>VZTE01006169.1:3655-37267 GCA_013397775.1 Eulacestoma nigropectus
CCGGGGGCGCGGAGCGCGGCCGCGGGCCCCTGGCAGGCGGCGAGGGCCGGGCCGAGCCGAGGCGGCCGCGGTGCCGCCGGGGTCTGGCGGGGGCTCCCGGGCAAGAGCCGTCCGTGTCCTCCTCTGTGTGTGCCTCGTCTGTTCCCTTGCATGGGGTTTCAGGCAGCACGGGTGGCACTGTGGCTCCCAAGTGCGTTTAAAACCCTCCCCAAGGCCGTAGGTTGTGGTTTCTGGTGTGGCAGCGCTGTTGTGGGTAAGGCTGCTGTGTCGGGAACCAGCTCTGCAGGGTGCTGAACGCCTCTGTAATTTGTCCTGATGCACCTTGACCACATCCCTGTTGTCCTCCGCAAATAAAAGGATTAGTCTCTTGCCGGGTGGTTTTAACTGTGCTTTGAATTAACATCTTCCTTTGTATTAACAGAACCTGACAAGCACAGTGAGTGCGCCTGGTAAAAGAGGGAGGTGTGTGCGGTGTGCAGCCGATAGATACCAATGGTTAATAATTGTTTTGTTAACCGACAGTGTAAAAGCCATTGCCATGGGCCTCATCGACCTCATATGCACAACAGCCACAGTGCCCACGGAGATAAAGGTCTCCCAAGCCCATATCCCATTGCTGAAGACCCCAGCACCTGTGATATTGTCAAGGCTACACAGTAAGTACATGTTCTGAGTGTGCAAAGTGTTGAAATAGATGGGAGTGTCCTCAAATGTGAGCCAGGCTGGATATTTTTCAAAGGAAACGTTTTCAGTTTCATTTTCTCCCTGTAGTGGAAGAAGAAAAGTCACTTACGGCTGCTATTGTAAATAAAAGCATTTCAAGCAGGTTTGTTTAAGTACAAAATTCTACTCCTCAAGGCACAGCCTCACTCTTTTTACAAGGTTTCCACTGAATGCAGTGTGGAATTTGCTCAAGTAGGAACTGCTGGGTGATGATGCTTACTGAGATGTATTTTTTCTTCACAATGCAACTGTCTCCCAACTGGAGGATATTGAAGAAATGATAAGTAAATGGATTTTTTTTCTCTCATTTAAGGTATGGAATGCTAGAGCGATGCAAAGAACTGGTAGAAGCAGGATATGATGTTCGACAACCAGACAAAGAAAATGTGACTCTTCTTCACTGGGCAGCAATAAACAACAGACAGGAGCTGGTGAAGTAAGCTGTGACAGTAACAGAGCGTATCCTGCCACTGTTACCTATAATCACTTTGTTGCTTTTGTACTGGAAAACAAAGGAAGGTGCTGTTTGAGAAGAAAAGGGTAGAATTCAAATTTTAATGCACTTACCTTTGTGTAGATGTCACTGAAATGTAAAGGTAGCCCGGTTTCTTTATATGTGAAATCATGTAGTACATAAAATCATGAAATTTTCCTGGGTTTGTTTGTGTAACAAAGATGAAAGCTGATTTTAGAAGTACTTTGCTAAAGACTATATTTTTTCTTCAACAATTTCTTGAAACGGTGTCATTTACTGCAAAAACACTTCCGTCCATTTGCTTCTCTAGTGAATTTTTTATTATGAGTCATTTAGTCCTTCAGCTGTGTTATCATTAGTATAATGTTTTGCTATTTTATATCTGTTCCTAACTTTATTGCGTTGTTATTATACAGATATTACATTTCCAAAGGTGCGATAGTGGATCAGCTCGGTGGAGATTTGAATTCTACGCCCCTGCACTGGGCTATTAGGTAATGCTGCTTGCAACCACTAATTGCAAATCTGTCGGTATTTAGAGCTGTGGTAGCATTTTCTGAGATTCAGAGAACAAAGCACTGCTTGTCTGGAGAAAACATAACCTGAAATAATTCTTCTGGGAAAGCTTCTCCAAGTGCGAATTCTCCCATTGGAAGATCAGTGCTTTCTTCTGGGCTCTCAGTCTTTTGCCAGAGTCAGAGACTTGGATGACTGCTCACAGGAGAAATTACTGTAGAATAAGCACTGTATTCCAAATTAACGCTTTGCCCTAGGCTCGTTTATTAAGGTATATATTTAATATAATTTCCTGGAAAAAACCACGAGAATCTAAAATCTTTTGTGAGTTGTCTGTGACAATTATTAAGGCAATGCTTTCATTAAAATACTTATTTTTAAAATCATCTCTATAGTTTCATTTCACATATCATTACAGACAAGGACACCTTCCCATGGTCATGTTATTGTTGAAATGTGGAGCGGATCCCAGTCTTATTGATGGGGAAGGATTCAGTAGCATTCATTTAGCAGTGCTGTTCCAACACATGCCAATCGTAGCCTACCTCATATCAAAAGGCCAGGTATGTTGCTGATGCCCCAAATGTTGTTTTCTGCTTACAAGTAGCTGCCTGTGTACAGGAGACATTTCAGAATTAACTGGGTTTTTTCTAGATGAAAAGCAGTTATTTTACACCTATTTTTCTGTGCTACAAGTGCAGACAAACTTAGATATTTTTTGTATTTGTATATATATATATTTTTTTTTTTTTAATACTCCTCCCTGTTCCTGTCATCCCCCACATCCAGACTCACCTACATTTCAGCATATTTAGGAGTGTTGTTAAGGCTGTGTGAACTTGTGGTGCTGTGAAATAACCAATGGCTTTTAAACCTGGGAACAAAAAGCAATATATGGTGTATAGACAATATGAAGTATTTGTGATTTGATTACAGTTTTGTAACTAATAATTATGCAGTTGTCCATCAGTTGAAGAATGCAGAATAAATTGTCAGACCAGGTCTGAATTTTCATTAGAAATTTTTGTGTTTAATTTTGTATTGTATCCATGGTAGTTGATGTCTCTTAGCTTATATCTGAAAAGAGCAGAATTAATGACAAGTGTAACAACTTTCTAATAAAAATGACAGGACAGTTCTTATACGATCTAGACTGATTCTGCGAAACAATCTAGTCTTAGGATTTAAAAGTTTGCTAAGTTTATTTTCTTTCTCATAAAGTTCTCTTTAGGGAGAGTAACTGACTTCTCGAATGTAGGTATAGTGGTGTGTATCACAGGCTTAATAAAGTTGTTGGCCCACCTGTCATCTACTAAAAAAAATCCAAGTGATTGATTCTTCTAAGTAGATCTGCTCTAATGTAATGATGGATGGAGGCAGGGAAAAAGGAAACCTTTGTTGTGAAGAAGGAAGAAAATTAGGTAAGAAAGAGGAAGGAAGGACATTTAGGTTAGATATTTAACTATGTCTTGAGATACATAATGCTTCTTTGTTGTTTTAGTAAACCTGTTTTGTGTACTTTCTGTACATCTGTTATGTACATCTGTTTACACAAGGAAGATGGTTAGCATTGCTTTATAAGGTCCTTCTTATTTATAGTATTTCTTTGCAAAAGAGGACAAGAAATACGTTTGACATGATTCACTTAAAAATATCCTTAGTGGAGTCTCTCCCTTAAAAATTTCCTTAAATGGAAACTCAGAATATTTTGAAAGGAATGACGTGCAAGACTTGTAGCAGGAGGAAAAAATTTTAAATGAGCGTTGGCTTCTTGGCTGATGTAATTTGGTTTCTGTCCATTTTCTGTTGATTAGTCAAGCTAAGCCAGTTGTATAGCCCCGAATTTCACTGTTCCTTGAAATCACTGGTAATCGCTTGTTATCTTATTCTTAGAGCATAGACACAACAAACTTCAATGGACAAACACCTTTAATGTTAACAGCACAAAAAGCCATTGGGTGAGTAGAGAATAACTGAAGAAGAGTCTATTGTATTGTACTCAAGAAGCAGTGAGGTGAATTTTTCCTTGCTATTTTTTTTTTTTAAACTGACATTCCTTTTTCTTCCATTTGTACTAAAATATGCAGTATTTCAGAGATCAGGAGTTGGGAATGGCTCATTGGATACAGCAAAGAAAGTGAAAAGAATTTCTGAAAGAAGTTTAGGTTTGTGGCTGAATCATCTGCAGCCTTATTGTATTTTCTGCAAAATGAAAATAAATGGGTGTGGATGCAGTGAAATGCATTTAGAACAAATAAAATGGGGAAATACAAGCTACGCATGGTGGTGTGGAAGATATAATCTGTGTTATGTACCTCGTATTTCTTAAAATGGTAAAGTAACATAGTCTGGAAAAAAACTTCCAGGGCAGGTCTGGAATTCTAAACATGGATCTATCATTGATGAGCTTGTTCTGAGAAGGCGTTATGTATCTGCTCTTGTTTCACAAGTGGGAAGAGTTGTTTTATAAAGTGTTCAAAAGTTTCATTTCCAGTCTAGATTATCTTGTTTGTTAACTCTTACACTTTATTTTCATCTAGACCAGAACCCATGAGGTTTCTCTTAAAGTTTAACCCCTCTCTCAATGCTGTAGACAATGTTCAAAAGAATACTGCACTGCATTGGGCAATAGCCTCAGGAAATACTAGTGCAGTGGATCTGTTGCTGGAAGCTGGTGCCAGCCTGGACATAAAAAATGTCAAGGTATGTTTTCCTTTGTGACATTTCGTCCCATGTGGCATGAATGTGTAAAATGAATGTAAAGAAAAATCTCGGTCCTCTCCATGTTGGATGTCAATTGCAACAGGGGTTGGCTAAGAGCTGGTGTTCTTAGTCTTTCCCAAAAGGAAGTAGCACCTTTCTTGAGGTGTGGCTCGAAGTATGAATGAAAGGTTCTTTGCAAGCCTTGTGTAATGAACAGCCAAGCCTTGTGTTCAGTCAGCGGTAATTGTGTCCTTTGCAGATTCTGCCTCCCTTACCTTTTTTTGTTTCATTTTCTTGGGGCCTTGTTTCATTTCTTTTTCATTTAATTTGGCTGTTTTCTACTGAAAAACGTCATGAGGACTTGGGCAGATTTTAAAAAGTACATTTCCTAGTGTTTATGAGTCAGACTCATAAAGACTTCAAATTAAGTGGATGTCCTCCTGTGAAAGCTGGTGTTTGGCAACGCCTGTTTGTACATTCAGAAGGGTTATCACATATGAAAGGCTTCATCTTAATATTTGTAGGAATTGATAGTGAGAAGTATAAATGTTGAAAGTATCGATTCCCATGGCTGTATAGATCTGTTATTGGAGGCAGTCCGACAGATAGATAGATGCGATCTATTTACAAGTATCAGCTTTCAGAACTACAAAGCTCTGATTTAAGCATGTTAGCACTCTGAATTTAGTGGGGGAAGTGGGGCTGGGAAGTAACTGCCTGGTTAGTCTTGTTTTAACTATATTTATTTCTTGCTTCTGTTAAAAATGAGATTGTGTTAAGTACATAAATAAATAAATAAACAAATAAACAACCCTCTCTGTTGTTAAAGGGAGAGACACCGCTTGACCTTGCTTATCAAAGTCAGAATCACTTCATGGTTTATATGATACAAGAGGAAGAAAGAATGAGAAACAGGAGAAATAACAGGTTACTGAAAATAGTAGAGAAATATGAGGTAATTTCCCGAGTAATAACTAATGGAAATAAAGCTAGAGCATGCTGTGTTTAGAATGACATGCAAATTAACTCTAATGAGTAATTTCTGAAATTGGGTGCACAAAATAGATTTTTTTAAAAGCACATAGAAGTGGTTTGGCTGGGGGTTTTGTGTCATACCTCGCCCCTGCTTGTGATGTCTTATTTTGAGTCTTTCAGCATTTGTTATTACTTGAACTGAATACTTTTAAGTAAGACCTGCTTGAGTACTTTGTCATATTGTAACAATAATAATTTTAACAGCTCTTCCTGATGTTGACATCTTCTGTGACATTCATGTGGGCCATTGGATACGTCATGAACTTAAGTTCTGATTCTTGGCTTTTAAAAGGAGGTTTGCTTCTCAGCCTGCTCTTTGGGATGGCTCTGTTTGTGAGGTTTGTGGCTTTTTCTCTCTGTTTATGTACTTACTTATCAAAGACACTTTAAAAAGTATCTGATGCTTAATTCTTTTCAGAGTTTAGTTTCATTTAATATAAAAGATGCCTTCTGAGAAACGGTTGCACGGTGTGTGAAGAATTTAAATATATGTACTTTTTAGAATGAATGACCATAGAAATTGAATGTATTTAAGTGTACACAATAATAGTTTCTTGTCACTGAAAGATTTGAAAAAAACCTCAAACCCAGTCTATTAGCTAATTTTTATGTCAAAGAGTGTTATTGATGGTCTGCATCTGGTAGACATTGAGGTGTCTGCTCAGAAATGTGCTTTATCACAATTTTTTCCTGCTATATGCTGTCACAAAATGAGTTTTAATGAGCCATCTCCTCTCGTTCTGCTCCCTAGACCTCCCAGTGTTATCCTGAGCTGTTTCTCACTTTTCCTGCCACAGTCAATGGTCATTGATATGGCAATGCTATCTGTGTGCAAAGAGACCGATTGGATTTTTCATCCAGTCCTACAGCACTTCTCATATATAATACTGTGCTGGAACAGAGCACTCTTCAGTTTTATTTTTGCATTGTTAACCCCCTATATAGATGGATAAAGAATGCTTTTGAGTGACAGTTCTTGACTGCTTTGAGAGACTTGAAATAAGCTGTGTGCATGAATTTTTTACGGTAACAAACCAGATGATTTATATTCTATGTATTTATGTTTCAAATATATTTTGAAAAATATTTTTTCTTTTGATGTTCTCTCAGGCAGCTCGTGGGGCTCAAGAATCTAAGGTATCTTCCCACAGCATTTCTGCTAAGTTCAGTTTTTTGGATGTCCATGACCTGGTTTTTCTGGTTCCTGCCCGATATCCTTTATACCCAAGAAATGCAATAGAACTCTCCTTAGAGTTTCTTGTAAATCTAAACCTGGTTGTGCAAAGAGCGATGAGCAGTTCCAGATAATTCTACGTGACTGTTAATGTCTGGTAAGATTGGTTTAATCCCATTGGGAAGGGCCAAAGTGACTTTAAAGTTATACACAGACTAAAAATCTGTACCTTCCTTTGTCTATAGCAGATTTTTGTCTTCTTTATAACCTGAACTATTTCATATGTTACTGGAATATCAGAATGAAGATGTTTGTTATAAAACTAATGGTTTCTGTTAGCATCTCCATGTTACTCTTTAATCTTCCTCACTGAGGCTGTTGTACAGTGATGTATTTTGGCATGTGATGTAACTGGGTAATACATATCTTAATAATAATTTTAAAAGCATCTATTCTTTCTAAAATTATGAGCATTTGACAGTTAGTGGTATTCATGCTCCTGCCTTTAAAAACAACATCCTCCACCACCACCTCCCAAAAAAAAGGAAGAAATTTCTTTGTGTTCCTGCAAAGTAGACTGTCCAGTCTCCTGTCTTTATTCACAGGTTACACTGACTCCTTAGTATACAGTGGGTTCATTTCTATTTGATATTTGCTTTCTTTGAAGAGGCTTTTCACTGATGAGTACAAAATCATTTTAGTAGCTTCTGCTCTCTTTCCAGTGCCCTGCTCTTTTGTTACACAGTGGGCATCTGTTTATTGATAAAGTTGTGTGAAAAAGCCTTTAGGAAGATATTTAGAATTGCAAATAATTTTGTGCTAAACCAGCTATAATATATTGCTACACAGTTTTAATTAATTTTTAGTTCAGCCTTTAAATTACATTTTCTCTTGTACTGTTCCTAATTAAGAGGTCCTTAATAGAATTATCAGGATTAACTTTGATGAACTGATCAAGTATATTCCTGCTGGGGATTCACACATATGCTTGAATAAATGGAAATGGTGTTTTTCAATTGTTGTGAAGCTTTAAGGTTTGTTTTATTGGTGTCATCTAAATTAAAAGGAGAAAAAATTTCCACTGGTAGGGGTTTGAGTCAGATATTTGCTGAAGATAGTGAGCATAGCAATATCCTTGAAGACCTAACCATAGCTTGGTGAGATGGGGCAGTGGATGGGTTTCCATTTCACTGTCCAACCCTTTTTCTCATGAATGTGTTTTCCTTCTGGAGCTGGTCACAGATCTGAGTGTTTTAAAAGTTTTCAGGATTTTAGTTAGCTGTATTTGTCTGTCAAACTTCCTCTTGACTGAATGAAAATCCAGCCATTCTAAGTAAGGATTATTCTTAGCTCCAAGAAACCAATAGCAGTGAAAATAGACCAGCACTATCCACAAGAAACACACCATCATTTGGACTTCTATGCACTCTGCAACTGCATTGTAACAAACTCAGATGGTGTTTGTGCCAATATTTCATAAGTTATCATCTTGATTTTAATTAGAACTGTTGGCAATGTTGTTAGTTCATAAGACAAAACAACTTTGAGGTTGCCATCCTGGATTTTTAAAAATTATTTGCACTGGAGTTTAGGGAGTGACTGAGGGGTCACTGGAGATGCAATCCAGGCTTGAGCTCTCTGCCTGCTCCTTGGTGGCATCAGGGACTGTTCTTTAGCAGCCTGAGCTCTCAAGTTTGATGCATGAATTTAATTAGTATGAAACTTGTCCCACTTAACATTCCTCTGTGGCTGTATAGAGACAGTTAATCTTGACATGTTTTTCTTCCCCACTCATCTGATACCCAGTTGGTTTTAGTTCATGGTGTAAAAACTATGTTCCTAATGTCTCATTACCTTCAGAAGTGTTTAGGAGTGTGTGCTTGGGTTTTTTTGAGTGACAAAAATAGTTTCAGGGTGACTTTCAGTTACATTTTTCTGAATGAGTATATTTAGTTGCTTTTGGCTGAAATGAATGGGACAAGGTAAGACTGAGTAAGAACTTGTTTCAGTTAGGGATGGGTGCAGCAGCCAAACAAATCTCACAGCTGTCAGAAGCTTTATAGCTCTGCATGTCTGACTGGTATTGTTTAAATAGCATAGAAAAGCTTCAGAGAGAAAAAAGGAATCAAATTTGTTTTATATCTGTGAAATACTCAAAGGCAGAAGTCTGGAGGACTTTTAAGGAGGATAACAGGGAGCCATATTGTGATGCAGGTTTATACAGTTGTAAAAGTCTTCTCCAGCACTCAAACTGGACAAAATATTCCACTTCTCTGATAAGATGATCTTGGAAGGAAGGAGAGGATCCCACTATAAAAGTGAAAGTTTTTTTTTTCTTTTTGTGTGTTGCTTGTAAAGTAGTAAAAACTAATTTTAGAGTATTTCACTTGTTTGACAAATAGTGGTGATATGAGTTATAAGAATATAGTCCTTGACCTGACTATCACATACCACAAATGTAATTCTTAAAATCACTGTTGTGTTCAGCATGATGGGTCTTCTCTATTATTTCTATAAAACCTGGAGTACTGATCCTGGATATATAAAGACTTCAGAAGAAGAAAGAAAAGAGGTAGGTGGTTTTGTAACAATGAATGGAAGGGCTGACCTGGTGCAACATGTATGTGCTTCTGGTTGATTTCTTTGTCATCATGTGCAGCTTTGTTAAACTTGAAAGCAGTGAAATATTCTTCGTTAAAGAGTTTTTAGCAATGTCATTGAACAACACACATCTTGGAGAAATTCTCCTTCTACTGCTTGTTTCCTTATCTTCCTCATCCCACTATAATTTCCTTGCCTCTATCTTCTTGCTGAGCTTTGGCCAAACATTGTACAGACCCACTGGTGTTATCTGTGATATGAATTCACATAGAACTTCACTTAAAAAATGGAAGTTTCCTATGGTTTCTGCTCCAGTTGTCTCTGGTTAGGAAGAAATAGTCACAGGGCTTTCCTATATATCATATGCTAGTAATTATCTAAATTTTATCATGTGCTTTGAAGATGTGTATAATGGTTTGATTTTTGTGCTTGAACATCGTGCAACTAACATGCTATTTCCTAACTGTTTTATAGTGGCCAAAAGAAATCATGGGCAGCCAATCAGTAGAGATTTTAGTGCTTGGTCTCCTCAACCTATAGATTAAGGAAAGCATTTTGTTTATGATCTCAAGGTTATATTTTATCAGATTGCCAGGGAGAATAAACTGTAGTTTTAACTTATTGCCACAGGACTCATAAATTTATGAAATTTATTCATTATATCCTTGTAAAGGAGCAGATGTCACCTCCCTGAAGACTGGCTGACTATATATAGAGAGGTGCCATCTCATTTTAAGGAATATTTGATTCACATTGTTTTGGCAACACAGAAATGCTTTTCTGAGTAATCTTGTGTGGGTGAAGCTGCATTAGTCTTTACTGGTTTGTTTTTCCTTGTGGATCTCTTTAAATAGCAAGTTCTTATTCCTGTTCGTGCTTGGCACTTGAAATACTTACAAACTGCAAAAGGCCTAATGTAGAAATCTTCATAGCACCTATGGAAAAGTGACCCAAATGCCAGCACAAAATACTTTGTCTTTCAGAACATTGTAGCTCTTGCAGAAGCGGGTTGCTTGGACTTCAGAACATTTTGCACATCATGTCTTGTAAGTGGGGCTTTTGTATTTATTTTCTTTGTAAACCTGCCTTTTACTCAATACTGCCATAAAAAACTTTTTTCCTCGCTGCTTGTCATTAAAGTGTTACACAAGTAGTTTGTTATATATTGTTTAGATTTCTTTATTTCTTTTATGGTGACAAGAGATGCTCTGAGATCCTTGGACTATAATCTTAATTAAAAAAAAATTAATTCCATCTTTTTTCTTTTTTTTGTAAAATTAAGGTGTATGGTTCTCATCTATGTTCTGTGTTGTGATGTCTATGACACAGTAATTATGCAAAATGTGGTGGTAACTGTAAGATGATGCCTTAAACTTTGAGCAAAGTAGATGCTTCTGCTATGACTGTATTCTTTTCCTTCATCCTCACCTAGGTAAGGAAGCCTTTGAGATCTGTGCATTGCCTTGCTTGCCAAGCATGTGTAGCCAAATATGATCAGCATTCTCTGTGGACTGGACAGTGCGTAGGTAAGAGTGTGTGTTGTATCAAATTTGAAAATGCCACATATTTTAAAAGTTGCAGAGATAACATTTATCCCCTTAAAGAGAGAGCACACATGATGCAAGAATATCTTGTTGATACTGAAGGGCTCTGATGGGTGCCAGAGGGAAATTGAACAGAAGAGAGAAAAGCAAATAGAATTGTTCAGGGGGTAGAGAGGTCACCCTAAGAATAGAGACCACAAAATCTGTAACTCTTTCTTTGGAGAGAGAAGGAACAGGGGATATGATTGAGACTTTAAAAAAGGAAAGAAAAAAAATTATTAAGATGGTGGCTAAAGTGAATGCAGAACTGTTATTAGCCAAGCACATTGTAGTAGAGCTAGGAATTTAAAATTGTTAAAGAAAAAAATGTCTCCGCATGGCAGGCAGTGAAATTTTGGAGCTTGCTGCTGTAAGGGTTTGCAGACACAGGCAATATCAGCAGGTTCAGAAAGGGATCAGATAAACTTTTTTGGACGATGTGTCCAAGAGTAGATACTAAAGGAACCAGACAGGTGTGCGCACTCTGACATTTTAATGTAGTAGCTGTTGATGAGGAGAATGAACTCCAGGAAGTGGCTGGACTCGTGTGTCCTCCTGAACGTCCATTGCCTCTTGTCACTGTTAGGGACAGTTCTCAGTGGAGCAGCTGTACCACTGAGATAACCCCACAGGGCGTTTTCATGTTCTTGTGTTCTTCCCTCTTGCTCTCTTTCTTCCTTTCTGGCTCATTACTGGTGATGCTTAAGATAGGAAGGTGACAGCTTTACATCTGTAACAATGTGTTTTTCACTTATTTTTTTGCCAATAGCTTTTTTTCTAATGTTAAATTCTATTTTTACAATGTTTGCTATTTACAAGGTGCCAGACATCCTTCTGATGCGTTGTCTCAAAGCTTTGAGCAGTATGATTGCAATTAAAACCAAAACATATCTTCGTGTAACAGTTTTTCTGACATAGGTCTGGGGCTTTTTATGTGTATGTTTTCAATTCTGAAGCACACAAGGTCAGACAAATTGAATAGCTTAGACTTCTCAGTCATATGAGACAATTGTATTGTGCATGAGAGGGAGCTGTGATTGCTTAATTAGTCCTCATCGGACTAAAACAGCTGAAGGCATGCTCTGAAGGAGACACAAATCCTGGCTTGACTTTATCAGAACTAATTCTATTGTATAAATTGGGGTGGCTTACAGGAGAAAGTTGAAACAGAGATCAGCCTTGTCAAGCTCTCTTGTGGATGGCAGAGGTTAATATATGAAATAGTTTTGACTCTCTTTTTATTCCTGTTAACTTCAGTTGAAATGCAAGTACTGCTGAATTTTAAAATGTCCAACTTCTAAAAATTTTTTCCTTGCCTCAATTTTAGGCATTGGGAACCATTATTACTACCTGTTGTTCCTGTCTTTCCTAACAATGACTGGTGTCTGGCTGCTTTATGGAACTCTTCAGTGTATGTATTCATGAATTTAGTTTAATTTAGCTTTCAAATCCATCTCTGTGTGGTGTTTATTTTTCAGCATTTCATTTCCAGCAAGTGTAACCTGCACAAGTGATACCTTATTTCAGCAGTGATGTTATTATGTAGCTTAAGTGAAAATTCACCTGAGTCTTTGGTCAAGTATGTGATTCCATTTGTGTTGAGCAAGAACAAAGATGCTGCTGTAGTGGGATTTCCATTGGAAAATTAAATAGCAGGAAGCATTTTTTTTAGAAAGGAAATAGGGAAGGCACGTGGAGGAAGGTCAGGTGGCAGGTTCTAATCTGGATGCCCTTTGCTGTAACAGAAAATAAGTTTGTAAATACATTATTGAAAAAGCTTTATTGATTTTTTTATTTGGAACTATCTATACTAAATGCAAACATTTCTTTTTGTTTTTAAAGTAGTTTAATTCTGAAGAGAATAAAGTATATTATCTCATTAATAAATCTGAACTGTTACTTTGAAAAATTAAAAAATTGTTGGAAAGGAGAGGAAAGCCCTTATAATGTAGTTCCTGAGGATGAATTACCATAGCACCAACCTTTTAAAATAAGGGTGTTTTTCTCTGGATCATGAACACGGAGTGTAAAGATTCTGCAGCCAGAATAGCAAGCAGTCACGCATCTGTGTGGGTGCTTTTAGGTGACAATGGGGTAGATGAAATGTGGTATTTCTAGAGGACGTTGCTATGTAATATTCATTTCATGCAAATAATCTTTGCTCAGCTCTTAAGAGCTTAAAAGCATAATTAACTGATTGTGTGTCTTGTCAGATTGGTCCAACCACTGTGCAGCAAGTTACCATCAAGATGGAGCGTGGACGTACTTCACCCAGACAGTGTCCTGCTCTCCCTGGGTTTCCTACATCTCCTCAGTAGCCTGTTTCCATACCCTATGGGCCTCCTTGTGGCTCACTGTTCAGCTTTATCAGGTAATAGTTTCCTTCAGTTTATGCTTCTTGTCAAATTAAAGCTTTTCCCTGAATGATTTGCTCCCATAAAAACTCTGTGCCTACTGTCCCTGATCACTGTCACAGTAAGGTGCTTCTCTTAAATCTCAGGGCAGACCTTGAAGTTTCACAGATTCTTGTGCACTCAGCATTCCTCTGTTGGAAGTAGAATCACAGTCTGCAAATCATTCCTGCAACTGAGTTCTGGGTTTACTACTCATCAAAAATTCCAAACCTATTAAAAGTTGTATTTAAAGACAAGAAATTTATTTGATTATTAGAACTGGTATTAGTACCCCCAAAACTGCACAAAAGCTCAGTAAAGCAATTATTCCTGAGTTCTGAAAATTCTGTGGCAGAGCTCAGCCATGTGTCATTAGACTGTATTAAATCCCACTGCTACAGTAAAAATATATGACCTGGATTTTATCTTGTTGTGGACTGTCAAATTTCTTGTTTATGTATTTCTCAGAGAAAAGCTTAACTATGCAAACAAAATTGAGAAGAGCTGTCTTAAAACATCTGTGAAACAGCTTGTTTAGCAGCTCTTAGGAAGGAGGTGTCTTTGAAATATGTGTTAAGCATACTGAGCTAAGGGCTTGTTTTACATCTTTTTTAATAAAAAACAAACAAACAAAAAGCTCCACAATTTTAAACTTGTACTGCTAGATTTTTGCAGTGTCCAAGACACTGGGATATCATGCTGGAAAAAAAATAGGGAGGATATTTACAGTTTAACTACTGTGTTTCGTACACAGTCATTTGAGAATGTACTGCTTTATGGCATTTAGTGCCATTGTAGATCAAGGCAATGAATCTTTTTCTACCATTTTTCTACCATTTTGTGTGGTAGAATACAGGCAAAATCTGAGGAGATTGGTGCTTAACTGTGATAGATCTTCAGACATCTGTGAAAGTACAGTCTTCACAGATATCCCGGTTAAGCTTGCCTTCTCTGGAAGCTGGTGTTAGAGCTTGCTGGGTTCTGTTTTAGCCCAAGTGACATTTAAAAACATACTTTTTAGTCGTCAGTTATAGCAGTGGTTATTTATTTGTTGGATATGGCCAACCTATTCCCCCCTGCTCCTTTCTCATTAGTATCTTTTGGTCTCACCAGGATTTTAATTTGTGAGGTTCATGTTGTAACCATTACTTACATTTTTCTTCCAATCAGATTGCGTTCCTGGGGTTGACCTCACATGAAAGAATGAATCTCCTGGTACAGAGAAAATCCTCTAAGCATCCTGTTTCACTCAGGAGGACTCCATACAAGTGGGTATTAATGAACAGAGTGTTTTAAGCATGTTATCTCTTCAGTACTGATTTGCTTCACTGCTTCGTAAATGCAAAAACACCATTCTGGGGGTGAGGGAGTGCTGTCCTTTAATTTGTTCATCAGTCTCTGTGTCTGTTGTGTCTGATCAGAAAGAGAATTAGGTATGAACTGGCCCCTTTCTGACTTCTCTTGCAGTATTTAGCTCTGTTAATAGAGAAATTGGCACCAAGGTTTCCCTGTTTCCTCAGGTGTACTAACAGTTGAGATCTTACTAACTCTTAAATATTTGAGTTCAACTTAATCTACTCTCATTTGTTAATGTAAAATATGTTGTAAAAGTTCAGCAAAGGAATAATGCTCAGTTGAGAGCTCTTCTCTTTCTTCTCCCTGAGCTTTCTCCCTTGACAGGTTAATATCTTAAGTACTGTCTTGTGGTGAACTGGTATTTTTCATGCTTGCAGTCTTATTTTAGGTTTATTAATGCATATTTTTCTCATTTTTTCAGCCTTGGATGCTTCCAGAATCTTGCAGACTTTTTCCAGTGCAGTTGCTTTGGTATGTTCAAACCCAACGTAATTGACTGGACCAAGCAATACAAACATTTTCATCTGGCAAAGGAGAAAAATGTTCATTCTGTGTAAAGCTTTGCTTAATTTCTAAGATGGTTGAGCTGAAAGCTAAATAAAACTGGATATTTTGTTAATTTTTACAAATTCTTCTGAAGCTGCTTGTTTTTATTTTTTATTATTGTTTCAAATATTAAACTTACCTGGCATAAGATACAGCAGATTTGTATATGGAACAGTCACTGTGTGTCTGTGTATGTATAATTTGAGCTGAAACTATTTAAAATTTTATGTGAGGAGATGACACAAATATATATATTTTTAAAGGTAAGTTTTTAGGGCAGAATTTCAAAATTATGTTGGTACCCTTTGCTGATAACAAAAGACAATTAAATTTGAAAATTAAGATGAATGTTCATGTTTAAAAACTTAATATTACAATTACATTGTAATTTTGTTGGTATGCTGTGAAAACCTTTATTAAGTCTTTGTATTTGAAGGGTTTACATGTAATAAAATAGAGCTTTCATACTTGTAAGTGTATTTTTCCAGACTGAAATAGATTCAAGGGATATGTGACCAGTGAGATATTTAAGAGTGGGTAGGCAAGAAACCCTAAGAAGAAGCCTGACACTTCGCCTTATGTTTTTCACATATGTATGCCCTGTTGGTGTATGAAAATGGGTAAGTTTGTGATGGAAAATAGCAATGTACATAAAAAGAGGGAATTTTTCCCCACTGCATCTGTAATAGCTGATGTCAGCCACATTCCCAAAAAAAGGAGGGGCCAGCTGGACAGTGTGATATGAATGTAAGTCAAAGTAGATAGCAATGAAAACCAGCAGGGAAAGAGTTCAAGATCAGGAAATTAAACACCATCTTGAACTGACATAGTAAGTAATGTGAAATGCAGTTCTTGTAGTTAAGAAAGGGGTTTCATGCATCTTGGTGAAATCCATTTATCTCCAACACTGTAGAATGTAAAAGCACAAGCAAATACAAATGAAAATAACGTCAAGCAGTAAGTACTTTATTGTAGCTTGAAAACAGACAAAACTTACAACACTGTATTCTGAGAAAATGTTGGGCTTTTTTAGAAATACCTCCCTCAGAGAGAGAGCATTTCAAATCCTTTTTAATTGTCTCAAAGCAAATAACATCTACTTATCATAACATAAAGGCCAGCATATTCAAAATTCAACTAGGAGACTGGTGGAAATACAGACCCTGTAACATTGTTAACAAAGGAGAATACAGTCTAACTGCAAACACCTGGACTCTTCACTCCAGAAGGGATCCCTATCCTAGTGGGCATCGTAGACTATGAGTCTAAAATTCCAGTCTAAAATGTGACAAGTACTACTTTAAAAAGCAGAAATGTTCCATGATGTTCCTTGCCCTTATTTACTGAACACAAACATGAGTCTAGTTTTATCACTGTACCTTTTTAATCTACTCTAAGAATTTCTTAAGATACAGCTCACAAATTTTTCCTGCAAGGTGGAAAATCTTAATCAAATGCCCTAGATTCTTAGCAATATGTGTTGTTTAATATTTTACTTGACAGCTATCACTTGGTGGCATCAACAGCAGTTTGAGTCTGTTGCATCCATTTCTTCTCATTCACACTCTTTCTTTTCCACTTGAGTGAGGCCACCAAACCCAATTCCTTTGGGACCGAAGTTTTTTGCATAGCAAACTGCAAAAGAAGGAGGGGGAGGTAAGTGGTACCCTGGCGGCTCTCAGATAGAGGTAAATGTCTTTTGGTTTTCATTTTTAGATTACTGTCAAATTTAAGTTAACAAAAAGGAAGGAAATCTGAAATTGTGTATTTCCCATAAGTTTATCCAGATCTTAATAGTGCAAGTGTTATCACATATTTGAATTACACAGGAGTTGCATCTGGTGATCTCAAAAAAATTAGGAAACTATATATTTTTTTAGATCTAAGTAATATTTTCATTAAAGCTACATTCCTGACTGAAAATGATCAGTAAAACTTGGTCTGATGAGTAATGCAGAGTAAGTCAGAGATTTTTAAGGAGGTTAAAAGAACTAGAGCATAATCCAGAAACTATTGGTGGGCACTTAGGTAATTCCATTTGAACTTTGTATTGGTTAGTGTGTGCGTAGTTATTATCACAACTCTGCCAAGTGGTAATGGTGAGCATATTTCTCCAAATATGCCAATTTGATCTGCTTGTAGTTGAGAGACTGTACCCAAAGTCACAGAACTCCAGTATTCTTCTTTAGGGTTCTATATAAAGTTTAGCTTTGGATATAAAAACTTTGTGTATTTTTTCCCTTAAGCTATTTCTAGGAGTCAAGTGAAGTCTGAATTTTCTGGATCCAAGAAGAGCATCTGGATGTATAATTTACCATTTTTGCATTATCTTCTGTGTTACCAATGCAGTGGAAATATCTTTAAAACTTTACTGGCAAGAATTCCAATTTGGAGGACCAAAGATCTGTATCTTTGTGGATTTTTTATTTTAGTGAGTGAGACTGTGCAGGTACAAGAGCCTGCCCAGCAGATATGGCCAGTGCTCTGTTAGAAGGTCTGAGGACAGATTTGAGAGGTTGTCATATTTGTAGAAAAATTACAGCTTTAAAATTTAAGTGTTAATAGTAGAAGCTGAAACTGCAATGTTACCGTAGCTCTTTGCTTTCAGAAAGTTGTTAAAAAAAGACAAAATGAAATTTCCTGGGGTTGTTAGGCATACAGTAAGGTAAAGCACAATGGCAGTCCTAGGTCTAAAGAGGCTAACTTTAGATTGACTCCATACCCCAGTTCAGCTCTCTGCAACTCTCACCTTTACAGTAGAGCTCTCCATCTTTGTCCGTAACGTTTGTGGATTCCAAACTCTTCCCACAAATAGCGCAGCGGAAGCAGCTCTTGTGCCAAGGCTGAGGAAAGAAGACAATTCATTGTGTGTTACAGGAAGTGCACAGCCAACAGGTACAAGAAACAAAGAAGTACTGCTTTGTGGGGTGTGAAAAGGTTAAAATTCATTCGTTGATCTTGTGGCTTCCATTTTTAGTCATTCCAGGTTAGTCTTTTTTCAGTTACATTGTCTAATATATCTTCAATTGCTACTACGAATAAAGGTTTATAAATGTACCCAGAGATGGAGCAACAGCCAGCCTGTATAGTAATCAGTGCTCGGGCCTCAGACATCAGTAAGAAGCAGAAAGTTGAAGAAGGCTTACAAAAAGCACAAGATTTGAAACCTGAACGTACATCCTATTGTAGCAATTTGCAAATTCATCCTCATGTTTTCTTTATGAATGAAAATTTAAATGATCTCTTAGCTGTAGTTTCTCACCCTTATAAAACTGTGGAGTTTTTTCCTAATGCTAAAGTCACTACTTACTTTTCCTCCTCCCATGATCTTCTCTGCAGCATACACTGATTTGCCACAACGGGGACATTTATCCACATCTGCTATCTTTTTGGCAAACTTTGAAGCATTAGTTGGTGTTGAAGGGCGAGCAGGCTTTGGTGACCCCCTAAAACAGAAGTTTTCAATGTTTTTAAATGCTGCTTAAAAATGTCACCTTCCTTAGAAAAAGGATTTCATCATTTTTTGGTAAGGTATGAAAAATACTAAATTGCTGGTCTCTGACATGCAAAAGGGGATAAAAAAAGAAGGAAATCAAAGTATTCTATTGAATTCTGTGTTGTGTGATTGAGAAGCTGGTGCTATAAGCTCTGTTGTTACCTGTTCTGGGCTAAGCACATGGAGCTGACGGCAGCCGCATGCAGAAAAGATTGTATTTAATGAAAAGTGAAGTAAAAACCAATTTTCTCTCATTGAGAGGCAAGAGGGAGAATACAAGGAAAAGAGGTCTCTATTCTTTGTGACTGGCTATCTACTGGTACTCATCAAACTGAAAATAGAAATTCAGGTTTTTGCATGCCATAGTTTCATTAGGCAGTGAGACATTTGGACAGGGAATTGGAGTTCCTACCTGGCCTAGGGTCAAAAGCACATCAGAAAAGTAGCTTTGTTTTTTATTTCTGGACTCTGCTTTATATCTTTGTGCATAAAGCCTTTCACAGAATGATTTCTGAATTATCAGATTGTTGGACTGCAACAGGTCATTATATCCACAGGATGTGACAGTTTTTGATGGAGAACTGCCCATAATGGATTCGTGTGGTACAAGGAGCTACAGTTAAATACATTGTTTAAGCTTTTATTTCCTACACAGCATATTGGTTAATTGGTTTCTTTGTAGTTAAACCACCAGAAGGAAGAAGCATCATTGATTTAGAAATGTGCAGCTTTGAGAATTGCAGGAAAATCCTGTAAAAATGAACTGTCAGAGCTAATTATGTGCTTTTGGAAGACGGTATCCCATTAGAATTTCTTTGTTCAAACACATTCTCAGTGTGTTTCTAAGTGTTATTTGAACCACAGGGAGGATTTAGAAATGTTATTTCCCCCATTGAGAGGAGAGCTAACAGTATGGGGTAGTATGATTATTTCTCTAAGAGTAAAACCTTAACTGGATTTTAGCCTCTAACAGGAAAAAAATTTTATCTTTTTCCATAGTGAATGTGACTTTACCACAGTGCTACAAATGGCAGATTACAATTGCAGTGAATATTTACATGTGTGGTGGCATATAAAGGCTGCTTCTGCAGAATAATTGCCTATTGAAGGAGAGGATAATTTGTAAGGCAGGCTTGAAGAGACTGAGCATCATTAAAAACTGTAAATTACTGTGTCCATGGAAGGAAAGGGTGTAGGAAAATCTGCTCTGCTCCTTACGCTGGATGTTGTTATGGAAACAGAATAAAATATCTAAAATACCCTGGTAAGAGACAAGTAGGACCAGAAAAAGGAGCTGTCACTGGGATTTAACTCACTGCTGCTGCAGATTCAAGCCCAGGTGGTCTCCAGTGTCAGTGCTGAGACATCCAGCCCCTTGCCCAAAGCCAACACCTTTGGGGCCATATTTTCTCCCGTAGCAGGTTTTGCAGTAGATTTCAGATTCGTGAGCTGCTACTGTGGTGCTGTCCAGAGCCTTCCTGCAAGCCACTGAAAACAGGAAGAGAGAGGCATGTATCAGCATTTGCCTTTTCAAATTTGAATTTACGTGGTTTAGAATAATTGCAATTCGTATTTATTTTTGTTTAACTTTAAAAATATGGGAAAAGGAGCCAGTC
Source organism: Eulacestoma nigropectus (assembly GCA_013397775.1). Classification (NCBI taxonomy): domain Eukaryota; kingdom Metazoa; phylum Chordata; class Aves; order Passeriformes; genus Eulacestoma; species Eulacestoma nigropectus. The sequence goes on from VZTE01006169.1 coordinate 23,873, forward strand.
AGTATAAAGCTTGTCAGTATAAAACTTGACTGTGCTGTTGCTGAGGTAGGGGGGAGGTGTGTGTGTGCACAAAACCTGTTCTTCTTTTGCCACTCTGAAGTTATCCTGCAACCCCAGGGAAATCGTGGGCTTGCTGAGACAGTTTGTCTAGATCTTTGAAGCTTAAGATGGACTTGAGATAAACCTCCTAAACTCTCAAACCTTAAAAAAGGGGCAAAAGAAGGTTGCAGGGGCATTGATTCCACTGTGCATCTGGACCTTTCAAAATACTTGCTCTGAGTCTGTGGTGGGTTTCTCAGCTCAGCCCGGGCTATTTTGATGTGGTGTGTTTCTGAAAGAGGCTTTAACATTGACACCATGTCTGGAGTCAGGCAGGACATGCTGGGGGTCTTTTACCATTATTTGTTTGTTTGAGCTGTGGCACTAAGGCAAAGCAAGTGTCAGCTCTCTCAGACTTCCTCCAGGATGACAAGAACGTGGCTGTAGCCGTTCCCAAACATACCTCTTACAAATCGTGTTTGCTACAGAGAACGACAGCTTAGCTTAGCTCACTAGGAAAGGTCTGGCAGACTTTTGGACAGAAGGTGTCATAGGAATGCCCAGATTTCATCAGGGAATACAAATTATGTCCTCTACAGCACTACTAATAATGAATGGGGAAAAAAATAGTAGCTGCACTCCTCACTACTTGGTGATGTGTGTATGCCTTTGTTTGCTGCACCAGTTTGGGAATTCAGTGTGAGACAGCCTCCACCCCACAGAGAGAGGAAGATCTTTCATTTCAGAGTGCCTATCGCAAACTAGGATTTTCTAGTATGCTAAAAAATTAATATTTCAATACTTCTTACAAATTGCTCACCATTCAACAGTGGTTGATTAGAAGTGGGGAAAAAATAGGCAAAAACTTTCTCTCCAGGTTCCTTAGAACATGTGCTTGCCCGGCAGAGGGCATTCCAGTCACGGGCTAGCTTGGAAAAAAAATTTGCTGAGTTCATGTATGCAACAGAAAGCTGTGAAATACCAAAGTATTGGAAGTGGCTGGAAGTGTAAGCTCTGGAGGAGCTATCTGAGGGTTTGATTAGTCCCTTTCCCCCACGTTTACTTTGAATATCCTCCTCTGAGTCCAATTTATCCACCGCAGAGAATTTACACCCTGGAACCACTGCAGCTTTAATTATATAATCCTAGAATGGTTTGGGTTGGAAGGGACTTTAAAGATCATGTAGTTCCAACCCCTAGACCAGGCTGCTGTTAAGAGGCAGTATGTAGTACCAGTTATACATCCCCAGCTCTCTGGTTGTCTTTGTGGCTTTCCTCCTCCCTGTGTTGCATGAAGGGGGAAATAATTTGCAAAGACCTTTAAAGTTAACAGAAATAAAATGAGGAGCTTCTGTAAATGTGTGAACCTGATCTCCTCGTACTACAGTCTTGCTTTGAGATGATAATTATATTTGCTAAGGGAGTTAAGGGATGATGGAAACTCTAGCAGCAGATAAAGTGTTTCTATTTCTGGTACCTTAGGGATAGGGTATCAATTCACCACGACAGATGGAGCAAAAGCCCTTGAAGTGCTATTGTTGAAATAACTTTGAGACCTGTCATCTGCCAACAGATCCCGTTCTCCCGCCTGCACTGAGGAGATCCAGGTTGATGGTGTGTGATCCTGCCAAATGTCCATCACAGCTGCACTTCGGGTAAAAGCTGTCAGTGAAACAACAGTCTGCAGGTAAACAGGAGTCTGCACGGGAAGTAGGGATTGCTGGAAACAAGATTCTCTCTTACCATATTTGCAGGGAAAAACTGTGGAGCAGAGAGGGGGTGTTATATATAGTTTAGCTTGTCTGATTCTTCCTGTCTTAACAGGTTGCTTGAATTGTTTATAATTCTGCTGAAGTTGAACTCTTTGGTTGAAAAATAGTGACGTGTTTTGTATGCCTAGTCAAATATAATGCAAAATAGAAGACATATTTGAAATAGTTTTATATAGAAATATACAAAAGTGCAGCTAAATATGTAAACTGTTTCCATGCCTGAGTTTAGGTTGGGGAGGATTGATTTCCTTCTGTTGAGAAATGAAATCCTATAAATGGTTCATAGAAAAGCCCATGAGTGTGATACATGATACTGAGGCATCCAGAGCTGCTGAATAGTGTATGTGAATCTTGAGGAAAGTAAAGCCAATTAACATACCTTTCATATGCCAGCTGAGCAACTTAGATGCATCTTTAGGTTTTGACCTTAAACATACTTCTGATGGGAATACTTTTTTTAGTATCTAACCTATTAATAATTTAATTCAGACTTAAAACTACAAGGACAAATAAAGGAAAATTTAAAAAAAGACCACAACAAAATACACCCCCAACCAACCAAGACGAGCCCCACAACAAACCAAATACTTGTCAGAGATAACGGATGGATGTTGTTTATCATGAATCACTAAAAGAAAATAATTCAGTTGTACTAAGAACTAAGCTTACACTTGAGAAATATTAATAACTATGCTCTGTTAGGACAGCTCTTTATTTTTATTTAGTATTAATTGTTATAGGCAGAACATGGAAGCATTAAGAAGGTTCTTGTTGAGACCGAGATTTTTCTTTTACCATTCTGTAAGTATTGGCTGAAGGCTGTCAGTTAACTGAAAACTTTTTGGGGGAATCCTTTCTTACTTGGCCTTTTAGGCACCACTAAAGGCATAATTTGAACTTTTAGGCATCACTTTTATGGCACCCGGAGAAAGGCAAAGACAGCTCAAGTGTGTCCTTTGGACTCATTCTGCAAAGTGCTGCACTGTATCAGCTAAGCATGTAATGTTAGTCTCATGCCTCCAAATAAGAAGTCTCTATCCTTCCAGGAAAGGAGGGAGAAAATTGGATTCAATGGCTTCTAAAGTGTCACGCTGGAATTCATACAGCAAAAGTACTAATCCCAAGCATTGTCTGCAAAATAAACTCTTCAGCTATCTTTAGTTCTTAGCAAATTGTTTGCTCTCTTTCTCCACAAAGGGCAGAGAATGAATTTATACTTTCTCTCTGATTTTTTTTTTAAGTGCTACCTCATCTGCAGAGAAAGCAAAATTTCTGGAAGCCAAGCATCACAGAGGAGTGTGGAGGGAAAGAGTAAGTGAAATGGGATTACATGAAATATGGGAAGGAGGAGACTGAGATACATGCAGAGCGTTGGTGGGAGGTTTTGATGATACCAGGGTCTTTCAGCTTTTCAGTGTGAAATGAGTTAATGTCAGGATTCACTGTGAACGTAATCATCTCCTAAAAGTTAAGAAGTAATCATCCTTCTGTCTAATGAGTGCTGTTTCTTTAGTTCTGATGGACTTTTTAACTTGAAGGAAACCTGTGATGTCCCGCACTGTGGAACAGAAGGAAGGGTTTCCTGGAGATGGAGCTAGATACTGGGATTCTGCAGCACCTTAGTGTCCCTGACAAAATCCATCTGATGTTTGAACAAAGAAAAGCCAGGACCCCAAGAGGCAGATTGCTCCAGGTAAAAGGCTACAAAACCGCCTGCCAAGTAATACAAAAATAAATGTTCTGGCTTTAATGGAAGAGTTACACAGAGCTATGGGGGTGCTGTGATGTTAAACCATTTAGCTCAGCTTACTGCAGAGGAAGCACGACTTGTGGAAACTCCTTCCATTGCACTGGATTTCCTCAGCGTGGTACACTGTCTTTTCACAGGCCCCACACTTGGCTCCTCCTCCCCAGTTTGGCATCTTTATCTGAAGGGTTAACCTAGGAAATCAAATTGCATAAATAAATACAACAGCAAGTGTGAATTCTTTTAAATGGAACAGCTTGATTTTAAAAAAAGTTATTATTTTTTTCCCCCCTCTCTAGTCAACTGCTACTGCACACTTGCAATATGCTACATACCTGTGTGGTATCAGAAGTGAGGGTGCTACCTCACCTGGGGGCAGGGACAGTCTAAATCTCTGTGATTCTCTCTTGTAAAAAACTATGTTCCTTAGCTTGGTATATTGTGATGGTAAATACGTGAAATGATTGTGAGGTGTTTCAGTGAAAAGGTGCTAAGATCACTCAACCCTCTTCTGGAAAAGAGGATGTAGGATTTGTTTTCCATCAAATAGTAATTTTCTTTCAATACTGCACTTTCCTGTACCCCAGCATAGCCTTTTCTGAGTTCCTCATGAAACAGCCACAAGATCACTGTGCTGCCCAGCCATTGTAAAGTAGTAACGGATAGGTTCCTGAGGTGCTTAAGGTGCGGGGTTTTTTCTTGGTCAGTTGCATTTAAAATCTAAACATCAGAGGAAAAAAAGAGCCGTGGTTACTGTTCCAGTTCTTGCTGTTACCATTAGCATTGGAGTGCCTTGCCCAAGGTCACATAGGAGGGCAGGAGCCCAGCCCAGGTCTCCTGATGCCAGGCTCAGTGCCCTTCCCTGTGACTGTGCTGTCACACACCTGGAACAACCCCAGCCCTCAGCCTGCCCTTCTGTTTTCTTGTTTGAGTCATCGTTTCTGGAAAGGCTGGGACGTCATCTTGTCATCTGCACATCATATTATCGGGTTGTTCCAAGCTCCTGGCACGGGCCTTCCTCCTCCTTCTTGGAAAACCAGTCACCTTCTTATTATAGTATTTTGAAGCCTGCTTGTGCTATTTGTGTTTGACTAAATTCACCAAAAGGTGCTTTTAACTAAGAGGAGGATTTTGAAGGCTGAATCAGGCCTGCTACCCGAGAATTTTCTTCTGAGGTCAGGTGAGAGAGAGAGGGGAATTTATCATAGCAGTGATGTAACATAGCTGATATTTTCAATTACTTCCATTTTAGACTAACATTTTACTGTATATTTACATTGGACACTGATGTCCTGTGCTTATCATCCTCTCAGTGACTTCTGTACTGTAATCTTCTGAATTCCAGAATGAAATGAGCAATGTCTACATGCCAGCTCTGCACCCTGAAGGGAATCCTTTCTGGCAACTAAGACCAAAAATCCTGCAGTGGTATAAAAGAGATGTCTGTCCAGCAAAAGGAAAGATGCACACACCAAAGCAATAGCACTGGAGACATGGCAGTGTGGGCACGTTGTGCAGTCAGTGTTTGATAACAGTGCAGATATCAGCATATCCAAACATCTCTGCCTTACTATGGCAGTTATTAGCATATCCTTAACCCTGTGTAATTAAATAGTCACTGTTGTGACTGCTACCTTTGCTAGACAGCGTACCTGTCATCCTCGTGCAAGATCCAATATCTCCTCCTCTTTGTGAGGCTGATTTATGCTCAGCTGAACACCCTCCCCAGCTCAGTCAGCCCAGTCCTCTGCTGTCATACAGCAGCAGCAGCATCGTTAATCTCTTCCAGACCCTCCCAGCTCTCCTGGGAGCCTGCTCAGGAGCAGAACTGCTCTGGCAGTTCCAAAACAGTAATGGTGCAGAAAGGAAAAGAAAACTCAGCTTTCTTCTAACTCTGTTTATCTGTAATGTAACAAATGAGAAGCCAAAAAACGATGTAGCTGAAATAAGAAACAAAACTAACTGTGCACAATGAGCAGATGATGAATTTGATCTCTCTCACTCAGTGAAGCCTTTAATGAACAGCACTGTTAAATTGGTTTTTCCATTTCTTTTAAATGTGAGATAAAGGAACAGAAAGGAATCTTTCATGTAGGTAAAATCTTATTCTCACTCTGCCATTCTATATTTTCTTCTATTTTTAAAGTACTTTTGTATTGGTGCCATTTTTTTCTCTTATGAAAATAGTTCAAATGATGCTTCAAACATTTTAAAAGAAGGAAGAGCAACTGTGGAGGAAAATCGGTTTAGTGACACTTCCTTGAAAATCAAAATGAGATTTTTGTGTCTGCAATGTTCCCTTTCAAATCAAGTGTCCAGTGGAATCCCTTCCCAGCCGAGACAGCACTGACAGCTGCCTGGGAGGAGAGCAGTTTGTACCTCTGGTCTCTGTAAAGCTGCTTCTGCTGTGTTAGCTTTCCTCAAAGGCACACCAAGCCTCCAAATCCGTGGCAGCAAGGATAGCTGTTGGAAAGTAACTCCAATTACATCATCAGTTGAAGGGGAAAAAATAATCTCTGAAAAAGTCTGATAAAGTGTGATAGTGAACCTTGTGCTGTCAAGGGCTGTGGTTAAAGCTCTTAGAAGAACCATTGTTCCTGAGGCTAATTATAGCAACGTGACTGGGCATGCATACACAGTTTCCATGTTTTTTGGCATCACCTGATGGGAAGCTGTAGGAGAAAGAAGAAAGGCACAGCAGGAATATTCCCATAAGGATACTGGTGTAAGAACAGCAGTGCATGCCATGATGTCTGTGCTGGCTGGAGGAACAGCTGGGTGAGGTACCAGGGCACGTCTGTGCTCTTCCTGCCAAGGCTTTGCTCATCCCTCTGGAGATGTGTGGCTATCCCTCTGGATGCTGCCTGTGCAGCTGGGTTACCATGAGAAAGTAACCTCTACAGGGGGTGTGGCATTCATAATTTTGTACTCATCTAAATTATGTGGGTAAAACTCCATCCTTTCAATGTGCAAATAGAACTCAGTCTCCCGTTTGTCATCAGAAAAAAAATAAATCCAAAGTCTCCACTTCCCATGATTTCATTTGCTGTCAGTGTCTAAATCCCCTTGAAATTCCCTGAACTTTGTTGTCTTAATCTGGTTAACTTTTCATATCGGCTCATCACATGATACTTGCTATATTCTGGTGATCTGGTGGGAAGTGGAGCAGACTCATCCTAAATGTGTGACACAGAAACTTCTGAGTGTTAGTGTTGTGTCGTGTGGGCCCTCAGGGTGCTGTTAAGCTGGAGGAGTGTTCTTGGGCTTGCTCAATTGCTACTCAGCAGCTTGTATCATTCTTCAGAATGCAGCTTCTATATGGAGCAGAATTTATACATGAGATGCACAGCCAAGGATTCGTGCCTCCCGTTATTTAGAGCTTATATCACTGCTTTGTAGGCTGGGCTCGGAGCAAGGAAGCCTTTGAAGTGTTGATGTGCTCTGCACAGGCATGAGAACATTGTGAGCCATCTTCTTTTGGGCTGTTAGTCATACTGTACAAATCTGAGTGTCACATCACTGCCACAGAGTGTCTTACTCTAATCAAAGTGCTATTGATAATGATATAATCCAAAAATGTGTTTAGATCCATTGATCTACATGGATGGTGGATGCAGTACGGGCCTGATGAAATGTGGAGGAGTAACAGGCAGTGCTAATGCTTGACTGTGCTGCAGGTGAAAAATGTATTTAATTAATTAATTAATTGGAATTAATGCTGGTCCTTCCTTGCTAAACACAAGGTTTTCCCTCCTATGTGCTCACGCATTTGACAGTCTAGAGGTCAGGTCTTATCTGAATGGACTGCAGAGTCGTGTATTTTCTGGCTGGCAGGATTATCTCGGTGCCACGTGTGCTACAGGATGGCTTTGAAGAGGATAAACAGAATGGGGAATATTGGTCTTTGTGACCACTGGTAGTAGAAAGTAGAACTTGCTGAGTGGGGAGTGGTGGGCAGGGTGTGCCTTGCGTCTCTCTCCATTTTAGTCCCACCTAAGCTGCTCGGTCTAGACTCAGACTATAAGAATACTGATTCCTTGATTCCTTACCTAATGAATGAGCAGTTATGGTATAAAACTCAAACATCGCTGTCTACATTGAAATGCAGTGTGTCAAGGCCATATTTGAAATTCTTTTCCCAGCTGAAGTCTGCGGGAGATGCCAGTGCAGCCAGGACTTCACTCTGGGTATCTAATCACAGCTCTGCTGTGACCTGTCCTGTGACCGTCATGACTCATCTGACCGTCCTTAGTGGTACCCCACCAGCACCGTGGAGGTAACAAGATCTGTCTTCCTTTATATAATAGCAATAAAATGCTGCTGTAGTTTTTCTCTGCTACTAACACTCACGGTGAGGTTTTCTTTTGATGTGTCTGCAGTGCAAAGCACAATTCCTGCCACTACATCTCAAACAGCCTGGGGCTGTTTCTGTCAAAATCCAGCCCCTTGCGGAACACGTTTCTCCCTCAGCAGGAGAGATTCACAACAGAGGGAACATTTGTGTTTGAAGATTGAGCTCATCTGATGGAGATGTGATCTTGTTACGTGTTTATAATCATATTTCTGATATTCCAGTGCATTCAGCTGGACTATGGCTACAGGTAAATTTTGTTAGTTAGCTTCCACCATGATCTCGTAATAACCAGCATTTTTCCCTTGTTTTTGCAGTCAAGCAAGACAGAGAGGTCAAGGGATGGGAATTCCAACACTGACACAAGAAAGTAAATACTGATTTGTCATTGGCACTGGTCATGCTAAGTTACACATGACCCTTTGAAATAAAAGATTTTAACTGACTTGATGTGAAGCACATGACGTGCATTGCTGAGAGCTGATAGTGTCCCATTCCCTTGCTTTCATCTCTGTTCTTCCACATTGTCTTATTATTTTCTAGCACAGTGATGCCACATGTTTTTTGAAACACCCTCGATGCACACTTTTGCAGAAATATAAGATTGCATGTCCAAAAAATATGGTATCCTGACACTAGAACAAGGTACTTCATTCTGACTTAGAAACCACCCACACCCCACTTTCACATGCTTGTACATTCACACTCAGAGTTCAGTCTGATCCACATGGCTGTGTAAAGCTGCATCCTGCTGTACAAATGACCTGTTCCTTTCTCCAGGCCTAATCCTGGGCTATCAGCTTTCACTATTCCTTCCACAAGATCCTTCTCTAACTCCTTTTCCCTGCACTAAGTCCTTTAAGTGCCAGGCAAAACTATTATAGACTTTGAAATAGCGCTGTGATGATTGAGATAAGACACAGAATTATTTTATCTACATACAAGGCTTTATTCTCCAAAATAGTTTTACCTTTAGGTAGAAAACTTTCCGTAGTAAAAACATTTATGTATTTATGTATTTATTTATTTATTTGAATTATTGGGGGTTTTTCTGAAGACTTGACCGATCATGCTCTCCTATAATTCTTGAATGATGGATGTGGGAATAATTCTTTCATCCTGTATTCTTATCCAGTCATTTTCTGTCAAGTCTGCATAGAGGTTTTCTTCTTATTTGATATGAAACCAATTGGTTGCTGACATTAAATTTTTTGAAGATTTGGGGGGTTTTGTTTTGGGTTTTTACTTCTAGGATACTATTATGGAAGCACATAAATTTGTACGCATTGTACGTGCGCTTTCTAAAGACTGATGGTTGGCAGAAAAATAATTCTATAGCTTTGTAAAAAAATCTTTAAATATTCTGAAACTTCTGTTAGCCAGTCTTGCCTAGTCCAAATGAGTGTCTCTAATGAGGATCCCCCCCAGCTGGGCTCTTGCAACACCAGTAGCTGCTCGCCTGGCTGAGCCTGAAGAATCTCTCTTTCTACTGGCTATCCAAACCTAAAACACTGCTCTGTAGGACTCATATTTCTGTACTATACCTACACAGTTTTCTTTGTCAGGCAACAACCTGCTTCTATCATCTGTTAGGAATAAAAAATACCCAAACCCTTTTTGGCAGAACCTGTGAGACTTTACTTACCGAGTCACTTGAAGTTTCTCCCTCTTTTCTTAGGTCTCAAAGGGTTTGAACGGGAGGGGTTCCTGCTCTCTTTAAATGCAGTGACCATCTCTGTCAGCCCTATAAGCTGGGAGGGGAGGGGAGTGAGAGTTTCAGGGATCTGAGCAATGCCATTGCTATCACCAAGCTGAAAATAACCTCTGACAAAAGCCTGGCATTTTGTTCCCTTATGTCCACTTGTGAGTAGGTGGACAACAATGCAGCCCCTCAGATTACACCTAAAGGACATTCCTGACTGCAGCCTAACAGATCAGAAATAAAGATTAAAGTTTTATAGTTGTTCTACTGCATCTACTTCATTAAATGTGAATCATAAATAACATAAATAAAATAACAGTCCTTGAAATGAGGATTTAGTTATTAATGGCTACATTGCCAAAAGTAATTTACCAAAATAATTGTTAAAAATAATAATAAATCAAAACCTGTTTGTAGCACCCCCTGGAAAACAACAGTTTTAAACTAAAGAGCATTTCATTCTGCAGTTCATGATTTGATAGATGCAACTGATTTGTCTTCTAGGATACAGAGAATTATGCTTTAAACTCAAATCTTTCCTTTTTTACTCTTTTTAGGCTTTAAGATGGGTAGCTAATATGTATAATATTTAGCCTGTGTAATTATTGCAGTTAAATTTGCCATGCCTCACTGAGCCCCTTGGAAATGGATGAGGCTGCAGATGTGTTAGAGATGTGGGCAGTAAAGTATGAAGCACTTTTTTACCGGGCTTTATTTTAAGGGCTTTAAAGGTTTAGAAGCTACTTCTCATTTTCTGAACAGATGCCTGAATTTAGCAACTTTGTTCAGGATCATGGACTTTGCTGTGTATGAAAGGGCCCATTCCAGGGCTTAAACACCAGAATTCTCAAGCTGAAAGTCTCAACTTGGGGACTTTCATGGAAGCATAAGGAAATTAGATGCCTAATCCACATCAGACTTCAGGATTTAGGGATCTGTTAGCTGAGGCTGCTAAGAAAACTCTTAGGAACCTGTAAATCTGTTTACTGTTGAGTCTGGCAAGGATTTTATAATGCAGAGACAGGTCCTTGGTGTAAAATTGAGGGACTATGTCAGATAAGGCCAAATGCAGAGGGGACAGTGCAGTGTGTGTGGTATGAGAGTTCCTTGTAAGAGGGCAGAAAGGAGGGGTTGGAGCACGCCTGAGCTCCCTGTTGGAGTACATGGGAAGCACTGAGAAGTTTCTAAAATCTTCGTGTTTGCACCCTTGGTGACTTCTGTTAGGACCCCTTACGTGTGAGAGAGATGAACCTTCTCTAATCTTCACTCATGTTTTATAGATCATGTCCTTGGATGGATCTGCACCATAACCAACTGCAGGGAACCCAGTGGAGCAAGGTTTTCCCCCCAAATGTAAGTATCTTCCCTTTGGTTTTGGCAGAGGATTTAAGGGGAAAATGCAGCTGAACAACCTTTAGTTTTCCTGGTGTTGGAGGCTGCTTAATTTCTGTGCTACTGTATGCCCCTGTGAGGATTGTTGAAAGGCTCTTTACAGCTCCAGGGAACAGCTGCATCTATACAGGTTAGTTGGGATTACCTCTAATTCCAGGTCAGCTGTGGTTAGCAGGATCTGGGATTGGAAGAAAAGACTCAAGATATGCAACTAGAATTGCACATGCCTGAACTGGAGTGAGAATGCAGAGTTTTCTATAAATCAAAGGCATGGATTAAAAAACCCTGCCTGAGAGCTGGAACGCAGCAACTCAAAAGCAAAGCCAGCCTGGGGATCAGAGGGACTTTCAGAGCACATCAGGTACTCGAGGCATGTTCCAGGGGAGGTGAGGCAGGTGGGAAGAGCAGAGAGCTGGGCTATCAGAGACAAATGCAGGTCTTCCAGGGCATTGAGACCCTTGGAGCAGAGAAAGCAGCAGCTTTTCAGCCTGCAAAATGAGCACACAGGAAGAAAAGAGCTTGTGAAAAAGCAACTGCAGCATGTCAGGAGCCAAGGGACACTGGACAGCGAGTCAGAAAATATGCTCAGCTTTCCAAAACCGCACCATGTGTGAGAAGACCATTTCACCAAGCCTAATTACTGTAGTTTTTTAGACTGTCAGCTGTGGTGTTCAAAAATGAAAGGGGTGGTTTGTTTCCATTGAGTAACGCAAGTTTCTAAAACCTTTGCCTTTATATTTCCAGAATGAAATTGATAGCAGGTGTAAGGAGGATCAGTTATCTTTTTGGAGAAGAAAAATCTACTCAGTGCTCGAGTGAGAATTCTTCCCTCTTTTTATTCTTCTTTCCTCCTCATTTAGGACTATTTCAATAGTGATCCTATTCTGTCAGGTGTATTTTGTATTAGAACTTTGCATGATTAAAGAGTAGATGAGTTTGTTTTACTGTGGTAGCTGTTTTAATTATGCTTTTTTTATGCAGTCCAAGCCTGAATCTTGGGCTTTGCTACCATTCCTCCTATCCCAGTTTGGTCTGGCAGGCACATTTCACCTGGGAAAGCAGATACATGGTATTTTTATTTAATTTGCTTGCTATTTCTCGTTATCCGAGTGTGAACTGTATGAGAAATCTTCATCTTCCTTCCTTCAGTGTATAAGAGACACTGCTGCACATATTTAAATTCAAGTGGTTTGATTTAACCTGTTCGAAATTTCTGTGACATTTGGACACACTTTCCTGAATGCTCTGGAGTGATATCTTACTTCCTAACTGTTCTGTTCTAACTTGTTTTTAGGAGCTGTAATATCTACTGATAAGATTTCAGAAGTCATATTGAGTTGCTTAATGCACTTTTTCATGAAATACCATTTTCCCCCCTTCCTTCAGAACACAGCAACACCTGCCTGACAAAAAAAGAATGAAGAGATGCCAGTGAATATACAATCTATTACTTAGGTAATCTAATCTGATCAAAAGAAAAAGTCTGTGTAGAGTTTTATGTAAGTTTAATCTGAACAAATCGATTTAAAAATACAGTATAAATAATTCTTAACTTATATAAAAATTGATTAAGAAAATTTGGAGGGTTTTTTGTGCTTCTTACTAACTTTACAAAAGAGCATTATTAAACACAGAAGCAAAACATTTTAACTATGGCCTTTTTGTTAAGACATAAAATATGTACACACTCACAGTACTTTTTTTTTTGGTGCAAAATATGTACTGACTGATAGACTGTACCTTTCTGTACAAAGACAATTTCAGCTTACTTTGCATAGAAGAAATCAACACACACTCACAAAAAACCCCACGAGATACATAACTTTGTTGTTAAAATACTTCAGGTAAGCCTTTTGGAAAAATTCATTAGGCATTAACTTTCTCCTTAAGAGTCAGTTTTATTTTCTAAAGCATTAATTAAGGCTATTCCAGCATTGAGGTCTTGGCAATACATGTCCAAACCATTGTCCATCATACAATGCCAGACGTGTGCAGTGTGTTAGCAGTAATTTTGCCTGCTAACACAGTCAGCAATTCCCTATCCCAAAATCAGTTTTCTGAAACTTCAAGTTTTCGTTGAGGAATATATAGAGTTCCTTGAGAAATTCTCTGGGTACCATCTGAGTTTACAGATAGTGAAGGTTCTGTGTTTGGCCCTCCTGGTGTGCGGAAAAAGTTTTCTGTAACTGCCTGAGGCTCCTGAGGTTCCTTTGGAGCAGAAGGCTAAAGAGAAAAGAGAAAATTACTTTCATTTATGGAGGAGTAAAAAGTAAATTCTACTTCTAAGATTCTGCAGGATGTTAGCAAACTCTTTTTTTTTTTCCCCCTGAAATTTAAAAACTTATCTTTTTACTGAGAAGGATATACCTGTATTCCTTCATATATATATATA
>VZTE01006169.1:37327-48051 GCA_013397775.1 Eulacestoma nigropectus
ACGGTTTCTCTAATCTCCTTCTTTTTTAATACAAACAGATACTAGGCACTATAGTATTACATAAAATATAGAGAGAAACTTCTTGTGGGAAAAAAGTATTTAAAATCCTGTACAATCCTATCCTATTAAAAGAAAAGCTATTATTAAACACAAGAACTTGAGAGTAGATTAGGGAAGTAACAAGAAGGAAAGATAAAGTAACAAATGGACAATTTGTTAGTAAGCACAGTCTCAGATCTATGTAAAATCCTCCCTCTACAACAGTTGTCTCTTCACATCTTGTCATCTTCCAAGCTGGCTCCACTTCCACCACAAATAAGTCACTTATCTTCCTTGCTAACCTCTCATTTCTACTGTACTTAGGCTGGCCTTCACTGCTAGCTCTTTTTGGGCAGTGCTGATTTCTAAAGATCAAAAAGAAATGTTTATTTATAAATTTTACCTGCTGTAAGGGAATTACTGCACCGTACTTCCCACTCAACCCACCATGGTCAAGTTGCAATATATTTCAACTCACCTTCCCTTCTTGCATGTTTGTGCTTCCTGAGCTATGGCTGATATTTTCTGATTGGGAAGAGACTGGCACGTGCTGAAGAACAGGATTTGCAGGAACTTGCACACCAGCAGGTATTAGTCCTATGTGTTGCAGCATAAAGTTCAGAGCTGAAGTGCTTGGATTTGGGGCAGAACTGGTACTGCTCGAATTGAGGCAGGAGTTGCTCAGTACAGGTGCAGCAGCTATAGAATTTGGTGACAGCATTATGTTCAAGGGTGTTATATGAAAAGCAGGAATATTGACTGTTTTCAGTTCTGAGGCTGGCATTGGAATGACACCTGAAACAGAAATATCAAGTGTTGAAGGGGATTAGGATGAACTGGCCCCGGCCCCTTGAGCCAGCCCCCCGTGCCTGTTTCCCTGGACACTCACCAGTGATGGGAGAGCTGTAGGCTGTGTGCTGCAGAGAGCACACCCCAGCCTTCTCTTTACTGGAGCACTCTGCTTTGTTGCCATGGGTGCAGTGAGTCAGAGGAATAAGATAACCAGATGGAAAAAAAGCCTGAGAAAGAAAGAGACAGCACACCTTTAGCCCAAACATGTAATAAACAAACCCCAAATGTTTCTCCAAAGCTGCAACCCCCCCTTGCCTTGTTCTTATTCTTTATCCTCCATGTCCCCAGGATCCCATATCCCATGCCTGTACTACCTTCTGTCTGAAATGAGACACAACAGACTCAAGGACATGCTCAAGTAAAACCACACAGAAGTCAGCTGGCTCCATTTCCAGCTGATATTCTTGGCGGGGAATTGGAAATCCACCTGGGATCAACACAGTGCAATTTGACTAGATGGAAAAGAAATCCGGATACCGAATACTTTTTTTTCCAGAAGAAACATCCTGGACCCAGTAATCATCAATCACCTCATTCTTGGATTGTGTTTTTCATAAACAAATATCGGAAGACAAAACTTTTGCATTTACACATTCTGTTTTTGTCAATAGAATTGTTCTTTATCCAGGTTCTCCACAGCAATCAGTCTTAACTGCAGAATACGGAATTTTACTAATGAAGAGAGTTTCATATGATTCTGTTTCAAAGTATTTGACAGTTAGTATATGCAAACAAAGGACTGGGGAGGTAAGGGATCTCAACATTGCCCTCAGCTCCTTAGTGTGATCTTCATTCCAACGAAAGCCTGAAAGCCTTTTTATGTCCTCTTACTTGTGTACTTAATGCAGAAACAGAAATCCTACATTCCTACAAAATAAGGTTTTAAAAGCACACAAAAAAGAATTCAATCAAAGACAACCTATGTAGGTGTAGATTGTTACAGTTTTGTTTCTTTTGCAAAGACTCCAAGCAGTGTTTTCCCAGGGAATGGCAAGACAAATCTTACCTCGGGAGCAGGAATGGCAAATGCCACAGGTATGTCTTGTTTTGTTTTGATTTTATCTTCATCTTCTGGAATATTCTCATTTGTACATTGGTCACAGCAACTTTCCATGTTTTGATCTACTGTTTTGGTTTCATTCTGTCTCTCTTCCTGGACATTGTCCATTTCATGATTCGCTTGTGAGCTATTGGAAGGTGGTTTTTCATTCTTAGTGGACTCTCCCTTTGAAAAAAGTACATACAAAAAGAAAGGCAGGTGTTTCAAGGCTTAACATTCTCAATTACAGCCCTAAAGTGATATTCATACATTTTTTAAAATGGGAAAGCAAGTTTTTATTTCCTCCTCATTCCCAAGTCTGTGCTATAAAAACTTCTGGTCACTAGGATAGCCAGGTCCATGTTATCACCTCTTGTTCCTTCCCAGCTAGTGGATGTTTGATAGCATGTGCTGTCATAACACACCCATAAAATATGATGACTGTTTCGGCAAGCCAAATTTACAGCAGATTTATAATTTACAGAGATGCTAAAACAATCAGCAGCTGAGGAGTAGAAAGCAATCCAGCCCCAATGTCTTCATATACATCAAGTTCATCTGAACTTATTCTTTTTATGTGCTGTTCTATTATGCCTACAGCAACCCTACACTGGGTGGAAATATTTAGAAGGTATCAGGATCCTGTCCAGTAACTTTTATATGTCCACTTTCCCTCCTAACACCTCTAAAGCCAAGAATGGATGCCAGCAAGTTTATAGAACCCTAGAATTCAAGGGACCTTGAAGATCACCTCCTTCCAACCTCACTCTCAACCTGACCTACTCCAGAAACATGCATAAATAGGTAGGTCTTGACATAGTGTTTTGGGACTTGTTTTATTTTCACTACACCTGTACACTTTGTCTTTTTAGATACAAACCCCAGTCCCTCAAATATCAGCAAGCACAGCAAATGAACACCATCTCTTCAAGCCTGATGTTATTTAAAACACCTACACTCACTGGCAGGCTCCTACAACACTTTGAAAATGAGTAGGTGGCAACATCACTAAGCCATAAAATGGCATTTTAAAACTAATTTAACTTACCGAAGAAGTATCAAAGCTTTCCTCATCACTTTTACGCCTTTTAATTAAATTATTCTCTGGTAATGCTTGTGATCTTTTAAGGCACCGCTGAGATGAAGTTTCTGATTTCGTATTGGGTCTTTCTTCAGCTGCCAAGGACTTTGTTGGCTCCTCCGTACCTCTCTGACTGTCTCCTTCCTCAGTGGTTATTTTATTTAATACTTTTGCATTGTTACTCTTAATTCCAGTTACGTTAGCACATGGCAGAGGCTGCAACATGAAGCCTGGGCTGTAGGTTGTCACAGTGTGGGCTTGGGAAGGGTGCAGATATATTGCATATGAAACCCCAGACTGAGGATGAGGTAGGATGACTGGTGGCACTGAGCTGTGGCTCGCAGGGCACACCCCGAGGGGCTGGCTCAGAGCTGGCTGCTGAGAGGGTTCAGGCTTGGGGACAGCCTCAGGCGAGGACAGGGCACATTTCATTTGCATCTCTTCTGCTGTCCTTAAGCAAAAAAGAAAAAAAAATCCCAAACGTATTTTAATTCCTTCATGCAGAAATGAATGCCCTGACAAATTCTGTAATATGTGATATCTTCTGTAATACAAAGGGTTAACATGAACTTGTACTTCTCCATCCACTCAAGAGACAATAAATGCAGAAATAGCCTGCAGTACTAGGGGTTAGTGGTTTTTGCAGGCTATTTCCCCACTCAAACTGAGCATAACTTTAACTTAATGGCCAGTGACATCATAAAGCTTCTCACCTTTAAACTTGTGCAAACTTACTTGGATTGTCCTTCCAGCTGATGTTTAGTGATTGCTGGAAACTGAGCTATTGTGTTTGGGAAAACTGGTAAACTTTGATAAGTACCTGGTTGGAGGAGACAAACAAATTGAAACTGTTAGTACATCAAATTCAGAAGTTAAATTTTAACGTTGAGGAGACTGCATTATGTAATGTAACATACACATTTAATGAGACAACTTAAACTCAGCCCAGATTTGATTTGATCAACTGGACATCAGCTTACATCACACAAATTTTAAAGGCCCCAAAGAGGATCCCTTGCAAGAACATGAACATTGACAGGTAATTTTCTGGCCATTTTTTGGAATACAGAACTGCTTAGATAGTATGTTCCAAAGCAGAGTTTCTACAACAAAGCAGGTTCAGAGAAGATCCAATATTCAGAGATTCAGTGATTCGACACAAACAGAAGGTTTGTAGCCATTTCTATATTTCTGACAGTTCGTAAGATGTATTTTTTGAAAGGGGGCACCACCCACACATCTGCATGTCTTGTGAGAAGAGGGCAAGCCCAAATATTTAATGCAAGACTTTGTTTTCTTCTGACTTAAAAACAAAGAAGTTTCTAAAAGAAAAATTAGAAAAAGATACATACTGGCAGTTATTTTAACTGGGCTGGTTGGAGCAGACTGGATCTTCCTTCTGTCATTTTCTATACTCTTAACTAATTTTATTAGAGATGAATGCCGAGTGAAGTTTTGCTTTCCTTTTGAAGGAAAAAGGGCTTTTGAGCACTGCTCTTTGGAAGGGATGGATTCTGAAATAGGTGGGGAACAGGCTGTAGAAGTTGCTTCAAGTTTTGTATCTGAAAAAGAGAAAGAAAAAGGAAAAAATACATATCACATGCAGATTCAGTAATTAAAAGCAATTATTTGAGCCTGCCTTAAAATTCTTGAGGTAGCAGCAGCAGCAAATGTGGAAATTCAAGAATCTCAACGTGTGAACATTCACTGTGTGCAATTAGATACAGGTAGCTGTGCTGTTAAGGACAGTGATGTGACTAGTAAAAGATTTTCTGCTTAGTTATTCTGTCTTTTGGTCAAAAAATTCTAGTAGAGAAAACAAAGAAACAATCAATATCAGCAGAACAAAAGGAAATGACACATACACCTACCCTGAGTATTCGGCAAGACCTCAGGTCCTGTCCACTTGAATGCTGGTTTTCTACCTCTCTCCTCTGTAACATGAACTTTTTTGATAAGCTTGAGGCTGCTGAGAACATTTGCTATGTCATAAAGTCTTCTAATTTTGGCTGAAATAAAATAAATAAATGTAAAGTATACCAATTGCAATTAAGTTAACATGTATCAGATAAAGAAATGTTGTAACACCCTTTAAGCAGCTGAAAGGAAAAAGCTTTAAAAAAATTATAAGAACAATTTTGTGGAACAGGTCTTTATACAATTAAATAATATTGTGATACAAAGTTTACATGTAAAATAGAATGACACAGATACAGATCTAGAAAACACTGCAAAGTTTGTTATGCTAAATATGGAAAAAAGAACGTTTTCAGAATAAGTTAATTTCTGTGCAATGATCAAACCTATACAAATCCTGTAGTAAAAATAAGCAGATTAAAAGGCAGGTACACACATGCAATGGCAAACGTGGGAACTGGAGGAAAGAGAGACATTAAAATCCAACAGGATAATCACTCTGCATGTCTTCCCTGTCTCTAGGTTGAGCTATTAGGGAAAAGTTTTAGGCAGAAGTCAATTTACAAGTGAGTTCAAGAGCAAAGTGAATGTGCTTAGGCCAAAACTGATACTGAAAATTTAAAGTCTAGCAAGTCATGGAATTTGGGACTGTTCTTCATAACCAAGAACGTGGTAAAACATGGGATTGATACCTGAAATCCAGGCAGATGGATGGAATGCCCTGAAAATGCTTTTAGTGTGAGACAGACTCTTCTTATGGAAGAATAAAAGCAAGCAAAAAAACCCTACTGAGTAGCCGTCCACCCTCTCTATGCTGCTGTGAGGCAGTGGAAAGGAAATCATGAACTGAAACCAGCAAGGATCAATATTTGCATACAATTCCACAAAAAAACAAACAAACAAAAAAATACCCCAAACAAGCAAAGGAGTCTGAGAATCAAGGAACAGACTAGTTTTCAATGAAACCCACAACTATCCCTCAAAAGCAGCACATTTTTAATTATTATATGTGTACTGACCTAGAAATATTTTATTTGAAATGAGAAGAAGAGGAGGAAGTGTGCAGGGAACTGAGAGAAAGGTAAAAGAATGAAGAAATAATTGGCAGTTAGAGCACAGGGTTTCACTTCCTCTGACACGCAAGTTGGTCACAGGACTTTTACAGAATTTCTTTAGATTTCTACCAAGTTAGTTATGTGGCCAGAACACAGATTTTGCATGATTCTGGGACATCTTTGGTGAAAGGATGCTGAAAACTTTGACAGGCTGCTTGAGGAAAAAGAAATGGTTACCTTCCTTTGGAAGGGATGGATTCTGAAATAGGTGAGGAACAGGTTGTAGAAGGACAGAGCCTTGTGACATTACTGCAGGGAGGAGGATTTAATGGACTTTTCCTCTTAGGCCATTATGTATCAATGACCATACACAAATTATAAACTGCAGAAGGTGTTTAGTGAGTTTTTGGAGGCTCAAATAAATACTTGTGACAGGAAAAATTAGACAGTATTTTTCATTTTATGAAGTAGTACTGGAATAATTCATTTAGCTTACACTTGCTGCTGTACTTACTTTTAAACTTGCTTTTATCTAAGTCTTCTAACTGATCTTCTCCAATCAAGATTTTAGCAGCAACTTCAAGGCTCACTATTTGAGGTGTTGATACAAGAAACAGCATCACAAATTTCTGACTCATCACACGTAAGGACTTGTATTTCCTGCCATTCACTGATGCTGCAGCAGACAGGAGAAAGGATTAAAGTATTCAGTGACACACCAACTGCAAACATAAAACACTGAAGAAATTTGTCAGTAATAATAATTTTAAGAACAACACAGAGACTAGGCAGGGCCACTGCTGACTCCAGAATCATGTTTCTACATGACAAGAAACAGATGATTGGGTGGATACCAATTCTAACTACAAAGAAGAGAGGGTGATATATCCCACATATACATTTCCTATTGTCTGACAACTTGTACTCTAAAAGATGCTTAACCCTTAATTAAAATTTCTTCCATGAATCAGAGCTAAATTAATAAAACAAATTGAGTAATTTATGCTTCAAGTTTCTATAACATTCAGTAGTAACTTCTGGTTTCTATAACAATTCAGTGGTAATGGCAATTGGATTATATGTTAGTGTATTTGATAATTTCACCTGATGTAGGAACAAATTACAAGAATTGAATGAAAAAGACAAGTGAAAGAGTGCAGAGCACTTTTTCTCACCACAAACAGTTGTGGTGCCTTTGGGGCAGTACCATCTCAGAAAAAAAAAAAGGGCAAATAAATGTTTTTTCCAAGTTCATAGAAATTTATCATTATAAGAACATATTATTCTTGGCATTATAAAGCATTATTACCAGCACGAAATTCCACTCCTGGGAGCTCGACAAAAGACATTTCTGACTGCTCACTTGAGCCAAAAGAACTTGCCATTTCTTCATTTCTTTCACCGTCGGGATCAAATTCATGCTCATACTCTCTTTTCTTGATCATCTGGATTTGCTGTATGTATTTGTTCTCTTCTCCCACTTTTTTCAGGGCCTGCAGGGTCTGGGGGAGGTTGTGGCGCCCGTGCCAGACGTATCTGTTCCTGGCCAGGCGGCTCACCATGTGCAGGCTCTCCAGCACGTTCACAATGTCATAGATGCGCCTGCGCTCCACGTCTGCAGAGGAAAAGATGACCCTGACATCTCTGCTACATAAAATATGTTCACTCATGCATTACCTGCAGCTCAGATTCCTGTCCTTCCTCTTAATATGCTTCTAAACAATTTTTGCCAATTCCATTTCACAAAAATTTCTGAAAATAGCCCTCACAGGTCTTGCCAGCAAGGAAAACAATTCATATATGGAAGGACTTGCTTCATATAACATTTCAGAGTTATACTTGGCTTTCAACATTCCTTAATAAACAAAACTTACTGTTGCCAGAAGAGCCATTACATGGGTTTTAATCCAGCTTTAGAAAAAACAGAGCATTTTTAATTATTCACTGCATTGATTTTAGACTGTGTCCTTAAATAACCTTGGGAACTCATGGTAGGAAACTGTTTTATAACTTCTTTTTATATGTTACTTTATTAGCACAGTCTTCTTTTCTCATTTGTCTGATAAACTCTTGGTTTTGGCCAGACGTTTTCTAAAAGAGATGTCCTTTTGTACAAAGTATAAAAAAATGTAAATCATGCTGCTTTAAAAATTTTATAACTATTATCCGTATATAAGCTGTAGAATACTGTAATTCCATAGCCTTTTGATTTAAAAAAGCTTGATGTTAGAAACACAGACTCTGCAGAAATCATTGGTGCGATATAAAAATAGTGATACAATATAAGAAAGTTATCATCAAGAACAGAAAGCAGTTTCTTGCCTTGATGTCATGATCGGACAGGAAGCTGTGGGCTCAGTTTGAGAAATGCTAGTTCCTGCTGCAAAAATCTAACCACTAATCTTAGTCATCATCTCTGAAACCAAAAAACTGCAACTGGTTATTTGTGATATCAGCAATAATTTAGATGTTTAATATGAAACAGAATTCAGAGTTTCTCAGTTCAGTTGACTGAGGAAACATCAGCATTTTAAAAGAATTGCTCTAGGCATGAGGAGTTTAAAACTGGCTTTAAATAAGTTCGAGAGAACAGAGTAAGCATCCAAAATTGTATGGAGCAAAAATGTAGTAATAAAAATGGCCGGTTATTGGCAAATTTGCATGAAGAAATATTTAATAGGACGAACACCAACTTACGTAGCTCTTCAGTGACTTCATCAAGGCAAATATAACTTTTTTGTGAAGGGCTGGGGTAATCAGGATATCGAGCTAAGAATTTATGACACAGTAATCCGAGACTTTTCTCTTTGCGACTTGGCTGAGATTTTTCATATTCATCCCCCAATATGTGCTCCTACATGGAAAAAAGGAAAGGAGAATGTGAGATTTTTGACAATATGTAAATACAGATATTTAACAGCTTCGTAGTGAGCACTGTCAAAGGGCCAGTGTTCTCCCTTTGTCCTCAGCTGCTGTAAAATAAAACCAGAACATTACCTGTTGCATGTAGCTAGTCAATATTCTTACTTATATTTGGTAAATGCTCCAAAATCAAAACTTGAAAAAAAAGATGTGTTATGTCAATGTGTAATTTTTTATGCTGAATAACAGCCTTCAGCTAACTTAAAAAAAAAAAAAAGAAAAATAAATAGAGACAACTTTGAACTTTGCAACATACCTGCAAACAGAGTTTTGTCTGTAGGACCTCACTTGAACTGTCTGACAGTTGCCTTCTCTGTTCTCTGCTCCTAATCTCAGGACTGGCTGCACTAATCAGCATTTTCAGGTTGGAAGTAGGTGTCCATGGATCTGCTGGAGGGGTTTCCTTAGGTTTTGGGGGTGTGGTTAGAGGCTGACAGTCAGGCTGTCGCTCTGTCAGTACCAACTGTGAGGTAGCTGCTGGTTTCGAAGGGGTTTTCAGGACGTTTTTGCATGGCTCAGAATGCTCATTTTCCTACACACCAAGAAAAAGAACAATGGTGATATTAAAAACCAGGTGTACCATGATCCATTTTCAATAACAGTCAAACGGAGATAGAGATCCATTGCATTTTTTGGGTATCTCCGAGTTAAAGGTTCCAGTCCTACTGTGAACCAATGAGCCCCTCCCCTGAAACCATTTCTGTGCCTGTAGCTTAAGGCTCGGGGCCCGTGGCGCTTATTCCTCGGGTAATTTTCCTTTTCTTTCCTCTGAGGAAAATACAACCGGAACATGTTAATGCATAGCAGAGAGCTATAAAGAATGGCTGAAACATGTCACGACGCGGGAGCAGGTGTGATGTTCCTTATAAATTCTTGTTGGGCTAAATAGACACCAGCCCACATGTCAGAGAACTCTTATTCTTTATCATGTAATCGCCTTAACTCCGGCGACCAGCCCAGTCTACAGTAGTCATAGAAGTGTTGGGTAACAAGCTCTTAACTTTCACAGTGACCTTTAACAAGCTCGCAACTCTCGCAACAAACTTCGGAGCGAGGTAAGGGGTGGAATGTGACCGCGGGGCTTGCCGAGACAGAACAAGAGAGGAGAGGATAAAGACGGGAAAGTGAAGGAAAGGGATGCCCAGGCGGTCTGGACCAGGGGTCGACAGGAGCTCGGGACCGATTCACTTCCTCGTATTCCCCCCTTTACTTTTCGCGCCGTGTATGCGCGCATGTGCGGCCAGCCCTGCAGAGCCCTCCAGGGAATGCGTTCGGGGTCTGTGGTGGTCCTGGAGCCCCTTCCAGTGGCGTGCCCGGGGCTCCGGGCAGGCTTGCGAGCCTGGAATTGTGAGGGAAGCGGGCTCGGCCCAGCGCCGCCCCACCTCCGCGGGACCCTCTTCCAATCGCAACTTCCCTGTCACAGCACCACAGAATGCCTGAGACGAACACGCTTTAAACATCATTGTACCTGCTCCTCCGCACACCTTCTATGAAGGAAAAAACGAAGAGGAAAGGGGAGCCAGGAAGAAGACGTGTTCTTTACGGACTCGGTGGATAAAGGTCGTGAGAGATGAAGTTACAGGAACTTTTGTTAAGGACAGAAATTACAGCGGAGGTAAAACGCGCTCGGTTTCTGCCATCCCGCGGTTTCTACGCGCGATCGTTCCGATCGAAGCGGTTTCACCCCCAGGGGGGCTGAGCGCGGGCAGCGGGGCTGTCACCGCCCCGCGGGAAGCGGCAGCCCCGGGGCTCGGCTGCTCTCGCCCACCGGAGGAATTACCTTGTCGCCGGCCCCCATCTCCCCGCCCGCCGGCCGCAT
>VZTE01006169.1:48932-75023 GCA_013397775.1 Eulacestoma nigropectus
GCCCCGCGCGCCCCTCACGGGGTGCCGCCCGCCGCTCCGGCGCCCGTCCGCGGGGTCCCCGCGGCCGTCGCGCTCCTCGGAACTCACCGCGCACTGTGCTCGAAACACACCGCAAATTGCGCTCGAAACGCACCGCACTTTGCATTTAAAATACACCGCACTTTGCATTTAAAATACACCGCACTTTGCGTTTAAAACACGCCGGACTTTGTGTCCGTGCCCCGGGCCGGGAGCTCCAGGCTGGACTCCAGAGCCGGGCAGGACACCTGCTGTAGCGACTCCCCCGCTCCTCGCTTAGCAAAAAGAGGGGATAAAAGGTGAATTGCTGAGCCAGTGAGGGGCTCGCAGTTGAGTGGGAGTGCTTCGATCGCCCCTGGCCAACGGGTGTTAGTGTCCCCCAGATAAGGGTCCCAGCTGTCTGGTGCCGCTTATCACAAAATCACAGAATCAACTAGATTGGAAAAGACCTCTGAGATCAGCGAGTCCAACCTGTGACCAAACATCGCCTTGTCAACCCGACTATGGCAGTGAGTGCCACGTCCTGTCTTTCCTTAAACATCTTCAGGGAGAGCTCCACCACCTCTCTGAGCAGCCCATTCCAATGTCTGATCACCCTTCCCGTGAAGAAATTCCTCCTGATGTCCAACCAAAAACCCCTGTCGCAGCTTAAGACATCTTGTCCTGTCCCTTGTTCCCTGGGAGCAGAGCCCGACCCCCACCTGGCTGCACCCTTCTGTCGGAGAGTTGTAGAGAGCGATAAGGTTGCCCCTGACCTTATCACAGAGGTTACAATACTTTTGTTCTTCAGGCAGGAGTCTGGGATTTAAACCCACCTCGCCTCGGCTGGTTTTCATACTAGAGCCAGGATTACCAAACCTTTTAATGTAACTGTGTATTTTTTCTGAAAGGGAAGTCTGAAAGCTTGTAAACTCAAATGAAAAAATTGACCCCAAAGTGACCTTCACTCCTTGGTGTCACCAGCCATGTAGCAGCTAAGGGTTATTCTCTTGCAGTACCTATGTGCCACACCTTAAAAAGTAGGTTTTGGGTGGACATTTGCTCATTTTCCTTGTTTGTGCTTTGATACAATTACTGTGTCTTGGTTTCTTTCTGTAAAAGGTGCACTAGAAGGTGTGATTGTTGTAACCCAGAGCTGGTGCGTGACTCACAACAAGTACAATTATAAATACTAAAAAACAAAAGTGTGTTTTTTCTTTACCCCCACAACCCCAGAGATGAGCACATGGAATGCACATGGAATTTGATCTTCTTAAATGAGGAGCACTCACATGTTTCAAAAATCAAACCGAGGAAAAAAAAAAATCAGACTTTTACATTCAAGCTGTCATTTGAATATTTATTTAATTTATGTTGAGCTTTGAAAATTACCTTTATCACCTAATCAAGAAGCCATTATCTCTGTTCAAACAGCACACTCTTGTGACCTTTGTACAGGGGACTTCTTTCCTGGTCTTCAAGTTAGCCTTACAAGCTGCCCATTACAACAGTTCAGACATTTAAAAGTAAAGGTTAAAAGAATTTCCAAGATTATTACAGCTATTGAAATAATTATTCTGGTAATAACTTGTGTGCCTCTGTTACCACGCTCTTGACCGTGCTAGCGCCTTTTCTTTCTGAGATTATGGAATTACGTGGAACAGTAAAGGGCGTTCTCACTTGCAGCCATCAATTTAAATTGTTTGTGTTTCCCTCTGCTCTTGCTTGACTTGCATAAGAAACTGCAATTATGTTCTCTGCTAGGCACCTCTTAAAAGAAAAAGAAGAAGGATTAAAAACTTTAATGTCCCTGACATGGCAACCAAAGGCACCAGTAGCAAGTTAATAATGGGTCCTTTAATGTATAACCTTGAAGCCTTTTGTGTGGTGATCCTTGTGGGGAATGTTTGCTGTTTTCAAGTATTGTGCTGAATCAAGACACCACCTGATGCCAGAAAGCAAAGTTGGAGAGTGATAGGTGATTTTATCTATGCTGGTTCAGCTAAAGAGTTACTTGAAGCATCATCATGTGGATTAAAGAGAATGTGTGACATATCCTAGTGGTTTAGTCAAATCAAATCACTGATAAAGTGGTAAACAAGCAAAGAGTTTGTGAAATGAAGTGCTTCCAGTGCCTATATTCTAGTTAAGCATCCCTCCTCATCTGCCTGTAGATATTTTCCTCTTCCAGAAACAGCTTTAGCAAAGCACTAAGAAAGCACTAATCTGGTTTGCTCTGCATGCACTGCTCGAGTTGTATTTCTTGTATGAACATGTGTTGTCAGTAATGGATTTGTTTCAGTGTGATCACAAGGCAGCAAATTTCAGCATCTTGTGCTCGTGTGCTTCCTGATGTGGTGCTGCACTTCTGTCAAGAGGAATTGTAATTAATGGCTCACAGAAGGACAACATACATATCAAATTTTACTGGAGTCATTCTCATTAGGTAATTCCTTGTAAAAGACCACTTACGAAGTGCCCAGGTAGAATCTTCATCCTTGGAGTTACCCAAAAGCTCTCTGGATGTGGTCCTGAGCAAGGGGTTTTAGTGATTACATTTCTGAGAATAATCTGTTGTAAAGTTCCAGTTAAAAAAACAACAACAAAAAAATCACTGATAGTATAGTATGTGAATTGAAAATATTCTGTGATTTGTACAACTTTCAGAAAACTGAACTTTCTGTAGCTTTATGCCCTGCTGTCTGAGTGCTCAGATTATTTGAGGCTGCTTTCCTTAAGGAACTACTTTGTGATTACTCCTTCTAGGGCTGGAATTGAGAATTTGAACAACATCATAGCTGCCAGCAGGAGATTTGAAGGGAAGTGCCTCGACTTCAGCATCCAGTTCCACTGTTGAAACACTGCTTGCGGGAATCCTGGCAAGTGATGCTGTTTATTGCATATGTCTCTTTCAAGTGTCATGTTTTCTGGTAATGTTTCTTTTATTCAAGGGAATTTTAAAAGGCAATTGATACCTTTCATTTATTGCACCTTAATTTTAATGTCTGCTGGGTTTCAAGGAGAAACTGCAGCCTTCTGCAGGTATGTACTTCTAGCCAAGAAGTTCCTGATATAAGCAGACCCTCAAATATCTCAGAAATCTCTAAGTAGATTGGGTTAAATATTTGATATATTTTAAGTATAAATAATGAAATTACTGCCTTCAATAAAAATGAAAAGAAGGCAAAGTAGTTGCAGGAGTACAAGGTAGTAGTCAGAAACCATAGTTTTTTCTTATTCAGATGCTGCTATAATGTTAATCTCTCCAGTCACTTCAAAATTGTGAAGAAATATGGATTATAACATGTATCCTTTTCTTGTCCTTGTCTTCATTCTGGGTTGTGATGCAACAAAAATATATCTTCATTTCTGAGCTATGAATAAAGTTTTGCAGAGCGTGCAGATAACTTGAGGCTGTGCCTCTTGCAGGAGTGGTATAAGCACTTGGGTTCACTAGAGGTCACACTTCTTTTACTCCTCTCTGTCTGCAAGACAGAGCGCTGCTCCTCATGGAGATGTGCTGGCGGGCTGTGCTCCCGTCATGTTATTTACCCAGCAAAATGACATCTGTAATTCTGTACAGGGTATAGCAGCACCAAGTGGCTTTTAAATGATTTACGAAAAGAAAAACCAAACCAAAACAAACCCAAACCTTTTAAAGATTAAACAGGGAAATGACGGCAAATAAATGACATGTGGCAGACTGAAAAAAACAATGTCTAAAAATTATCTCATGGATTTTTGTCAGATGATATTGCCACAGGCAGCAGCATGTAGTCACAGAATCCTAAGATGGTTTGGTTTGGAAGGAACCTTAAAGTTCATCCAGTTCCTCCCTCCCGCCATGGGCAGGGACACTTTCCAGTTTGCTCAACGCCCCATCCAACTTGGCCCGGAGCCTTTCCATGGATGGGGCATCCACAGCTTCTCCAGGCAACTGCATATCCCAGGCGGTCAGTAAGATCTGCTCCACAGCATGCAGACACAGCCTTAGCTGCATACAGGCACGCAAAGGAATCACTGCTGCCACGTGCCAGCTGGGGACTGACGTGGTGGCAGGGAAAAGTGATGGGGGAGGAATAACTGGCATCCCCAAATCCGGGTGTGGGAGCAGCGCTCGGTGCAGGGCATGGCACCGGGTCAGGAGGTGGCAGTGCCTGCTCCACAGAGCCCTGTGCAATGCTCTTCTCCAGCCCTACCTAATTTTGTATTCATTAGTCTGCATAAAATTAAATCATATTAAGGCGTATTATTGAACAGGCTGATTCAATTTAACTTGAGTTTATTTGCTTTCAATTGTTACATTATCTTTTAAAATTAGGCAAATTAAATCAGCTGGTCAAGCTCTGAGGTGAAGGCTGGGAAGGAAACAAAACCAAAACATTATGAGAACCTGGATTCCTAAACAAACAAATGCCTTTTTCAGGCATGCTAATTTCAGGGAATGCTAATTAAAACTTAATGCATGCACCAGAAACTACACTGCAAGAATATTAATAGCATGGTATGAAGAAAAATAGAGATACAGTGTTTCAGTGCTTCACTTCTGTAGGTACATTTTTTCTGCTAAGATGAATTATTAGGAAAAGAAGATAACAGCTCAGAAATGTGTGTTTATTTAAGATCAAACACAGAGCACTTTCTTAGCACTGGAACATCTAGAGCTAAGAGTTCAGAGTACTCAGTGAAGCGCATGTTTGTACTTCAAATGCCTTTTGCTCTTTGTAGTCAAATATTTCACAGGTAATACCATCTAAACTATTTTAGTATACTTCAGATTTTGTTGTTTCAACATTTCAGAGGTAAATTATCTCTACTAAGAGTTGAGACTCATGGCCATTTAAATGAGTCAATATTTTTGAGAAATTAAGAGGAATTCTGCTTACCAAAGAGAAACATACAGACAAGTCTTTCACAAGAGTTATTTCCTGAAAGGGTAAGTTGGAGCAAAGGTCTGCTTGCTTCATGTCCTTGAAGTAGAAGATTACATTTTAAAAATTATTTATATACCCAAGTATTTTATATGTAAAAAAAAAAAAAGTTGCTATTATATTGTTATTTGTGGGAGCCTTTGGAAGAGCTTATTTCCATAAGTGATGTGCTACTGAAAATGCTTCATTTATTTTGTATTTGTTCCATCACGTATTTGTAGCGGAATCCAGCATGGATTCCTAAAGCAGCCTATGGAGCATCTTTCTGAAGACCTGATCGCATTTGGTTCTTGTCAACAAGCAGCATCTAAGTTCTTATTCAAGAGGATTCCTACTGCACAGACACATCCAAAAGTTAATGTTTGTTTAAAACGCAGATTCTTACACAAATTCCTTCCCCCCATCAGTTCTTTAGCTGAGAAATGACACATGTAATTTTCAATGGCATGTCAGTAGCAGAATACTTTGTCTTATGGGATTAACAAAATAGACTACACCGACATTGCACAGACATACTTCACTCCTCTGGTTTAACTGAATAGATTTCAATATTCTCATGTCGAATTGTTTGCCATAACTCATTGAGTTGGAATAATGTTGCATTCACATCAAGACATTTTCCTCTACTGCAAAATGACTGGTTTCAGAGGATTTACATCAGGAATGAATTTCGTTTGAGAACATTAATAGTGTTTTCTATTTGAAGATTTTTCTCCATGTCAGTGTAATTCTCCTTTTCCTGACTTTTTGTACCATATCATATTTGAAAGCTGTTTCTTTGAGTTTGCTCTTCACATGTCTCGCTTAAACCTTCTGTCCAGCTCTGCCTTTCTAACTTGGGTCACCTTTTCATCTTCTTGCTTTGTAGGTTCTCTTGCTCTAACTTCTGATGGCTCATTTGTTCCACATTGACTCTCTTTCAAACCTGCTCTTGGGTACTCCCACCCGCAAGAAGTGTGTTCTTGCAGGCTGCTTATAACACGTACATGGCAGGCACCCACCCTGGGACATGAGTGTGCATTGCAATTATCTCTAAGTTTGTGATGTACAGCTGAACACACTGGACAAGGACTCAGATTTCCTCTTTTCTTCCTTCTGCCATCTTCCCAGCTAAAAGGATTGCCTGCTGAATGACCTTCTGCTTTTCCAAAGGTATTCAGCACCATATGCCCTGTATCCAGTCTTCCTTGTAGTAAGTATATATGAAAGGCAGACTCTTAACTTATCTGTGCTGTGGATTCCACGTTGTGGAATGGGTAATAAAAATTCCTGGCTTCTTGGAAATGGCATGCATTATAATGGCATAAGGGGAATAGGGGATTCCGAGCTTCTTCCATGTGCAATTAAAAACAAAATTCTGTTATGAGTTGAACACAGACTTTTCTCTCCATTAGCTGGTTTTCCATGTCTTTTGCATGTAGAGAGAGTTGTTCAGCACTGCACAGATAACCTTTTTCTTTTTTCCCCTATGAGAATGCTACTTGGAGTGCAATAAATCCGCCACAAAGCTCATAATACCCGAAATAAACTTTACTTGCACCTGCCATCTTCTGTTCCAAATGCCATCTCTATTGAAACACTCCTCTATATTCTGTATGTAGCATCTCAACCAAGCTGAATTATTTCATCTGCCACGAAGGGATTAAACATGTCAACAGTAATTATCTTTGCCTTAATCTCCGGCAGTTGCTTTTCCTTAAATATGCTCAGAGGTTCATTATAACTTTCTCACTGAATCTCCTGCTGCATAAATCTACCAAGGTATCACTTGCTGGCATAGCAAGTGCTGACACATGTGTCCACTCTTGCAAACAGAAGATGGTCAGGAGGGTTTTACTCATAAATTCTAGTAAATTCTAGTCTGTGTTGTTCTAGTTAAAATCCCAGTGGAGCTTACACTCTGCTTGGAAGCCTGTTAAGCTGCTGGAAAGCAATTCTAACCTACGAGAGGACTGAGAATTTTTGCAGAGCTTTGTGTTATAATATGAAATACTTAGTGCTTTGAATTCTAATGACAGTCAAGCTTTACTTTTAACTAGAAGAACTGGCAGAGGTGAGTGAAGATAAGAGAGCAAGCAAGAAGAATGACTAGCTTGATCTTTAAATTTCATAGACTTTTTAAAATACATGACCCCAAGCAATGGGGTCCTGAGGGTTTCATTTTAGAAAATAACCGAATAATATTTTATAGACAAAATATTTTAAGTGCTATTTTTCAAAACCTGTTTGTAATTCTTGCTGTTAAAATAAGTTTAACTTCATGCTGTGATTAATTAAAAGTTTTGTTTCTTAAAATGACTGTAAAATATCATTTACCAAAGCCTTGAAATGAAGGTTTTGATAAAAATATCACTGAAGTCAGGAGAAATAAGAAATTTTGTTAATATCAAGTTTTAAAGGGTGGCTGTTATTTTAATATTAAAGCCATGTTTCACTCTTTTGAAATACTTGTACTGGAAAAAAAGTGCATCATCAAATATACATTAACCTGAAACTGCATGAGAAGATGACTTACAGTCCTCTATTATTAAAGGAAACTTGTTTTTATTACCTTTTCCCTGTATTCCTGCTGAAAAGCTGGCAATTAAAGCTAATAACCAGACAAATATGTTTAGGGCTCTCTCTGGGCATTACAATATTCCAGATAAGGCTTTTGGCATAGGCAGTACAATGCAGTAATACTCATGCTCCAGGAAGGCACCGAGAATGGCAAATACACATTGTGGTGTGCCCGTCAAAATAAAATCCAGTTTGCTCTGCTTGGCTGCCTTGCCAGTTCTTCACAGAAATGATGATTCTCTGAGGATATTTTCTTGTGAAGACACAAAAGGAAAAAAAAAAGAACCTTAAATGCATTTGAATATTCATTTCTTAGCTATCTTGTTCTGTTTTGTTTCTTCCCCCTCGGAGAATGCAGGAAAATGTGTGGTGCTCTAACAAAGAGCCTTTTTTCCTTCTGAATAATCTGACACGGGGAAATTCTGCATCCAGTGACGATTATGATGAACTGGGGTTTTCACTGCGAATTCCCTGCTGGCTGTACTCCAGAACCTGGCCTGTCAGTCAGGTATGGGCAATGTGCAGCGTTGGCTCCTTTTCCCCCTGAAGGGACTGATAAAGTGTTTAGCCACAATGGAGCGTTGTCCATTAAAATGACAGGGGCCTGGAAAGACACTCGGCAGGCTGCGCTCCCCAGATGATGCATAATGGGCTGTTAACAGTCACACAGGCACCTTTTCCAAGGACCATTTATCCTGAGGGAAGCTCGATGTGCATCCTCGCCAGCCAGGGGTGCCTTTTCTGTGTTAGTTTAAGGAACGGAAGCTCCTCTTTAGAGAACTTTGTGGTGTGAAATGATGCTCTGCAGTGCGTGGTTTGTCATCAGGCTGGGACAACAACCAGCTGGTGTTGTGCCTCTTTCCTCCTGCTGTTTCTTGTCTGAGTTACAATAGCATCCAGGAGCATCAGCTGAAATAAAGACTTTATTTTGACACGGTGTTCACCACCACAAATACACAAGGATGCATTTTCCAGCAATCAGGTGCTTATTGGAAAGCTGGCCTCAGATTTTCTAGAATCCTGATATTGAGTCCCTTCCCCCTAGCCAAGCCCGTTCCAGCTTCCCATTTCAACCTCCCCAAACAGCTGCCTCTGGCTATGCCTGGGATTATTTTAAACTTTCTGCATTATAGATAAGCAAACATTTATTGGGCTAAAGAGTGAAAAAGAATTAGAATCTGTCACCTTCATCTGTGAGAATGTACTCCTGGTGCTTTCAGTGATTATTTCACACAGAATACCTGTATGCTGTTTAGTGTAGGGCAAGAATGGCAGGTGGATGGCCTCACTTTTCCATTGCAATATCTTTCTTTCTCTGTCCTAATAAAAAGGCAGTTATGCTCTACAAGTGACAGGGCTTCAACAGAAGAATTGGGAATATTCTCCTGTTGTTAAGGCTGTCATAAGGAAATAGAACAGAGAAATTCAAATGTCCCTGTGCAGAGAAGAATTTCTACTGTCTCACTTCGGAGGATTTCCCTAGATGAATTTAGTGGGATGGAGGAGAGGTGCTTTATTCTAGAAGATGGTCTAGACTAAAAAATCCTGAGGGAAAGAAGGTGCTACTTACCAAAATTACAGAGGCCTGGGAGGGTGAGGGTTCAGCTTACTGAGTGTGTTAAGAGCTCAGCTTTTTACCATCGCTTGAGCTTGTAGTAACAAGAATATGTCCTCATTACTCATTTAGCCTAGATATCCATTGCTTTCATAATCTATTTAAATTACTATCTTTACATTAATAAAAGGTAAATTCTGGAGTGTTTTTTATCTTGAGGGGGGGGGAAAAAGCAAGGTTCAGACACATTTCTCTGTTCTCCATTTTGCCATATTCAACAAATCTGTGGAAGAACAGAAAAGCCAGCACCACTGCTGGTTTTTAGTTCACTTCCCAACAACTGGATTTCATCTGAACACATGAACAAAGAGAGACACTACCAGGTAAGTAAAGCTCAATATTTTCCTTTAGAATTTACATTATGCACAAACTAGAATTGACAGACAAGTTTAAAGCAATTAAATACATGAATCAAACCCAGGGTCATGTCCTGATCTGAGGAGCAGATTTGGGTGGAAGCAGGGTCAGGTTCATTCAGTTATGAAAAGACAAAAGCTCCCTATTCTGTGATCTTAAGAGAGGAGAGATGTGCTCCCAAAGGAAATGCAGTCGGACTATGGATGGGTATTGGCATGGAAAGCTACTTCTATATTGGAAAAGGCACGATGGAAGTTTTGTGTACCAAAAATCACACCAATGACCTTGGTGCTAGTAGTGCCCTAAGTGGCCTTTACACACAGGCCAGACTGCTCTTGCAAATTTTGTTTTCTTTCATCTAATTGCTGGAATGAGGCTGAGCGGATCCAAAGCCAGTTCATGGGGATGGTTTGCCAGGGTGACTGACAGGCTGTTGGGTTGGAGATAAGCATGTTTCTCCAGTTGTTTACAGAAAGTCCTGCCTCATGTTGAATAATTTCTCTCTGTAATCAGTGAATCACAGATAAACACTCGTACGGAGTCAATAAACCTAATTTTTATTTTTATAATTAAATCTTAAGAGCCACCTGATTCTGCATTGAATCAATACTATAATTTCAGCAGTAAACATCTGATATTTTATTGTAATGAAGAAGCTAAGTATGAATAGAGTCACATTTTTGATTAATTAGAATTTTGTTGCCAAGGAATTAATCTGTTTTCCCTTCTCTGTAGGAAAAAACCCAACCCTCTCTAAAATGAGTTTCTCAGCAGGGATAATTACAGAAATGTTGAGTGAACTCCACCAGCAGACATGTTTCAATGTTTCTTTGTCTTCTGGAGCAAGGGGAATATGGGAGAGAATAGATGACCATTAAACACTGACTATGGCTACTGTTTTTCCTGACCACAAAGTAACAGAAAAGCTAGTCCTGGACCTAGGACTTCCCGGTCACTAAGCTATTTCTGGGTGAGATAAGAGTGACTTTATCTCAGGCTGTATTAACTCAGACCCGTATTCATGTAGAAATGGCTCCAGGCTGGAAGTCTATACTAGTTAGCTGCTGCTGTATCAACTGAGGAGTTGCGGTAATAATACGCTACATGACTGTGCTTCCTTGGATGATCCTTTGGACTGATTCCCATCTTCTTCTGAGGCAATGGGGGTGATGCTAGCAGAACTGACAAGCCCCCAAAATGAGTTAACTGTACTGCAGTAAACTTTGCTGAATTGCGATTTATGGATGTGAATCCATTTGTGCACATGGCAAGATAACATGTAATTTCCATGGGTATGAATAAATAGAACAACCACTTAGTATCTTAAAACGTTGCTTTCTGTCATTACTTATGGCGGCAGGGGATGCATTTCATTTCTTCTAAGGTTAAGGGAAGAAATGCTTTTTCTTTGCTAAGAAAAGCTACAACACCTACATGATTTGTGGTAGGTAATGTTCTTGCTTTAATATGTCTCTTCAGGATGCAAAAAGCTGTGTTCAAAATAAGGATAACCAGACAGCATTAGAAAATTCAAAAGGATGCTGTCTCCATATCAGAAGCTTGGATTCAAATGCTGCAGTTCAGGCTCATCAATATTGTTTCAGGTGTGAGTAATTGAAACTTGCTGTCACCGCGTGCTTCTAGCAAAGTGTGAAATTGAGGAACTGGAAGACAATACCCAAATGCATGGATGCATGACTGCAGCCTTGAGTGCTTTCCTTGTGGGTGACCAAAGAATTTTATTGCCTGGTTACCCACAGAGAAGAGAGCACAGAAACTCTTTGACATGAGGATACTTTGGGTCCTAAACTTTACTTCTTCATTTTACTGTTAACTAAAAAAAACTCCAACCCAAAGCCCTGTGTAAGATTGATTAATGTATAATAAGCAGTTAAGTCTTGCTGTTAACATAGTTAAAACTGTACTGTTGGTATTTTTAAATCACTTTCTCTCAAAGAGGTGTAGTGTAATTTTTCTTGTGTAAGTGATGACATACATGGATTGAAAACTTGAACATGATGATCTGGGCTATTCCTTAAGAAGATGTTTGTGGTTAAATAAGGACTGGGTTGTTTTGTCCTCCAGCTCATGCTATGCAAAGAGCTCTCCCCATATAGAAGAACTTCTTCTTGAAGATTTTCTGCTGTATTAATGATTTCTCCAGTTGTAGGGAGAGGGATGAGGAAGAAAGAGGCCCTTGTCCCTTTAGGAGCCATGTAAAAGAGCATTAAATAAGTTTGCTCAGCAAAAGAGTTCCTGTCAATGAAATGTTAGCTCTTGTGCACTAGGGTCCTAAACAGTGGAGGGAAAATCTAGTATCTGCAGTAAAATATAATAGATTGTACTGTGTTAGGTCTAACTAAACAAGGTAGAAGACCCTGAATATAGCAACTCGGTAAGAAGTTACCCCCAAAGACAATTTCTATTTTTGCCTGTTTGAACAAGCAGCATTTGGTTTATTTTGAGCTACAAATTTTTGTGTGAACTCAACTTTGTATACTTCTAGGACAGGGAGAGCTATTTCATCCCCTTCTGGTCAGGTACATTTATGTCTCATAGAAACAGTGAACAAATGCTATTGAAAGTACCTCAATAGATATATTTATCATTTCCATGCATCCTTTTGAAAAAGAATAAAATGTTGTACACATCCTAGAAATCGCAACCAAAGAGTCTTTTCACTCTAAGAGGAAGTAAATGAATACAGTGAATCCAAATTTCTTCTCTGGTCAGTTCAAAATCCAGGTGTCCTACTAAAATCCGTAATCTGCTTTAACTCTGAAACCTTGTAAACATCCAGTTACGAAGTGAAACAAACACTAGGTTGAAATTGACTGCTAACTCATGGATATATTTTGTTTTCCTTCTTGCTCTGATTAATATTTTATTCCTTAAACAGTGCTTCAAACACCTCTGAGACTATTCTTACAGGAGCTATATTATGAAAGAATGACAGGTGGTGGATGAGGAGAACCTTTTTCATAAATCATTTCCCTTTGCAACACTTCTATTTTATCTTCTGTAAAATAGTTAGGTAAAAATATCATATTCTTTCTGGTACTAATAAGAAAATCTGTAAACAAACTAATTCTTTGACTCCAGGCAGTTGCATTTTACCTACCAGCCCTCAAAATACAACAAAAAAAGGTATCAGAAGCTTGAAGTGGCATCTCTTCCTGGTTGCTAGCAAATTTGCTTCTGCTTCTTTCACAATTTCATCACAGATATGGGCTTCAACCCTTCCAGTGTTAATGTTGAAACTGCTATCTTGGGTTAAAAAAAAGTCCTTTCAGTCTATTAGAGTATAACAGTATCATTTCATTTCACATTCTACCTCCTTAAAAGGTTGTCACAGCAGCAGTAAACCCAAGATTAGTTAAAAGCCATGACAAAATTGTAACATTCCTATACATAAGAAAATAGGCGACGAAAGATTTCCACCCCACTGAAAATTCCTGCTCTCTTACATCTTCTTAACTGACACTTAATGCTTGGATAATAATGAGAACATAGGAAAAAAAGATTATAGCTTTACGTTAGTGACAGAAGTGTTATGGCTGAAGAGCTGCTTTCATTCTAAGCCTTCATTTTCAGCACTTACAGCTTTCTGAATATATTACCCCTTGGGCTTCCATTACACATGCTTGCTTTCGTCCCAAAAGGTGGTTTGTGGCTTTTTTGTTTAGTCTTTTTATTTTTTTTTTTCCCATTACATTTCCTTAGCTATTTATCTGATACCTAAACATGGAGAAAAGTATCCTCACCATTTCATCAATAGTTCAGATTTTTTTTTTTCCTGCACATTGGTGCTGGTGTTTCTGCAGAACATCTGCCTTTGATACAGTTGAGGAAATTTCTTTTATAGATAACTACATAAAGTTCTCAAAACCTGCCTCCTCTGTTTTGGTTTTTACTTCTTGAAATAAGCACGAAATTTGTCTTTAGAAAAGGAATCCTGAAGTGTGATATCACAGTTAAAAATGTAAATATGTGCTAACTTATTCACAAAGTTCCTCTGTGTGAATAGTGGCTACACATATCTGAGAAAAAAGAATAGATGATTTCTGACAGTTTAGAGCAGGACTCCAGTCTCCTTTATGATGTGGTGGGAAAACAGCGTCTGTTTCACCAACAAATACCATAAATAAAAGCCAGACTTCATACACAGCTTCAGTTTTGAATTTTCTAATGCTCACAAACAGTAACATCCCTTTGTTTATGTACAGTTTAGATTAGAGGGCCTGATGTGGAGAAAATGATGAGGAATCAGGAAAGTCAAATCCACTGCTACGGGTTCCTGATGGAGGCCCCAACTGTCAGCCCCAACAATAATAATTTCAGTCTCTTGGCTTTCAGTGTAAATGGATTAACTCAAAAGATGAATTAACATCAGGGGTTTTGTATTTGAGTGAGAAACTATTCCATGTGCCTGTGCACACACACAAAAAGAATGAAGGATCAGCAAAAAGAACCAAAGATCATTAAACACAAACAAAACCCCAATCCTGAGTGGGAAGTTTCTGTCGCACAACCATCATTTACAGTGTTTCTTAAGTTCTTTAAATGGTGAACGTTGTTTATTTGAGAGCTTATACAGGTACTTTATTATGTTTTTAATTTCCATTAGGTATAGATTCAACAATATATCAGTATTGTCCATTGTAATTCCAAAACAAAAGGAGTTTTTGTAGAGAAAAAAAAATCCATAAAAACCAAATTGTTAATATCTGTACTACCTGTGTTCCTAGGACCAACTTTCCTGCCATGCTTGACCCAGCTGGGACTGGCAGTAGCATCTTGAAGTTACAAAACAGATCTAAGCAAGGTCCTCCTCACCCTCAGGGCCTCTCTAAGGCCATAATTTCACAGGGAACATGGTCCTGGCAATGCTGCTGATCTCATTAGGACTGGGAATATGGTTTATTTGCTTGCTTGCTTGTTTGTTCCTATTAACCATGCCCAATTAAAATGCATTTAAATAAACGTGAAGATTTCAGAATTCTCATGTCTCAGACAGTGAGAGTCCACGGAGCTCCCCTGAAGAAGAGCATAAACAGATACAAACTGTACAGAAATACTGTCTTCTTTTTCCAAGCTACTGCAGGGCATTCTGAGGAGAGACAGATCAAGGAAAATCCAAGGCTGTGTAGCACTGCACGCTGTGAGCAAAACTCCTGCAGTCATAAACCTAAGCATGACATCTGACTGCTGCTAAAAACAGCATCTTTTTGGAAGAAGGGGTAGTTATGACAGAGATCCCATAAAAGTGATGGCTTTGGAAATATGCGGGCTTCTTTTAAAGGAAATGGTAAGTATGAGTCTAAGGCACAGTTTTATCCCTTCTCTTCATTCTTTTCCATAATTTCCCCCCCCTCCCCTTCCTCAAATCTCTCACAATAGCTTGGTCAACAGCATTTTCTTGCTTCATTGGTTTTGAAAAGGACTTGCTGTTCCCTGCTGTTAGATTATTTCCAGGAGACTGTCTCAGGTCAATAGTCATAACATTCTTTGCTCTACTCCCCCTCTCCCCCACCCAGACAGAAAAATAATAAAATTAAACAAAAATAAATTAACAAATTAAGTTGGGAAATGGGAAAGGCAAGCATGTTTGTGTTTACAGGATTGATCCAGAGATTTAGGGTATGGATTCTTTTTGTGTTCAAGGATCTGGTGTCTGCATGCAATTCCCACAGAGAAATTTCTCCTACGAGGCACAAGCAGTAGCAGTCAGGTTTCAAGTTAAATTACCAAAGAAATATAGGGACTTTTCACTGGTATTAATTTTATTTCAATCTTCAAGAAAGAAAAATATTTCTTCCTTCAAAAATCCTAGGAGTTGTTGAATGTAAAGAAGAACTCAGCCAAAATAAACATCATCCAGCTGTGGTTACCTTGGATCTTGAGGTGCTTTAGGTTTTGTTTCTACTCTTCTTCAGCTTTAACAGTTTATAAAAGGGCAGAAGGATGTTCCCCTGAGGAACATGCTGCCACCAAAGTGATGAGCACTGCAGAGGGCAGGCCCAGCTCATGCTGTGGCTCCTGCTCTTTCTCACGCTCCCTCTTGCCTGGTTCATTCAGCACTTGTGGTAACAACTGGTTTATACACAGAGGTGTTCAGTGCACACTTCCCAGCTGGGCTTCACCTGCAACTGCTCTTCCCTCCCCTCTGCGTATCTTATGCATTTAAAGGTGTCACAGGTTAGGACTGCCAGTATAAAGTATATGTATTAGGTTTGTTTGGCACTGCAGTAAATTTTGGTTAATATTAGGATGGGCTTTAATTTTCTGTAACTGCTTGAACTGATTAAATTAGCACGGGAGCAGGTACTTGCAAACAAAGAAAGACAGTTCCTGCTAACTGTAATGAAAATTTGATTATATGGTGTTTAAATAGGACAAGGTGTAATAACTAGCAGCCACTGATAGTTTTACAGTTTACAAAAAAAGGGAGAGACCATAGCAGGTGGATTTGACAGCAGCAGGAGTGAACAAGATGAAACCTCAATATTCAGCTAACCTGTCTTGAGAACAAACATGTTTCCTTTATTCCTTTATTTTTCAAAATCTGATTAAAACTCTCTTTGACATGCATTTTAGTTGTTATCTGTGTGTGCTCCTGTAGGGTCACAGAGTTATCCAGCAGCCAAGATTTTTGTGGTGAAGCCCTGCTCGGGAGCTTTAACTTTGCAGACCTCTCAAAAGCTTCCATTTCTTTCCTTCTCTATGTATTCTTTTGCCTGCTTATAATCTATATACTGCAGGACCAGAGAGATTGTTTCAATCTTATATTTATTACCAGTCATTAAAACTGTTAATTCAAGTATTTGCTTGTACTTTTGTAGTTGAAAAATTCAGGTTCTGTTGATGACAAACTGCTGGTGCACAAGCATCTGCTATACAAAAGGTTAAAAAAAAAAAAAAAGAGAAGTTTTTGTTGGAACAGCCCCTGTTTCGAAGATGTTTGTCTTGCTCATACAAGACAACTAAAGATAAACATACCAGGTAATTGTCTTATCCAGATATTGGGGGAATGTCTTAACTGTGAAGCTGTGGAGAATGACTCAGTGTATGTGACCTTCTGGCCTAACAGCAGTCATCCCTACAGGATACAAGAGCTTGGGCTGCAGAAGCTGAAGTTTCAAGTTCTGGTTCAAGCCAGAAAGAATATAAATTCTTTCAGTCTGGACCTTTTGCAACACACAACTATTTGCTATCCAAGGGTATTTCAGAGAGTAATACTCAGAGTAGCTGAGGAAGGCATCTCTGGGGTTCATCTGGTTTAGCCCCCTGCTCAAACAGTCAGCCACATCAGCAACCTGTTCCAGCATTTGATCACACTCAAAGTAAAAAAAAAAAAGCAAAACCAGCCCAACAAACCCATAAAAAAACCCCACAAACCAGAAAACCAAACCAAGATTTTAAAAATACTGAAACAGAATTTCCTGTATTTCACCTCAGGCCCATTTCTTCCTGTCCTTTCACTGGGCATCAATGAGAAGAGTTTTGCTTTGTCTTCTCCCTGCATCCCTGAGGGAAGTCATACACAGTTTTACCTATTTCAGTGGAAAGAGATGAGGAAATTGTGTGGGATGCCTGGGTGCCTGTGATGCCCAGCTGTTTATTTTCAGAAGAAGTCTTGGGAATATTCACTTACTCTCTTTTCTGATACAAGCACAAGAGGCATTGCCTGGCTCAGGCTATGAGCCACAAATTGCTGGAAGCTGAGACTACACACTACATAAATATAACTGTGCTTGGTTTGCTCCTGTATCTTCTCACAGACTTTGGTTACTGAGCTCTGTTAGGGACAGGACTTGGAACAAAACTGGGTTTAGGCATGACTTGGTACATCTGCTTTTACTTTCTAAGACTTTAGAGAAGTTTCAGAGGCATAGATGCCCTTCTACAGGAAAAAAAATTGCTCCTAGATGTTTATCTTGAAGCTTGGTTATTATAATTGTAAATAAAGGCTAATATGCATGTATTATAACTCAGGTCTTGTTTGCTTTTTATAGAGTGTGAAATGAGCTTCCACTTGTAATTGCAGGTTTTCTTGATTGATGTGAAGCTATTTTCTCTGTAAGCAGATACTTCTCAGTTTCTAGCTTTGTTCAAAGTATGAATAAAAAAAAAAAGGAAAAAAAATCGAATTGCAAAGAGGTTCATTTCCTTATGCCTCAGGACAGCAAGAACTTCTGAGTTAGGAAATTACATGCCTTTAACATGACTGTTGACTCTTGCATTGAATGAAAGCTATACATCAAGAGGGATCTCTCATTACATGATTACAGCACATATTCTCTTTGGAAGATACAAGGCACTTCCCCTTTGGGTCCTGCTTACGAATTTTTACAGCTTGGAGAACTGCAAATATGCTTGAGAGGAAAGTGTATCTGTGACCAATGGAAACATAAAAGGGGAAGAAAAGTTGCAAGACTTCACAGATCTCCTGAAATTTCATGTCCCTGTGCATCAAAGGCTTCGCCTCCATTCTGAAAGATGCTGTTTGTATCATTGCACACGATACCACATCCTTTGGGATCAACTCTGCCAGCTATCAATAGAATTATTTATATACAAAACTTGTCAGGTTAGCAAAGGCACAGGAATGCAGCTGGTCATTAAAGAGGTAAGTGCATTTTAATG
The DNA here is from genome assembly GCA_013397775.1 of Eulacestoma nigropectus. Lineage (NCBI taxonomy): Eukaryota > Metazoa > Chordata > Aves > Passeriformes > Eulacestoma > Eulacestoma nigropectus. The sequence goes on from VZTE01006169.1 coordinate 67,038, forward strand.
TACTGTATACTGTGTGTTCCAGTGAGAACCAGGACTCCTTTCCTTGCTGTAGCCTCTGTGTTCAGAGACTGGGTTTGATTCTGAGCAGGAAAGCATTTCTTCAACTCTACTTTCTTGGCTAAGTGACTTCATACAGTCCTGATTGTGGCAATTTGTAAAGCAAATCCACTTCAGTACAAAAGTATTCTGTAAAACTTGTTACCTCTATAGGCCAAAATTAAGTTTTACATGTTCAAAACAACAGTTTTTTTCAGTCTGATCTATTCCCTGTTTATTTCTGCTACCACTGTTGTCATTGCATCCAATCTGTCTGTGTACAAACAGTTGTAAACACTTCTTACCAATTTTTCCTGTACTGTGAATTGCCTTGAAGGCACATGGGATAGATAGAAAGAAAGAGGAAAATAGGAGATTTTCCATATGGTCTGAATAGTATATGATATTTTAAGAAGGCTATTTCCCATTTATATCCATTCATCTCTTTGAATTTCAATCTTTAAATCATTACCTTTTCTCTCAGGACTGCTGTGAGGCTTAATTCATTTATGTCCATAGAGTACTTTGAAATCCTCAGATAAAAGAGATTATAGAAGTGGAAAATATTAAAGCAATTAATTGTGAACTCACAACCTCTCTCTTACTTACCTCACCTGTTCATGAAGATCTTTATAATCATATAAACTTACCTTAGAATCAAGGCAAATATATTTTCCTTTGATATACAGATAACATGAGGTTGCAAATGCCCATTTTTTAAAAGAATCTTTTTCATATTAACAAAGTTAATGTAAAAACTTCTTAGCAATGTTTTTAATCTTCTATTCCGTGCTTCCCCAATTAAAAATGTGGTCCTGGTTATATCCAGCTGAATCTTGTAGGACTGCATCAATGCTGAAAGATTCAATGCTGAAAGATTCACACTGCTCTCTCCATAACTCACATTAGGAAAACAGAAGTTCTTCTATCAGGTTTATGTCACTTCAGACTGTACAATAATAAGCATAATACACTCTTTTCAAAATACATAATTTGTTTTCTAAATGGGAACCACCTTCTCTATCCTAACATCTGCACTGGTTTCTGTAAAGCAGATTCCTCATTTTCATAGGAAGATTGGATAATTCAGGGTAGAATGGCCTCAGAAGATCTCTAGTCCAAACTTTTGCTCCAAGCAAGGAGATCAGGTTTCTCAGGGATTTATCCTGGCATTGAATATATTTGCCGACCAACTTTTATCTGGAGCCACTAGATCATCCATGAACTCAGCTGCTTCTGTTTCCGTCTCTGTAGCCACAAGATTGTCCATGGTCATTCTCAGTAACTTCTTTTTCCCTGGAAAGAAAATTGGAGAGAGGGGACAGCAGGGTAATAACTGTTAATAAGCCGAAGGGAACTGTAAGTAAGCCTTTTTGAGACCTTGGAGTACACATATTTAAGGACAGAGAGTGAGGAAATAAGGGTTGCCACCTCAGCTTCTTGGTTTGGATATTGGAAGTCCCCTTCTCCAGGCCTGCTAAAAGAAGAAATTCCCTCTTTGTTGTAGCCACTAACTAAAATCTGTGGAAAGCTGCTTTTTCCAAGGATTTGTGATCACCCTCTTGATCCACATGAGGCATGCCATACTATCTTTCACCATCTCCAAGGGGAAAGGTTTCCTGTCTTCTGAGTCGGCATGAAAAGACTGACCTGCTGCAGAAGGTTTCAGTTTTCTCTCCAGTGCTGATCTTACAGTCCCCAGCTGGGCAATGCTTTCTGTTATTGCAACCTTTACTGACAAATGGGATGGAGAACTTTATTAGCAGACAAAACCCCCACCATTCTTAATTCAACGCTCAGTTACAACATTCCAGATATCCAGATTGTCCAAGACAGAGAAGCTAGTCATATTTTCAAAAAAACCCTGTTGTAGTGTCTCTAATCTTCCCATTGGAGTTCATATTCATTTCTGAAAAGAGCCAATGTATTTCAGAAATTCTCCTTTCTGCTGCTGCTGTGACATTATCCTGCTCTTCCAGTTCAGCCGTTTAGAGTCAGTAGGCAACTCTAGGGACCTCTTTATTTGCAGACAGAGTAGATATCTACAAGGCAGTTGTGGAGAGTAGCTAGTTTCAACCTATATTTAAATACTCAAATAAGCATATGGGTATTCAGATTTCTCTTTAAACTTCAGCTCTGAAAGTTTCTCCTGTATTACATAGGCATGTGTTGATATAATCTGGAATTTTGAGTTGACTGTAATATTGCTACTAGATATTAGGCCACAGTTGTTTTACCACCACTTTGTCCTCAAAGGATAATTAATCATTGACTTAACTAGAATGCTAATATGAATGATTGTGTTGTTATGCATATGTTTATTTATTTAACTTTCAGCCTTCTAGGTCCCTTTTGAAAACAAGCTTAGCCAACCAAATGTAACAAGCTTTTACTTGAGTGTGTATAAATGTTGAGTAAACAAAATATCTTTGCTGCTTATGCTTGCAGTATTCAGCTTCATTAAACATGTTTGTACGCAGTCTACGGCCTTTTGCAGTATACGTGACTAACTTGTAAGACACATTTCATTCAGATAAAAGAAGACACAGAAAATGCATTTTGGAGAACTCCTTGGAATGTAGCTCTCCCAAGGCACTCTCAAGGTGTCCTGTTCAAGCAAAACAGAGATCTCAAAGGTTGAAAACTGTGAGGAGAAAAAGGACTGTTGTGGTTTAACTTCAGCCAGCAGCCAAGCCCCTCACAGCCACTTGCTCACTCCCCCAGCAGGGGGACTGGGGGGAGAATTAGAACAGTAAAAACTTGTGGGTAGAGATAAAGACAGTTTCTTAGGGAAAGCAAAACTACGCACACAAGCAAAGCAAAACAAGAATTAATTCACTGCTTCCCATGGGCAGGCAGGTGTTCAGTCACCTCCAGGAGAGCAGGGCCCCATTATGTGCAATAGTTACTCGGGAAGACAAACACCATCACCCCAAACTTCGCCCTTCCTCCTTCTTCCCCCCACTTTATATCCTGAGCCTGATGCCATATGGTCTGGAATATCCCTTTGGTCAGTTGGGGTCACCTGTCCTGGCTATGTCTCTTCCCAAACCCCCAACTTCCTCACCAGCGTGGCTGCACAAAAAGCAGAGAAGGCCTTGTCACCATGTAAGTCCTGCTCAAAACAAAAACATCACTATATTATCAATATTACTATTAATATCTATATTATTGTGCATTCAGCACAAATCCAAAATACAGCTCACCACAGTCCTAACTTAATGCTTGCAAAGGTGTTTCATTGTAGTAATGAGTGACCATGGAAGATGCCGGCTGTCCATGGATACAGGCCATGGAGGAAGCCAGTTACTTTGAAGAAATAAACATTCTAACCATGGAAACACAGACTGACAACTCTGAGGATGACAGAGATGCGAGCTAACAATAACAACAGTTGATAGAGAGTTGTCCTAGAATATTTACATTGAAATATAAGGCACTGTGAAATAAATTCTTAGTCTTTAGGAGCCATGAGTGAGGAATCCCCGTATTTCTTACCAAAGAGGTCCGGGAACATACCTTTTAACAAGTACAGGGGACATAATTCTTAGAGAAAAGCTGTCCTTTCTCTTTTAAAGCTGTCATTTAAATTTAGTGTTTGAACTTTCTCTTTAGTCTAAATGGTTTTCAGATCACAGGAGAGGTAAATGGGTGAAACAGCTTCTAGGATATTATATACCTGTCGCATTCAATTGATCAGCACTTTTCCCCAAGTTTTTCAATTGATCAGATTTCTTTTTCCAAACCTAAGTGTTATTTAAAGAAATCTTTCATATTTAAAAAGGAAAACCAATCCCCCTCATGCCAAGGAATACAATAAAGAATGACAGGATCCAGCTGTCCTAAAGGAAAACTATTAGCTATCTGAAGAGTTAATCTTTCAAATATTATATTGGGTTTCAGAGAGGTAAATAGATTCTAAAGATGCATTCTATCCCCAAAAGCAACAACTTTTCTTAATGTACATGCATTACACAATAACATCTTAGAAATGCAAAATAAGATATTTTTAAGAATTCATTGCCTAAAGTCAGAACTTATATGAACATCCAAATTGATTAGCTACAGCCAAAAGCCAAAAGGTACATAACAGAGCCTGAAAAATTAATGAAAGCTTTGCTATTTTAGTTTAACATGCCCGTTTTTTGCTATCTAAACACTCCTACCGTTGCAGCCATCAGTTTTGTAACAGAATGTTTTACCAGACCCTGCAGCAGACACACAGACAAATGAACTCAAGATTGTCCTCAAAAGTCTGTGAAAACACCTCAGGAAATGTTGACTCTTACAGTCTATGGATCAAAGCTGAATTATCTGAAGCTAAATGATTTAAATTCTTCAGATGATGAATTGCATGTAGCTCTTCATGAATGTTTTGTTTTCTAATTACGAAACATTTTTCACTTGCAATAAAAACTAGTTCTTTAAGAGTATGAATAATATTCAGTACTTTTAGGCATCTTTCAGTGTGTTAGAACTGAACTTTCTCTGACATTTAGCAGTGTCAGGAAAAAGGCCCTCGCAAAGGAAGCCTCATATTTCTAAATGCTTATGGTGAAGGGTGGGTTTATGGCATCTCGACTTCCACAGCATTTAAGAAGCCTTATATTGCAGTGGTGATTAAAATGCACCAGGCTAGATCCTGCTGTCCGTGTGGAGATCACAACTCAAAAGCATGGCCAGTGTCAGTGTGCACTCAGTCACTGCAGCCTTGGTACCTCTGAGTTCCAGCTAAGATGAAGGGCTTGTTTAGTACAACTTCTGTGGAATTCGTAGTAAAAGGCAATCTCTGATTTTACACATTTACAGTGCATGGCTGGCATTTAGACTTTATCCTGTGGGAACCTGGTGTGCTTCCACAGTACCTGGGGTGGGCTTAGATGACATAAAGCTGGCAAATTCAGGAGTCCTGAGTGCCAGGCTGCTGCTCCTACCCCACAATCTTTTCCTATCTGTGAACATACTAAATGGCTTTTTCATAGGAATTGTACTGGGATTTGATTGACATTATCCCCGGGCTAAAGGTGTGCATTCAAACTGTAAAGTTACTGAGTTTTATAGGACAATGACTGTTACCTTTGGTTGTGTATGGACCCTTAAATAAGAGAATTATTTCTGTGTTAATGTCCAATGAGAACTTGGACTTTGATCATTGTCTTTTTAGAGTCCAAGGCTGTAACTTTACATGTGGTTACTTTTACCTATCTAACAGGCTGGAATACATCAAAAGGATAAGAACCAGCAAGAAGGGGAATAGCTTGTGGTTAAGAAGCTGATTGAGTTGGGAGATGTGATCTTGGCAAATTCTCCTCATCAGCTCTGTGCCATAGCTTTCTGTTTCTAAAACAGAGATTAAAATGTTGCGTTTTTTTTCTCTTGCCTTTTGTCTGTCTAAATTGTAAGCACTGGAGAGGGTACATGTGTGCAACACCTTGTACATTAGTGCTTCTTGCTACAACCATAACATTTAATCAATAAAAATAAGCCTTGTGCTTCTTTGATTCATAAAATGCTGAATGTCTCACTAGTCTGAGCCAGAGAAGAACATGTATTTCAGATGACCTTTAACTGGCAAGAGTGGGAGATCACTGTCCTTGCCTTTCAGCTGGGGAGTATGAAGGCAGTAATGCAAATTTTTAGGCTCTTGGCATGCAAATTAACAAAAGAGGTGGCAGTACACACGTCTTTTCAAAGCTCAAAGCATCACGTGTGCACAGGAAAAAAATAAAAAAGGTTACACTTCTGTAGTTCTCTACAGTCAAGCATTCTTTCAAAGGGAAAATCCATCACTTTGAAGAATTTACAGAAGAAAACCTCCACAGCAACTAAAGCTGCAGGCAAGCGAGTGAATGCAACTGCTGAGAAAAATAAATAAAGGCCTTTACAGCAGTCCCGTTGAATTGAAATTTTCCTTTATCACAGAGTAGGCTGCTCTAATCTTCTTTTCTACCTCTAGCCACATATTTTAAAAGAAGATTTTCTAAACATAAAAATGTTACAGTAGAAGCAGAGTTTCTAACTAATGTATTATAAACCATCTCTTACCATACTAAAACACCCACCTGAATTTGCCAAAGAACCAGTTTGGCTTAATTTCTCATTCCTGTTGTCTGCACAAGAAATATTGCTACAAAAGAATGGCAGTTGAGTCACACATTGACAGAAATCTCATCTTCCAATGGGAGCTGGCATTCAGCAAGTGCCTGAAAATGCTTGAAAAGGCCTTGGAGCACAGGCCAGGCCGAGAGTCACAGCAAAGAAGCCTTCTGCAAGACACATTGTCCCTAAAGGTCCCAAGAGCACAGCAGCCCAGGCGTTTGTGACATCTTGTTTTTCCAGGTAAGCTTAAACAAAACCTCAGGCAACCTAAGTTCATAGGTGACTTTTTACAGAGGCCACATACTTTGACATTTAAAGTACAGAACTAAAGAAATGGTCTAAATGAGATGTAAATTTTATTTACCAATAGATGTACCAAATACTGGGCTGAAAGCTCTGCTGAATTGAGCCTTGAGGATAAAGCTAAAAGCAGGGCAAGATTGTAGCTATAATTTTATTTGGGGTTGAACTGAATTTTCTTTGCTCAGGAATGAGGTGCCACAGAAGGAGTCACAGACAGGACTAACTACCAAGTTTAGAGAGAAAATGAGGAAAATGCCTTGAAAAGCTGGGCTGGTGCCAGGATAGGAAGGGTGAAAGCTGATGATGCTCCTGAATATATGTGCCCACAGAACAGGAACCATTTCTCTTCTCGCTGGTCTCTCATGAAGGGTGGTTGGCAGTAGCCACCCTTGGTTCCTTGGACTGTAGTCAGAGCAGGCGGTGAAGCACGAGCAGTTGATTGCCTTCAGAAATCAACAGTCCCTCAACGTTACCCTACTTCTGTGTCCTCCAGCCAGCCTTGACTTTGATAGTAACATTCTGCTCAGAACACAGCATGTTACAGCACTCCCACTATAAAAAGTGCATTTCAGTTTGGGGCCAAATCTTTCAATATAAACTCCCCCTTATTTTGCATCTGTGATAGTATTTGCTAGTGCTCCTTTTGCTTCCTCACCTAAGTTGTGTGGGCCAGGCAGGGTGACCAAGGCTGCTTGAAGTCTGCTGGGCCAGAAAGCTGTCTTGGACCAAAGCTGGCTTCTGCTGAACCTTCTGGAGTGCAGCTACTTGTAATTTCCAGAACTGGTGTTGAACTTCCTAAGTGGCTCTGCGAGGAGTGAACTTACATCCAGCCGGGCTTATTAGCTCTGGCTTGTTAAAGCCTGCGAGGTTCCAGAGCAGGCTGGCCCAGCTCCAAGCAATGCAGGGATCTGCACTAACGAGAGGGTGATAACACGTTTACACTATTTTTTTTTTTTTTTTTGAATACGCACCTAATCAAGACACGCTTGGTACCAACAACATACTGCATTAATAGTGCTGTGCGAGTAACACGGCTATGCGGTATCCCTCGGGCGGCACCCCCCGGACCTCTGTGCCCGTGGTCCTGGGCATCCCAAGGCAGAGGGACGGGATGTGGGACAAGGGGCTGGGTTGGGCTGGGCAGAGGGACATGACATGCTCTGTCCAGAAGCCTCCCCGCAGCGCTCTGCTGGCGACATCGCGGCCTCGGGGGATTTCTTCGGGCAGGTGATGCGGGAGAGCCGAAGGGGCAGGTGGCCGGGGGGCGGCTGCCGCTGCCTGCACCCGCACCCGCCCGGAGGGCGACCCTTCCCTGCCAGCCGCAGCCCCCGCCTTCTAAAGGCGTGGCTGCCCCACGTGGGAGCCTCCGCGTAGGGCGGCGCGGGCGGCGCTGCGGGGAGGGGGCTCGGCGAAGGGCGGGCGCTCGTTGTCCTGGCGACGCCAGAGTGAGTTGTGGCGGCGGCGCGGAGCGGCGGCGCTGGAGCCGGAGCCGGGCGTGCAGGGCGGCCCCTCGCCCTGCCCCGGGCGCATGGGCCGCCGGCCCGCGGG
>VZTE01006169.1:75411-126460 GCA_013397775.1 Eulacestoma nigropectus
CGGGGCTGGCCGCCGGGCGGGTCCTGCTGCTGCTGCTGCCCTCTGTGATTTTTTGTATTATTATTATTATTTTATGTCTCGTTGTGTGCCGGGCAGAGGGGCGCCCGCCCCGCCCGGCAGCCCCCGCCGGGCGCACGCGGGTGGGGTGTCCCCAAACCCGCGGGGTTTTGTCTGGCACCTCGCAGAGCCGCGGAACTCACGGGCTGCCGGGCTTCTGTTCCCCGTGTGAGGAAAAGAACTTGTGGATTTGCTTGCTTGCTTGCTTGTTCCGAAACACGGGCAGTTGCGGGAATGAAAAATTCCTGATGTTGCGAGATGGCTTATATTTTAATGAGAAAACCCCCAAAAGTTGTGTTAATTTGCATTACTTCTAATGAAAGACTGGCGGCCAGGCGGCGTCCTTGGGGATCTGGGTATCCAGTCAGGTATTTCTGAGCGACATTCTGTGCAGGTGGGGACCTTTTTGGGACTGTGTGTTGTCGATGGACCCTGGTAGGACATATCCAGGTGGAGCCCGTATGGTTTAAATTTAAGAATATTAATTCACTTGTGGTTTATTGAGAGTGTTAATGTGTTTAAACCATGGTTGGATGTAGGCTCTGAGCTCTTAGAGCTGTTCATTCACGGAGGATTTTCAGTCATAGCCCTGCTGGGTCTAGAGGCTGACTGAGGGCTTTAGATGTTGCTGTGATGGGAGGATGGGGTAACAGAGATTTTGGGTCACCTGGGTTTTTTGTTGACTTCAGTGTATCTGGCTATGTGGTGATTTCCCTAGCAAACCCTACCTTGTTTTTCTTCTTGAAGTTTTTGTTTTGTATATACCAATTAATACCAATTAATTGTGGTTAAATTAAATTTGTTAATAAATCCATTTCCACGGTCAGATATGCACAGAGATAAAAAGTGAGACCTCTTTTTACTGGAGATGGTAAGAATAAAATTCAGTCTAGATATTTAAAAATGGTTTGTGGCTGCCTCAAAATGGTTCTTTAAGCTTCAGGATACATTTTTTTTTTCCCTCTTATTAATACATTTTTTTAATATATGAAGCTTAATGTAGCTAACTTGAGCAGTGACACTGAATACCTATAACACATGGTCTTAGGTTGCAGGCATATACCACGTACGACATACGAATAGGTCCTCACGTGTTTCCCCCGAGAGTCTGTTTCCATGATGGTTAAAGCTGGAACACTGAATGCACAGGAACTTCCAGAGACTGCACTTTTTCTTCTTCTTTTCTTTTTTTTTTTCCCTAGTTCAGGGGACCTTTCATGTTGTCCTTAGTTGCACTGGTTATGTCATGCTATTCCAGCATGGCGTTACACGATGTGACTGATGCAGTCTCATGTGTCACATCACAGTGAAATCACTGGAGGGAAAAAGTTTTCCTCGGTGGGACTTAAGGATATTTATAAAATTTTGGGTTTTTTTTGTTTGTGATATTTGTTGCTGAGGTCAGAGGCCCTATATTGCCTTCCAGGTACCTGTCTCATTTCTGTGGCTATTGGCAGGTTTGAGGATCAGGAGGAGATTCTGGTTCAAAATAAAATTGGAAACCTCCTGTTTCTCTGTAAAAATGGGTTAGATGTGTTTTTAGATTACTTTCAAATGGCAAAGCATAGCAGCACCGCTGCAATCAGCTGTATTCTTTCCTGTGCTCTTTAGAAGAAAGAGAACTGGATTAATGACCTACTGCTTCGTGGTGAGGAGCAGTGAGAGAGCATTTGAAGTGAGAGGCAAAAGCAGTATTTCTACCTGTTGTCTTGTCAAGATTTTTGCCTTGGCATAACAAGGGACCTCAGCATGCAGAACAAGCATTTCCACTGTGTTATGAGAAATCTATTTTTTATGCTGTTTATCCTTCAGTGGTGGGAGAGTGTCTGATGATTTTCTTTTTTATTAATTCTTTTGTTACATAGGACACAGGTTTGGATTTTTTTGGTGCTTACCAGGCTTTTAACAACATGCAGCTAAGTATGTGCTGTTATACCATGCTCAGCTAAGGTGGCTAAAATTGATGTAATATTTAGCCTTTTTGGTATGGAATTCAGTGTAGTAAATGTGTTTTTCCTGGTGCCTGCATATTGAAGCCTGCAGATATTGATCCCACCTTACAAATTAACTCAGGAGACTCTTTGTCTCTTGTAGTAAACTTGTGCTTCTCAGTACAGAAAGAACAGCATTTTAAGCTGGTTGACCTGCTAAGCTGTGATTTTGCTTTCTTTACCAAGTAATAATAGAACCTGTTTGTTCACGTATTATCATGCTCAGGATTTTGGGAGGTGGCGCACAGTAACTTTACAGGCTGTGGAGAAAGATCCCTGGGTAAGAGACCCCAGAAGAATAATGGATTTGGCTTTAGATCTGGGACTTGAACCCTGGAAAGCTGAGTTTTGAGTTGGTCCTTGCAGGCTTCAGTCAGTGCTGTTGCAGTAGGTTCAGCTCTGATGTACAATATTGTCATTCTGGGCTGGTTTTATGCAAAAAGCCCCAAAGGCAAGGTAACACTCTAAATAGGCATCAAAGCATTTTGAGAAGCTTGGATGAGGAGTGTAGTATGTTCCAAACATGTAATTATTGTATCAGTTCTGACTTGCGGCTCCTGGTGGTGGGCAAAGAACATCAGTAGCTATGTTTTCTTTCAAGCTGGTAAAAACTGCATTTTTTCCCCCCCTCTTCTAGGTATTTGTTTGAATACATAGAAGAAGATGACAAGTGTGCATGGATGATTTTACGCAATTAACACCTGCTAGATTTGCAAAAGGCAATTATCATTGCGAAGTGTTTACATTGATTTATGGGAGGAAGGTGGCCCATGAGAGGAATGCTGATAATATCAACACAGTGGATTAAATGCACATTTACACCTTTATTGACATATAAATTATCTGTGCCAGGAATGCACTGAAAAGGCTGCTGATGGAGCAATAATGTGGCACAAACTGCTCGGTTTGGATTCAGCTCTGTCATCTTTCTGTAAGGCACATACATGGAGACCTTCATCTGAGCTACTATAGGATATAGAGGCTCGCAGAATGGCTGCTTGATAAGATAATGAGCAGTGATGGCAAACAGGAATTTAGAAGGATGATAAAAGACATGGACGAGGTTTGAAGGAATTATCTCGCCTTTTTTAAAATTATTTTTAGATTTTTGTTGTTTATACTATGGATTTTTAGAGAAAGCTTAAAGAGGCTGGAAGAGTCTTTGTAGCAGGGAAATGGAACCTGGCTCTGAATCCAGCCAACATCAGAAAAGAAAGACTGTGACACATGGACTGGAAGATCAAAAAAGGGTAAGTGACAAAAGGTGGGAACACTTTATGCTTAAATTACTGAAGGAGATGCAAGTGGCAGAAGAGCGCCACGTAATGCTTTTATCACTTGCACTTGCTGCTCGCTATGCTCAGCCAGCTGTAGATCTCTTCTCCTGATTATATGTTTTAGAAAATGCTTGTCTTTCTCTTCAGGCTTCTTCCAATGTATGGAGCAAGGAGCTAAGGGAAGGGGAAATTGTGATATGAGTGAAAGAAGGGAAAAAATCTCTGGAATTCTGGCTGTTTCTTGATGAAGAGATACAGTGCAAATGAAGTATACTGACTCTTACTGAGTCTGGTCAGATTATTGATTTATTGTAAGTTTAGCTTTTTTTCCCTGTTGATATCATTAGTAGAATGGTTAGAAAAATGCTTTCTTGGCATTTGGTGTTTTAATTTGCTGAGAATGTTGTACACTTGTCAGTGCCCTCGTTGTGCTGGTGGTACTGTTTGCATTTTGCTGTAGTTGCGAGATGTAATTTTGGCTTGAATCAAAATGTACAGTGGAATGTGCTTAATGTCAGCTGTTGGCCCTTGTTTTGCACAAGTGCTTTGTGGAAGCTGTGTGTCAAGGTGGTGTTGTGCTATCCCATCCTAATGGGTTGGTGCACCAAATTGACCCAAGTGAAGTGGTTATCTCAGACAAAACTGTAGCTTCTGGACAACTGGGTCTCCAAAGTTGTTTTGTTGGCACCAGTCAAGCAAACTAAAACTTGACATGTTTCTGCTGTATAAATCATTGATGTCGTCCTCCACACAGAGTTGGTGGGGGATAGAAAACGCCGTGTTCAGCTCTCTGTGGAGAGCTCCTTTTCCCTGTATGATTTTTATTTCAGTTGAAAAGTGAGTTGGAAAAAAAATTGACCGTCAGCTATTATTTTGCTGTTCAACAGCACTGTCTAATTTCAGGGAGAGGGAGGTTTGTGTCACAGTTTCATCAGGTCTGCTGAAAAATAAAAGTGGTTTCCCTGTCACCCCATTAGAAATCTAAGCAGCCTGGAAAACTTTCAGAAATTGGATAAAATGCAGCTGTTTGCTTGGAGAGAAATGGCATTTGGGGAACATTTATTTGGGGAACAAAATAAAACTCCTGAATGTATTTTAATTGCACCAAGCATGATCTATTAACTGACGAACTGCCAAGGTCTTCCTTCTACATTTTTCAAGGAAGCATTTTGAGACTGAAGTAAATCAATAAGGGTTGAAACAAAATCCTTCTATTGACTTAATTTCTGGAGGCTGCTAGAACACTTCCCCCCCCCCTCCCCCCCTTAAGTGTACAACATTATACTGCATGTGGGGTATGATGGGAAAAACATTTGCGACCTGTGACACCAAAGTATGCTGTAATTGTTTTGATGCACCAAAATTAATATGCAATTATGTCTGTCTCTCCTTGCTGATAAGGTATGGGAGCCTACATCTCCCATCTGCTCCTGGCTCTGGGTGTTTGGTGCACATGTAGCATGGGGCCTCTGAATGTATAATATAACCCCAAGTGAGGCTCAGTGGCAGCTGGGATAACATCAATTGGTCATGCTTTGCTGACATTCATTTTAACTTGAACTCTAGCCGTCATGGAGATTATTAAATTTATAATGATATATGTAAGATCCATTTTAATGACTCCGCATGCTTGGGTGATCTCTCTCACTTCTGTTTGCAAAACAAGTCTTAATAGAGTATTACATTTCATTTCCTATAGAATTTTTCAGGGAAAGGTTACTGATGAGAGCTTTGCTTAGACTTACGCTTACTGGGAAAAATCAGTTTGGAATAATGATAATGTTGATGCAATTCAGTTGTTGTTATTATGGAGTTGAATAGTAGTGTAAACTTTAGTGTTTCTAAGCTTAAAATTCTTAGATTTCTGATAGGGAAAATGGATGTGTGATCAAAGCCCATTAAAATTAATCATCAATAGACACTTTTTTGTTATTGGAAGTGAGGCTTGTGCTGGAAGAATTAAGACCAAGCTCATTTTTAATCAGGTGAGTGCATTCTCCTTTTTATCACCATGTATTTTATGGACATAAAGTCAACCACTGTTTAGTGTTTCTGAAGCAGTAAGAAATCAGTCTGTGTATGTACACCCCACGATGATGGGTCTGGCTTGTCTTCCCCAAGTAAAATACAGAATGTTACGTTTGCATTTGTGGTGTAGAAATAAAGCTTAGTTTCCTGTTTTGTTTTTTTTTCAAGTGTATTTCTAGGTATCAACTTAGTAGGTATATTGATTAAAGTAAGACAAGATTTAGTATTTGTGCTTGGTTTTTAGAGGGATGGGGTTTTGCTTTTTATGTGTTGGCTGATCATCAAGAACTCAAAACTGGGCTGCCTCTGACTTTGCTGAAATCGGCCGAAGCAGGTTCTTTTCACTCATCACAGCTTCCCAGGCTGAGTTTAAGAGGGCTCATATTAATCTTTGGGATAGCAATGCAGCTATTTACATGTCTTAAGTTGGCTCTAGTGGGAATTACATAGCCAAATTCCATGTGACTGGTAACGTTCAAGTGAAGAATTTGATCAGGTTTAACAACCGTGTAAGCTGACCATCTGAAGGTAGCAGGATTACCAGCATGAATACTAATGTGAATAGTGAGCAGGCTTTATGCCAGGATATGACCTTGGCAACAGAGTCTTCAAATACAAGAGTAGTACAGGTGATGCTATAGACTTTTTGTCCATAAAGTTTGTTTGTAGAGTATTGTTTTGATATAAAATGGATGATCACTCATGAGCAGTGAATTCAGAAATTTACTTTTTTTTTCTTGAAGAAGAGACTTGAGGTAAAAACTGCTGCTAAAATAAACTAGTTAGGTTTCACGTCCTGTGTCATGAAAAATTTAGTACTGCCCTGTGTTCTGATTAAATGCATTTTCTGCTGATGAGTGAAAAGAAATATTTCTTCAGTTGATTTCCATCCTTCATTCCCTCTTCTTCTTGTCTTTCCATTCAGATCCGTAGCTCTAAGTTAGTGGGACATCCTAAAGAAATGTGTATGTGCAGTAGTGACAGAAGTGTCTTCTGCTCTGCCTGACTCAACCCTCTTTGACTGAATGATGAGTAAAATGTAATTGTGAAATGCATTCAGGCTTTGGAAGGATCTCTGTGAATGTGTATTTTATGCTTAGATGTGCTCTATTGTCTGACTGAACATTTGTCTCTGCTTAACATGAGATTCTAATTTTTTATTAGAGATTTATGTGCACTTACCTGGTGTACTGGGCTGGTAGGTTTTAGGAAGGACTGTGTTGTCAGCATCACAGAAAGTAGCATGGTAATAGTGCACCTCACAAGCTTGTAGATGGTTGATTGCTTTTGTGTGTGGGTTTGTGGGCATTTTTGGTTTTGACTGCAAAAAAATTGTCACCCTGGACTTTGAAATATCAGTTCAAGCTACCTGCACATGCTGCCACAGAGACAGAGTGTGTTTGGCACTGGACCTTGTAAAGCCAAACGGATGGTGGTCTTCCAGTATTTTTTTCCCCCTTTTGCTACTTGATAGTGAACATCCTCAGCTCTTCTTTTTTTCTTTTATTATTTTTATTTTGAATGAAGAATGTGCGAGCTGCAGTTTTACAGTGTTACAAGCAGACTAACACTGTTTTCATGGGGCGTCTTTCTCTCTTGTTTTTGTTGGAGCAGTCGTTGCGATACCCGTGACTGAAGCCATATGCTTTAGCTTTCTCCTGGGTTTGTGTTTTTCTTGGCTTATTATTAATACACTTCCCATTTGCTTGAGGATGCTCTGCTGCTACCTTTACATCAAAGTCAGTTTAAAGAGCATAAGTAGTCTCACATGTATTGACCTGCTTATACTGAGGACTTGTGTTGTTTGAAGCAGGGTAATGGTGGCTGAGTACCATGTTTATTAGCAGTATTTTGTGCTGAGACATTGATGCAGTTGGGTGCTGTGCTGCTGAGCCAGTGTGGAAGCACTCAAGTATAACCGCTTATAAACTGCAGCAAGACTTAGCTTATGAAATTACAGCAAGCTGTGTTGTGGTGTTTTGATAATTTAACTAACTGGGTTTTTATGGAAATACACATGCAATAAAAATCCACTGAGCAGGAGAACTGAGAAAATGTCAGCTTCTCCTTCATTTTGCAGATATTTAAAACCTTCTGTAAACATAACAATCTCGGTAAAATTTTAGTTCCTGGCTGGATTTTATGTTTTTGTTATAGTAATTAAGATTGTTAATAAATTTACCTTAAACCTTATAATCACAGAATCAGACTTGGGAGATTTTAGTTACATGGATGTGCCTTGGTGATCTGTCCAAGGCTTGGCTTCTGCTCTAAGGTCATAAGTTTCCTGCTCTTTAAGATGCTTCTGAAATCCTTTTTGTGCGTATGCTGTCTGTGACTATTTTAAACCACTCTTCACTGAGAAATTGGCTCAAAGAAACAGGTAGTTGTGTTTGTTTTAATGATGCAGATTTTCACTTTAATGGTTTTTACAAGGTATTTTGTTCTTCTGTTTTCTATAGAAGTTCTTTCTGCAATGGTTTTAATGAGAGAATCATAGGAGTCTGATTTGATATTGCCAGCCCTCTCCCAGGCAGACTCCGATCTTGAAGAAATTTTCCATATTGTCAAAAATGTTTATATAATGTAAACAGAGGATCTTGCTTATTCAGCTGATGTCTCTTGCAATCTTTGTCTAGTTAAAGGAATTTTGCAAACTTCTTAAGATTCAGGGGTGATTTTTTTCCAACTTGTTTACATTAGGATGTGATACAAAGGATCTGTGGTGATGTCAACCAATGGAAGATTAGACTGCAAGTGGTGAACTTCGTGTGCCTGAGGACTCTGTGGCATAGTCTCAACTAGAACTGATTCATGTAATTCTGTCAGTCTTTCATCTCTTTGCCCTGACCTTTCCCTGTGTCTGTGTTCCTGTACAATGAAAAAAGCTTGTGTGTGATTCCTTGAGGTCTTAGGATTGCCTGAATTTTTGAGCTTTACCTCTGTTTTGTAAAGTGAGTAAACTATATGTGGTACAGGTACATATGCTATTTCTGTTCTTCACACCCAGTGAAGTGCATTATCTTGAAAATAACCTGACTAAGGAGTTTCAGCTGAAGTTCTAAGGATGTGGAAGAAATACCCATGTGTAAGCAGATGGCATTGTAAGACTATGGAGTGTACCTTTCTAATCATTTGGGTGTGGTTTGAAGATTCTGACCTCACAGGTGGCTTAAGCCATGAAGGACAGTAGTGGCTTTCCACATGAACTGTGGCTTAAAGCCTCCTTGAGAGGGAGGGAATGAAGATGATCAGATGAAACCAAGTAGGGGACGAGATACATAAACAACTGCTGCTTATGTTGTGTCTCTGAAGTGATGAGAGAATTGTGAATGGAGCATTACACTACAAGGATAGGACTCTGGAAATCTCTGTGGAAATCATCTGTAACACCTTTTACAAACGTGCTGATAGCAGTCTTTGAGCAGGATGCCCAGTTTTGGATCTCTGTCTTAACCAAAAATAGAGCATGGGGATGAATTACAATATGCTTGGGGGAGCCTGACATCCACTTTCCCCCACATGAACAAAAAGCAGAGCAATTATTCTTGAGGGTTTATTCCAAAATCCTGGCATGCATGCCTCTGAAAATGTTTGTGTGGTAGACAGTTTACAGAGCAGATAAGTGCAGATGCTGTTGTAAATGGAACTGTACCAAATCAGGCAGAAATTATTTCTGTTTGCTGAAATTGTCTTGAGTAATATGGAAGAGTTGATTATTTCCAGTCTTAAAGGAGTGAGGATCAGTGCTGATGAGGACTTTATATGGCACCCCTGACTCTGCTCATGCCTGGAAGAACTTCCCTGCTTGCATTTGTGTGTACCTACACAGCATGTAGTTTTAAACTGGCTTTCCCCCCGCCTCTTCTCTGATGGTAGATTAAGACTACACTGGTATTATATGCTCATTCAAATCCTACGACAGTGTCTGGTGTGCTGTACTGCCAGTGGCACTGATCAATAGCTGATCTTTCAGAGCTGGACAGAAACCCAGCAATATGATGCATCAGCTGCTCACCTTCTGTGTAGGGAAGAAATCCAGCCCTTCTTCCAGCTGCTGCTGCTGCTGACAACAGGCTTTAAAACCCTAAGGCATTGTGTGTTATTATTGTTCTTATCTTGGATGACTATGAGTATTAATGGTCATAAATTAGCTGGGATTTTTAAAAATTTAGCCAGGCGTCTTGATTCTGTGGAAAATCTCCAGTCTGGGGTGGATTATATATTCCGTCTCCTCTAGTTGGCTTTGGGGTGCCTCGTCTGGGGCCCTTGTGAGTGTGAGCTAAAGAGTGAAAGCTGGACATGATGCTGTAGCTATGGCTCAGTGCATTAGTGAGCCTCTCACTCCAGTTTTCCACATCCTGTGGTATAAATGAGGATTTTATAGCTAAGATCCTAATGGCTTCATCAGTCTAATTTCAAAGGTAATGAATCCAAAAGACTCAAGCAGTAAATACAGGTAAGTGCTATGTAGTATAGGGTGTGTTATTTAGAGTATAAGAACACTGTTTCAAAATAAAGTTAACTTCTGATATTAAAAAGGGTTGTAGGATGCTAAGGAGACCTCTATGCCTAGTAAAAAAATTCTTCTGTTACTAGTTAGCTTGTAAAAAACATTTACCCCTAATGCCACCGTGTTCTTGGAAATGCTTCTGCAGCTGTGAAATGCACTTCATCTCTCATTCTCTTCTTTTACAGTGGTTTAGCAGAAGTTGCTGTATTTCCCTCATTCTTTCTGCGATTAAGACATAGCAAACCCATGTTTTCTGTGGTATAGGATGCATTTCCCCTGATGCACTGCTTCCCCACTCCTACAGCCCTTACACATGGGAAAAGTCCAACGGAAATTACTGAGTGCCAGATGACTCAGGGTTGCAAAAATTAGTTCTGTGTCCTGTGCATTTAATAGGACAGGTGTCTCTCAGTGTATTGCATAAAAGGTACGAGAAGGTAAGCACTAGAGGTTGTGTTTTTACTTACTTTTATAAAGCAAGTGTGACTTTCAGATAATACAGATTCTAACTCATTAGTGTGTAGTTTCCTGCACACCTCCTTAGAAAAACGTTCATTATTATGCAAATAGCTACCCTCTGGCTTTGAAGTAATTGTCATTTGGAATAATGTGTGGGCCATGGTATAAAATGCTTCAAAACCTAAATAGCTGGGAAATTCAAATTGGA
This sequence comes from Eulacestoma nigropectus, assembly GCA_013397775.1. Taxonomy (NCBI): domain Eukaryota; kingdom Metazoa; phylum Chordata; class Aves; order Passeriformes; genus Eulacestoma; species Eulacestoma nigropectus. The sequence goes on from VZTE01006169.1 coordinate 85,945, forward strand.
CAGTCAGACGTGTCCTCTCGCTGTGTCTGTGCCTGGAAGCAAATTTGATATCCCTGAGGTCAGCTATCTATTGTGATATTCCTGGTGAAGGGAGTGGTAGGAAAGGGAATGGGGAAAAGGAGGAAGGAGTGTACAGGAAATAGTCTCTGTGATAATTCAGACTTCTTTACTAATTTTAGGGTATACTGCAAAGCTTGGAGTCTTCCACACTCAAGAGTCTTCCAGAAAGGGAGGCATTAGGGAGAGAAAGACACGCATTTGTCAGTATTTATTTTTAGGCACTCAGTGTTAGGGGTTTTTCTGGTTGATTATAGTCTAGTTTGACAGATATGGTATAGATTTATTTATGCTTGCACACTGCAGCAATTCATAACTTTAAGAAACAAGTATTAGTGACATCTTCCAGTAGCAGCAAAGCTCTAGTATATTCTTTAACAAAGAAATTAGGTTTCTCTGTTAAGATCCAGTACAACAGACGACTTTAAGCATATTTCCTGGTGCAGTGCAGGTGAAGGAATTCTTGGTGAGTGTGACAAATGTATATTTCTTAGGTATTCCTCCTTGAAAAGCATCGTATGTCTGTGTATGCATTCATGTGTTATTTTCAAAGGATTGATAAGAGGAAAACTTAAAAAGTAACAGAACCTGGCAGTAAAATAGGTGTGTTACAGATGAAAACAGATATTTTCTTCTAAGATTGTTCAAGGTCACATTGGTCTAACTCTAAAGTAACTGGTAGGAGACTGCTGGACTAAGTGAACTTACTCTTCCAGCTGAATTCCCTTTGTAATGCAGTACCTTACTATTGTCTTCTACATCAAGTCATAATTTCCCTTTGCAGAGGAAGACTGGAAGGGCTAATACAGCCCTGAGTTTCTTCCCTTCTCTTGCACAAACCCTTTTGCCAGTCAGTTCGCTCTTTGTTTCTGCTCTTTGTCTGGCAATGCCACGTAACCCAGAGGAAGGATGTGGCAGTGACCCATGGTCTCTATGTACAGCATTATGGGGAGATGGAGCCAGTGTAGATACCTCAGCCTTTCTGCAATTTCTCAGGAGTCTACTGCAGCTTCTGATGGGAACCAGACCCAGTTTGGGGAGACTGAGAGACTCCTGCAACATTCCCATGGAAGTAAAAGTCTGTGAGAGGATGGATGTCATTTTTTGTGGTAAAGTGAAAAAAAAATCTTCCCCTTTTTGTAATAGAATTATAAAAATCCCTTCTTTACAGAAGACTGTCATTCATCCTTTAGAAGGAAATGATCTGGCTTACAAATAAGCTTGTCCTTGCAGCATTAGGGAAAAAAATAGCATGGTATTGAAGACTATGATTCCTTTCCTTGCTAACAGATTATGATGCGTGGATGTCTCTTGAGGCTATCACACATTGATGGTAATAAATATGTACTCAGACTTGCGTAGCTGTTTTTCAAGTATTCTGCACTAAAAAAAGGACTTGTATTCAAGGGAGCTGAGGGGCAAGAGAGTAGCTTCTGAGATCTGATAACAGTTGAGAAATCGATAGAGACAAGGTAGGCTTGTTATGAAAAACCTCACTTATAGGTGGAAAATGAAAACTCTGCGTGCTGCAAGCATTTAGTTTGCAGTTTATTTTCTAAAGTCTTTCAGTTCTTCATTGTGATGACAGCAGTGACTATCAGATCCTCAGTAACTTGGAGGATTTGTTTTGGATAAACAACATACATCTGATATGACTACTCCAAAAATGTAACAAGGCAGATGGAATTGCCTGTGTTATTTTACTGTCTCTCTCTGAAGTTTCCTAATTCAGATGCCTTGTTTTCTTCATTGATGTTTGCTGTATCATGTCAAACAAGGTAATGAATTTTTAAAATGTCGTCAATTTAGGCCTGTGATGTTCAAAATTTTTAAGTAAATCCTGTGAACACAGTAGAAATGATAGTGGTTAGAAACTGGAGAGATCACAGGATTGGAAGGCTTAGGGTAAGGAAAGTTGGATTGTAGTTAAATTTTTTTGTGATATGAGCATGAACTGGACCTCAGTTGTTCTATTATTGTTCCATTGGTTCATAACATGAATGTTAAACCAGTCAAACAAAAACTAGATGGTGCTAATTCAGTTATTGAAAGTGTGCCCTTCCCATATCAGCCTTGATCAAAGTCAACATAAGATATTAGAAATGAATGCAAGTTGCATCAGCTATCTCTTAATTGCATAATGTTTGTGCTTTAATGTTATTTAGGCTGATAGCTCACATCCTGTGAATGAGAAAACCACCATGAAACACCAGAAGAGATCTTTATTTCAAACATGTAATTTTCGCAGGTTTTAAATACTTCACTCCATTGATGTGAAACTCATATTAATCTTATGTGATGGTTTGTTGTTGTTGCTGTCTCTTTAATTTGCCTTCCAAACTGGCATCATTTTGATTAATATGCTGACTTCTGGAGCTCAGGCTTGGCAATAGGAATAGCCTGTCTTCAAACTCCTTTTCCTTTAAAATGCTTGGCTAAATAAAAGGAAGATTAGTTATAGTGTGTATGTGTTAGGACTGGAATAAAATATTCATAAATATTTATCAGGTGGGGAAAATAAATACATGGGTGCATCCTTTTAAAACTCAGATGACATGGCATAATAGACTAGCTGGCAGAGGATGAAAGGTGAGTGTGGGGGAGATTTTTTACCTTGTGTAAACTACATAGTAACCTGGAGTGCAGTACAGCACATTGAAATGCCAAAATAGATGGAAGCGTGTACAGGCAAGGGCCGTTCTAGATAGATAGGCAGATGATTGCTTTCCTAAGAGCCTGGAACTTTGAATTCATGGTGGGTGGTCTAATGTCATGCACTGTATTTACAGTGGCTGAGTGTGAAGTCAATGTGCTTAATGCTTTGACAGAATCACAGTGAGACAGAAGATATGCACTGAGTGGCATTAGCAGAAAATCCAGATTTTGTAACATACATTGTAATCAATAATAGCATAAACACAATGTTTTGTTTTTAGTCTTCTGTATTCACCTGTCTTTATCTGTAGGTAATGTATTTTCAGCTTGTAGATGTAGCTGTTGGAATTTTCCATGTGTATAAGCATATCTCTTTATGGAGGAGAATATTATTTTCCAATTGTCAGTTGTAAATAATAGCAGGAAAGATGGAGCTCTGTTGGTTCAGGGGAGTGTGTGAAGAAGTGCTGAGGTGTGAAAGAAAATCCTCCCTCCCTCGTTCTCTATGTTGTTATGGCAGAATCTGAGTTGGGAAGTGCTGCAGCTCGGTGGTGGTAATTGGCCCAACCTGGGTATGTTCCAGCAGCAAGAAGCATCTCTGGAGCTTTACTAAAAAGTTCAAACAAAAGAACCCTTCACAATCTGAGTGTGTCACATGGGTTGGACTGATCTGTCTGCCACTGTCCTGCTGCTGCAGCTTCACATTTCAAGGGCTAACTTGTTTGGGTGACCCCTTCAGTGCTGCCCTACACAGATGAGAATATCTGAGACAGCTCCCAGTATTGTATGCCTCTTGGATTAAGATAATTTTTTTTTTCGGGGGGGGAGGGGGGGCGGTGGTTGCTTTTTTCTTTTGGAGGTGGGTATCATTTTTAGATGAATCCAGCTGTCAGCATGGCCCTGTGTGGCTTTTAGGCTATGTAGCTCCAAGATCTTTGGCTGATCTCAGGATTGGGGAGAATAGAAGAGTGGTGGAAGATGGGAAGCTGGAGGAGAACTGGCTTGTTCTTGCAGTGCTGGTTTTGGTTTTTATTTGGGGTTTTTGTTGCTGTAAGTAAAATGGAATTAGAAATGGATAATCTTGATAAATGATGAGAAATACTTGCTCTAGTTTTGCAGACAAGAACACAAGCAACATGAAAGCAAGTGTGATGCAAGCATTCACCTTATATTAGGAAATTGCTTAAAAATTGAAGTGTCCTTATTTCTAAACAATTAAAAAAACCAAACAACAACAAAAAAATACCCCCTAAAAACCACAACAAAACCACAATACTCTACAGTCTGTAAATGACTGTACTGTTCCATAGTAGCTCTTTTTTTTTCACTGTTCCATAGTGGCTTTTCATGTGTGCATTGAGGTGCAGACAATTCCTGTCCGTACAGAGTTTTGGTGTGTTCTGAAAAGAGCGACTGGGCCGAGAGAAGTGTCCTGCAGAGCCAGAGGTGTGCGTGGAAATGGAGGTGATCCCTCTCTGATGCTGCCCTGTGCTCTTGGGGAGCAAGGACAGCTGAAGAACTTCGTCTAATCTACATCAGTTGTACATGTCTTTGAAGATGATGAAGCAGTAACTGCTATCCTCTCCTCCCTGTCATTTCCTCTGCCATAAGGTGATGGATCATGACTAATAACACTTCCTCTGCAGTAAAAACTGGTCCCTATCAAGTGCAGAAGGATTTAGGATTAAGGTTGTTCCAAGATGTTTTGAATGTCTCAAGAGGTGTGTGCATAAACAAATTATACATGATAATTGGTTTATCTTGCTAGATGTCTTCCAAGTAAACCACTGATTTATTTAATAGATTTCATGATTTTGGATGAGAGCATAGTATAAAGGTCTCTCGTATCCTGCTTCTTTGGGTTACAGCAGTGGTTCTGATTGCAACTTCTACAGTAAGCCTTTCAGCAGGTGTACATCAAATATTCAGGACAGAGAAAAGTGGTTTTTCTTATTTTTCAGTGAATCTTGTCTGGGATGGGGGGAGTCTAAGCTGGGGAATGGTGAGAGGAGGACAGAGTGTTCTGTCTCAACCCTGTGTGCCCCACAGTCAGTGCTGGTAGATGTGCTTCATTTACCCCGTAGTTCCTCAGGTGCATCTGTTCCTGGGGTCAGGAAGGCAACCCCCCATCCCTGATGAACCTCCACGTGTACTGTTGACAACCTCCCACTGCAAGGACTGCCCCAGAGTGTGTTGTAGCTGCTGCCCCAGCTGGGCATGGGCCTTTTAAAGAAAGGTAATGTAAAGTCTGTTAATGTGGTCCTCGGAGGATACAACAGGATCTAATTATGTTTCCTTAAAGCTTGCACGTGTTTTTAGCCAACTGAAGGGGTGTCCAGTTATCGTGACCAAATTCATCTGGGAGTTTGGAATGACTAATTTTCTTCTGAAAGAGAATAGTATGCTGAAATTATTCTATTGCAAGTCAATTGCTATGATGAACTTCAATGATAATCTTTTGTTGCCAATTAAGATTAGCAATCTAGAGTGCTTTTTATGTTATGAGTTATTTTCCATTCCTATATCCATTCCTATTAAACTAGAAAGTAGATTTCAATTTAGAATTTTTTTACAGCCTCTAAATAATGAAAGCATTCAGTCTTGATTTGTGTTTAATGGTTGGATAAAGACTGTTTGTTTTTATTTGTAATGTAGTGTTGTCTCCTTTGCAGATAATGTCAAAGATATCATAAAACAACATGGTGACTGTTTAATAGGTTCATTTCATCCTTAATGCCTGAGAGAAAACCATGACTGTGCACTTCAGCAAATGGTTCAAAATTGAGTCTTAGGCTCCAATATCGTAACTTCTTGTGTGTCTACAGTCCAAGCACGTTGTCAGTCAGCATATGTGGCAATGCGTGTTCACAGAGAACATCATGCAGTTAAACCCTTCTGAAATCAAGGCCTTTGTGAGGGAGATCCGGGCAACATGTCAGATGTTTGTGTGTTGAACTTTGGAAGCCAAAAACTATTCATAACCATTGATGATAACTTAATATCCATGTGTGTGTTTTTTTTCTTTTTGGCCACGTGCCCAGATTCTATAACGATGAGTAGTTATCTTTGCAACCTTTCACATTGTTGACAGTGATTAATAATGTGTTGTGCACACTTCCATTGCATCAAATACCAATTTTTTGGGTAATGGGAAAAGAACATCTAATTAGGGAATTAATATCATTGACTTCGCACGTTGTATATAATTCAAGTGTTATTTTTTGGAAAAGCAAGGGTAGGAGCAGTAGATTGAAGTATGATTTTTATGTAGTTATGGGAGAATATTAGGTTTTAGGTTAATTTCTATCAGTTTCCCTAATACAAGTGAAATAGGAGCATATGAACACAGAAGCTTATTTTTAAAGGATTTTACTGTGAGGAAGAAAATCTTTTAAATCACTAGATGCTGCATATACCCTTTTGAATGTTAAATCCTAAAGCAATAAAGATAGCAGATGTTTGTAAAAATGAGATGACTGCAGCTTAGAAGTCTTGTTTTTCCTGAGCAAAACTGCTTGAAATTGCCAGTGTGTGCACTGATAAGCACTCAATACTAGGAACTTATCTCTCAGGCAATGTGTAAAAAGTGTAAAACTGATGATTGGAAATTAAGAGATGGGTACTATTATCATACTTGGATACCTTTCATGTAAGTACACGTCCTTCAATTGCTGTATTTTATTTTTTTTAGTTGATGGCATTTAACCTGAAGCACTTCCCCCCCCTTTTTGCTAATATTGAAGTAGTTTGCATATCACTGTATCTACTCAAGAAAAACTGAACTGTAAATTAGGTCACCTATGCTGATTTTCCATACCTTTTTTTTCCCTCGAAAGTGAAATTCAGCTTTTCTACTGTTTGTTTGTCTTTTAAACATCTTTACCTTTCAGGACTCAAGGTTTTTTTTGTGTTGTTACAGCTGCACTATTTAGCAATGCAGAGCCTGTAGTTGTTTCACGATTTAGATGATATCTATGTGTATATATTAATTTCTATTCATGTGGCTAAGGACTGACATATTAAACTGGTATTCTCTCTGGTTTGTGTCATGGTTACTTCATTAACCGTGTTGAATTATGCTATAAATGTTTGCAGGAGCCCAGTCTTTGTAGTCATTCTCCGTGGGGAATTTGCATTGAAATTGATAGGGGATCTGAGTGTAGAAAAGCTGCTTGAGTGGGCATCATCTGCTCTTTCAGGCATGCAAGCCTAAGTGGTAGAATATATATATTTTTAACTGCTAATGTACTGTTAGGGCAATCAAGGGGATGATTTCCTCAGTGATGTAAGTGGTTAGGCAGGAGGGGGATATCTGTTCCCTCAGAAACAGAGGAGATTTTTATCCAGAAAAGCTCTGGATAAAGCAGAGGTCAACAGAGAAGATGCAGGAATATTTCCATAAACTGAACATTGAGATGGTGATGGGAGGGATGCAAGTTCAATGAAACAGGACTGTGACTATGTAAAAGCCTTTCATTTGTTCCTTCCTCTTAAGTATTTTGAGCCGTGTATGAATATTGTACTAAAGGTGGTATATTCTAGAAGTTTGTTTTAGAGTTGCTGTATGCTGGGATATGAGCTCACACAGAGCTACAGGAGCAGGAGAAATTATTTTTGAAAATGAATTGAAACAAAATTCACACAGTTGTGGAAACCCTTATACAAAGGAAGAATGATACAAATTTACTCTTTTTTCTCTGCAGCCTTGGAAAGGGAAGGTTGTTGAGTAGCAAATCTTGTGCTCCATGAAGGAAAAGCACAGTTGGAACAAGTTACTTTTTCAGATATAGAACTGCAGAGAAACAATACAGTGCTCTCACTAAAATGCCTCAAACTGTTACTTCTTTTTGCATTTACTGTTTGGCTCTGACCTGTATTTCAAAAGTATACACGCGAGGAGAATGAAAAACTGTTAAATTGTGGAAAGTTTGCGTCTTTGCAAACTTTATCTTGACGTTTGTCTAAATACGTGGTGAGAACTCTGGGATAGGGACTCCATTGTTTCTTTGTGGAAAGGTGCACACCAAACTGAAACCAGAAACAGAAGGTGGTGATTTTGCCTGGATCTTTCTGTCCATAAAGATGGACCCTTTTCTACCAATAAAGGTTACCTTTTTGTAACAACAATAATTGCCTCAGTTCCTTCCTTCTCCACTGAAGCAATGAAAACGGAGAACCAAGAAGCTTGGCACGGGACAGCTTTGTGATGGCTCACTGTGTTTCAGCATATATTCTACTGTGGTTTATAGCTATAATCTCTCCAATTTTTGGCTGACGTAGATTAGCTGTGTTTATACTCCATGGTCCCAGTGGTCTGTCCAAGCCTCAGCAACAGAGCACAGTAAACTAGTGAAAGAGACAGAAAAAAGCTGAGAAATTGTGGATTTTGTTGGTTTTTCAGAGGAGGGAAGGGGTTTGTAGTCTTTTTCACAACCTAATTTTGCATTTTGCTGGAGACAGGCAGTGGTGATATTAAGGCCTGTATTATTTCCCAGGGTACTTGGAGTTCATAAGTGTGAGTTAGACTCTTCTGATTCTGGTGTGAGTTTCCCTCTGTGATCAACAGAAGAATTTTCTGTCTAACAAAAGTTAGATCTTGTGATGATGCTAATATGCTCTAACGAAAAATGGATTTTCTCATTTGAGCCCTTGCATAAGGGGCTTTAATTTGCTCTTTGTTATTTTTAAACTTGTCCTTACAGTATCCTGGCCATTTTAGGCCCAGGGTAAGATCCTAAAATACATCTAGAGTCCTGAGAAAGCTGATGCACAGTGGTGGTGCTTGCTGGAGACCTGCTACTATGCAAATAGAAAAATACTTTCCATAAAACTCTAGAGTTTTCCAGTCTTGCATTTCCAAAGATGCACCTTCCCCAGCAGCAGAGTCATTTGCAATTGATGGCTTAGAGGAAAGGAATGAAGCACAGAATAACATGAGAAGTCCTATGAATATCAGCCACAAAACAGTGCATATCTTTTCCATCAGAAATAGTTGATTTTTCATTAAAATGCTTGGAGATGAGTATTGTTGTGCATGGGAACAAGTCTGGCAGTGGTTTGGAAAGCAGAACTGGCCTATTGCACTGCATTTACAAATTGCTTGATGGTCACGTTGCTTTAAATGTGGGACTGGGAAGCTCTCTGTTCTGAGCCTTTGCAAGTTAATGGCTTAGTCTGAAATCCTTATACTCGGTTGAAAAGATTCCCTATTGGATAGGGAATTGCTAACTTGTGATATTGATTCTGACAGGGGTTTTTTTTCCTAAAGAAATACATTTTATTCAAGGCGTGGGTGTGATGCCACTGGAAAATGAGCACTGTGTCTGTTGCCAATTTGAGCACTTTAATGGCTGCACTAGCGGCAGCTATTCTAGCAGAGAAACTTGTGTGTTATTGTTCATATTATTTCACCACATAAAGGAATCCATTTTAGTAATATGAGTTGATTTAAAATATGCACCAGTGAGCGAGAAGTAAAAAAGCCAGTAGATAAAGAAATGTTTCCTTCTTGCTTTACCTGTGTGGTTGGTAGCTGAAATACCTGTCTTAGGCAAGAACAACTTGTATGACTTGTCCTTGAACATGCATTTTGAAAGTTAGCCTAAAATTTTGATCAATTAGTGCATGTTTTGATCATGTACTGTCAGCCGGTTCCCCATCAGATTCTTGTGGCTCTTCTCTCCTGCTTTAACATGCAGTCCTTGCACCTCTGTTGTTTATTGGTGATTTCTGGTGTAGGCACAGGTCCAGGAGTTGTGGGCTGCTAGGAGAAAGCCAGAAAAAGTAGTATCTGGTCCATCTGTTACAGTGCTGCAAGCAAATACTGGATATTTTGAGGTTAGACAAAAACCTTTACCCTTCAGTTTCTTTCTTAATTGTATTTTGGTTTTATTGGATCCTCATTCTAGACCTTTGAATTACTATTATGAATATTTTGCTAAGTAGCATTGCAAATACAAGAGTGATGTATGGAAAGATACAAGACCGTATCTAGAAGCACTTAATCTGTGGTTGTTGCCACTCAGGTTCCCAGTGTAACCATTACTGCAAGGTTTGAGTGTATAAGTAGTCTGAAAGAAGGCTTTTTGAGGTACCTCTGTATTCCATGGATCAGCTGGTATCTGTAATTCCATGGCTGTGTAATGGCAAGGAATGAACCAGAGTGAGAACTTAATTAGCACTCCTCTTTCTATATCTTTTCATTTAAGTCTGGTAGATTTTGTTCAGTGGTGCAACCAAGTCAGTCAAACTTTAATGCTCATCTGAACTGATGGGATAAGACTGGGAGCATCATTGTGTCATTAGGAATGATGTGTTTTCCTCAACTGGTGTGACAAGGATGTAGCTGAAGAAGTATTTTGTTTCAGTGAACTTAAAGAGCAGGAAAACATCTTATTTGTAGCCTTCCACTGGAGGATGAGCTGGTGCAAACTGTCTAGTGATATTCATTTAGGTACAAGGGGAAGCCTAAGATTTTGGTTTTTGAAAGTTTGGATAAATTTGCAGTAGAGCAGAAAAAGAAAAGCTCAGCAGCGAACATCAGTAGAAATGGGGCTGCATCTTTTGGGTGGAACTCAAAGTAAGCTGGCTGTCTAAACACTGTCTTGGCAAGCAGCTGCTTACCAGACTTGGTGTTGTTTTTAAACTGTGTCTCTGTCAATGAGGCTAATGATACACAGCTCCACTTAGCCCATTTTGTCTGTGTCTCCTCTTGCAGTTGGAGTCCAAGCTCATCCAGGGGTTGCAGTAATTCCTCCTGTGTATGTGTATCTTCTAAAGTCCTTAATGACTTCTGGTGAATCTTGTGTCATCCTTTCCCCCTTATCACAAAGAGGTGCCTAATCTCTGTGCACCAGAAATTGTTTGGTCTGTGCAAATCAGTATCCCAGATGAAATTTAAATGGTGGCTTTCCAAAAAAAAAAAAAAAAAAAAAACAAGCTGAATTTTCACGGCATGACTTTATAAAGCATTTCAAACAATACCAGCAAGTCTTGAAAGCTGTCCTTATCCGCATGGACATGAGAACATAATGGTCTCATTGGATGGTACGTCTGATGTGGATGTCAGGGCTTTCTCACGTAAGTGTAGAGCACCAGGATGTTTGTTCCTGAGATCTTCAGGGCGGTGGGTGATGTGTAGTTTGCTGATTAATATTATTAATATTATTGTTATTCTGTTATTATACAGAAGTGCGTTGCATGTCCACCGCGTTTCAGTGAATCTCTAAGGCTGTCAAGATGGATCTGTGAAAAGAGTTAAATAGTGGAGCATAAAATGAAAGGGATGTGTTTATCTGAACTAACGTGTGTGCATGCATATTTATAGCACAATTTGGAAGTCTGAAAACCCCCTGTTCTTTCATAAATATTTGTATGTTTCAGCCTTTCATTTTGGTTTAAAGTATGTAATCTAGCATAGCAAATACACTTTTTTTTTTCATCCCTTGACAGACCTTGCCAAATGATTACTTTTACCAGCTGTTCCAAATACTGGAAGAAATAATGAGATTAAAAAAAACCCCCAACAAATTGTAGCTTGTTGCTTCCTCATTCCGGTGTCACTAGAAGATTTGGACAGTTGCTCTGTCATTAAGTACCTACTTATTTTAAAGATTATGGTTGCAATGAAAATAACACTTTAAATTTAAATTTGTACTTGGAAATCTCTTCTTTGAGGGAAGGCAGTCATCTACAGTCATGCAGGCCACAAGTACAATGAAGTGAGAAGTGCTATGTCTTAAAAATAGTAAAATGCTCAAATTGCTCCCACTCCTGACCAAAATTTAAGAAACTCTTGGATTCTTAATGATAGTTTTCCATGTTTCTTCTGTGCAGATGGTTTCATGAGGCTTTATGTTTCCATTAATTTTGTTTAAGTTCTAAGGATTGGTTCTAAAAGCATATGTGGAGTAGAGCCCACCTTTGTGAAGAATCACAGTGGTTGTGGTGTGCAATGACCTCTTGTTGACCTGTACTCATAATTTAGAGACTACAGTGGGGTGTTTGGGTTGTGGTTTCCCAAAAGTTTGTGCCTTTTTGAAACTTCCTTCCATGCAAAATTAGCCCCTTATTCTATAACACCAACTGTATTAGTGTTTGCTGAAAGTGTGACAGTGTAATTGGAGGCTTAGGGATAATATTCAGGAGTAATATTCACTTCAGATTAAGCTCAGACATGTTCTCGGTGATGAAGAGTAAACCCAAAGTTTAAAAGGTTAAAATAAATCTTATTATAGTGGTTATAGATGACTAATCAAATTAAGTTTATTTATATAAATGTACTTCAAGTGACTAAGGTGAAGAGTCTCTAGATTAGGTCTTTCTTGCTATAGGCGGTTCGAAGTAAAGAATATTATTTCAGTAACTTTTTTCCTGTTTTCAGGCAGTTACATGTCTCTTCCTGCTGATACTGTCTTGGGTTTTTTTGTGTTGAGGTTGTTCAGGCATTGCTGGGTGGTTCTTTTCCGTAGTATTTTCCTTGCTTGAGGTACCAAAAGCATAAAGGCTGGAATCCATGGTCTCCTGCTTTTGGTGTTAGCCTATGGTCTGTTGTACACATAATTATGGGCTGTAGAAACAAACTAATGATGTCATTGATAGTTTTGCTAATGGAGTGTGTGTTTGCTTTTCTTGTAAGTAGAAGAAATTATATAGATGCCTGTTTGAAAAGATGGGGCAACCTGGAAGAAAATGGCAGCACTCACTGTGCGGGGGACTTGTTCTGGCACACATTTTCTTGTGAAGGTTGTTGTCTGTAATATTGGCTCACTGCTTATGTAAGGGTCTGCCTGGTATTTCAGGGGAGGTCCAGAGACTGTTCTGATTTTTTTTTTTGTTGGTGTGCATGAGTCATTTATTTGATTACTACTGCAGTTTTGGGTGCGTGTGTTTGCAGTGTTCCTTACTTACGGTACCTGTAGTAGCTCTGCACCTACTTCAGCCCCCAGCAAGGACTAACACTTTGTCTTGCCCCTTCTGTGAAGTATTTCCTGTTTTCAGGGGAAAATAAGAAACCAGTTCCTCCCTGGATGTCTCTTTTAGATGAAACTGCTACTTTTCAGATAGGTAACCCTATAAATGGGGTTGTGAAACAGGGATTAACCTTGTAGGTAATGGAAAGATCCAAGTTTTATCTACAATGTTTCTTCTGTGAGCGAAAGTCCAAGTCAGAACCAGGCTGGTGCATTTTTTGTGTGCTTAATGTTCTTTCCAATATGGGCTGAATGATGAATTTGGGAAACCTTTAGCATTCCTCTCTGCACAACAATGATTTAAAGTAGGGTAAGTGCTCTACTCTTGTCTTTTCATGCTTATTTAAGAAAAACTGTGCTTCTGTCTGGCATCACTCTAAATGTGCCCCCCTAGCTTAGTATCATGAGCATGACACCATGCAGTCCCTTGGGTCAGCTGGGATCAGCTGTCCCACCTGTGTCCCTTCCCCATTTTTTGTGTACCCCCAGCTTACTTTGCTGATGCAGTTGCACGAGGAGCAGAAAGAACTTGACTCTGTGTAAGCAGTGCTCAGCAGCAGCTCAGCTCAAACATGCCTGTATTATCAGCACTGTTTCTAGCACAAATCCAAACCATACCTCCATATCAGCTACTGTGAAGAAAATTAACTCTACCCCAGAGAAAACCAGCACAGGCATCCCGAGGTCCTTTATTTAGTGAGGTTTCCCAGTTATGCCTCTGCAGTAAGGCTTAACTGTATGTTAGATCCTGAATGTGAAATGAATAGTCCTTTGTGTAAACACAAATAGATAAAATTTTATCACTCGGAACAACTATTTCCATGTAGTGAGTTACATCTGAAATGCAGAATGACTGATTAAGGAGAAGATAAGTTGGAAGATGTTAGCAATAGCTTGTGAATAAAAATGCTAACAACACTATAGGTGTCAGGGAAGGACTGTAAATAATTAGTGGTTTTGGAGCTAAAGATTAAGGTAAGAAGAAACTGGAAACAAGGGCTATAATACTGGAAACACATAGTCCTGCTGCATTCTCCTGTGTTCCTGACTGATGCTTTGCTTGTGTTTGTGACAGGACCGTGGGAGTTGTGGTTTTCCATTCCAGCACACACCAGGTCACTGTCCTTGGCTTTCTTTTCATGGAGTTTGGCCCTGTCATGCTTGCAGTTTTAAGCTGTGGTCTCCATGTTTGACTTGTTTTTCTGTTGTGGAGTGGTAATAACCTGAAGAGGGAGGTGGCGTCGTGTCCTGCGCTGTGCCAGCATTGGTCACCTCACACTTGAGCAGTTCCAGCATTAGATGATCCTGCCTGGTGGTAGCATCAGTTCCAACAAGGTCCTACATCACTGTTTCTGCTGGCAGCCAGTGGAAGGTGTATTTTTTGGGAGTTAAAAGGCAGCATGATGTGAGATTGTGAATGCCTAAATATCTAAAATATTTAAGTATCCTGTGCATGTTTACCTCAGGACAGAGATGCATAGTCATCCTCCCTGGCCATGGCAGAGGGTTGGAACGGAATGACCTTTAAGGTCCTTTCCAACTCCAACCATTCTGTGATCCCGTAGTTGCTGATACTGGTGTGGAGGGCTGGGTAGCTGCTGCTGTGAGATGATGGACAAGGGGCCATGGTGTTGATACTGCAAAAATCTGAATGAAGGAACCTCTTTCCCACCACAGAACAGCTTCTCCCGGTGTTTTTTCTACCCCTGCCCTCCTCTCCCATAATTCCCAAATAATCTTAAAGCACATGCTTCTTAGTCAGTGTAAATTAGCATTATTTTGGGAAACACATTTCTTAAAGCCATTTCATACTTTTAATTTCTGTCTGGGCTGTGATGAGGCAGGTGAATGAATGGCTGCAAGTTCTCCAAATGCTGATTCTTCCCCATGACCTTTACCATAGTCCTGGCCCCCAGTTCTTGACTGGCAGCTAACCAAGGAGGAGTCTTAGAACATCTCAGCATAAAAAAACATCGAGTGTTTTGAGGCTGGTGCCAAGTTGATGAAGATATGTGGTCAGAAGCTGGACTCAGGATTGGGGATACTCTGAATTAAGTTTATGCCTACCTATATCTGACACCTAATTGTGCAGAGTAGATGCATAGTAGACACTTGAGAGAGCATTTGAGACAGAGCAGTTCTGAGTAGCACAGGGGTTTTTTTCTCCTATTTATGTTGCATTAGCTTTGGTATTTCCTGTGTGTACACAGGTATTCCCCACTGAACTGGGTATTTACAGTCCTGCAGAAATATTTATAAAGCACTTGAATTTGCTGCTCTCTTAACAGCTTGGCACAAGCTCTAGGGAAGCACTACTGCTGGGAGCAGTAGGCTGCCTCCTTTTGTGGGATTTAGTGAATCATTAAATGTCTCAAATTTATGTCCATTATATTAACAGAAATGAAAATAGCAATAGTACCTGGCTTCAGAAATTATTCTCTTCTTTCCTGTTGGTGTCATAAATAGCATTTCCCTGCTTCCTGTGGGTCAAGCAAAACAGCAATCCTGTACAAGATATTGCTCTCAATTTCCTTTTCTTATTGCTGTCTCAGCGCTTACTGATTTGGTGGAAAGTGTGCGGGTCTTCCTAATCTTTTTGACAAAAAATTTGTTGGTTTTTTTTCCTCCTTTAGGAATTTATTTATTTTAGAAAACAATGCTTAGCACTTTCAGAGCATTTAAAGGTGTTGGTTTTGGTTTTGTACCTGGTATTTGAAATGTCCTGGTTATACACTGTTTTAAAATAGAGAGCACTTTGCCCTTCTGAGGGAAGAAATTGATAAAAGAGCTAGGCAAGTCCCATGGTGCTAATTATATCTGAGGTTATGTGGGGATGGAGGTTAGACCAGTTTGTTGTTTGTTCGTGAGCCCTGATTTGTTGAATTGTATATATGTATATAATAAATTACTCAGTTATAATTAACAAGGATATAAATGCTTTAATATACCAGCCCCCTCTTTCTTCCCAGGGGTGCTTGAAGGTGGCTTCTCTCTTTTCAAGGGAAGGGAGCCTGAAGCCAATTTTTCTCAGAGCTCTCTGTCCCTGACCTTTCCTTCCCTGTTGCGTGCGATCCCTCCTCTCCACGCTGCCCCTGCACTGAAGGAAAAGCCCGACCTGCGCAGCTTTGCTGGAGCAACTGTCTCGACTCTCCTGTTGTGTTCTGCTGCCAGCTTGGATAACTCAGTGTGCTCCTCGGGAGGACACAGAAACCTCTTGGTTTTGGTAGCAAAGGTTGCAACAGCAGACCTGTCATTTTTAAGCCCTGGCGCTGCTTAAGATGAAGCTCAGTCCTGCTCTGAGATCTTGCTGTAGGTGGAAGTGAGCTCTTGTGGCTGGATTTCCGTGCTGTGCAATGAGAAGGGGACACAATCTCCAAGGAGAAATACCAGAGTCTTAGTAGGAAAAACATCTTGCAAGAAACAGCTTTGAATTTGTTTTTCGGCATCCATTAAATGCCCTTTAAAATCACTACTTCAAAGTGATTTCTCAAGATGGCTTTTTTGCAACATTTTTATAGGGACTAATAGCTCAATTTGTTCTTTTTTTGTTTTCCTGTCAAACACTCTTAACTTGGAGCAGATTGTCTTGTGTTGTGATTTCTTCTGAGCCAGCTGGTCCTCTTAGGGCGTTTAGAGGGGAAACCTGGGAAAGGAAAATGAGAGCTGGGACATCAGGGCTGCCTTTCTCTCAGGTGAAGTGAAGATTTTCTTAGTAGGCAGGACTCTAGAAGAGATGGGCACTAGGAGCTGAGGTCAAATACCTTTTAGGGACTTAAAGCAAGGATTGTACATCACAGGAAAACATCAAATACAAATCTTACGTGTTGAGCATCTGCAGTTAAGATGTAGTGAGTGGGATAACATTTTAAACAGATTCCATGCTTAAAACTTCAATAAACGTACTTGATGTCAACTCTGCACCTTTATTCCACCTTAAGCCCAGGCAGAAAAAAACACTTTCAAGTCCTCGTTTTTAACCTTATAAACTATAGGCTTCCTGAGTAGTTTGTTTTGCATTAATTAACTCAATTTTTTAATGATAGTCCGAAGCAAAAGGAGACTTTGAGTCATTGTCAGTGTCACAGTGCAGTGTGATCAATGAGATTAATCAGCTGTGAGCAGTACACAGGCAAACAATTGTTCTGAAAGGTAATTGTAAACCAAAAATTGAGACACTTTCATGTGTACAGGTGGAGCAGCTGTAAATAGTGCTTTGTTAATATTCCCAGTAGACTCTGAGGCAGCTCAAAACTGGGTGAGGAAAAAGAAAAATGCAGTTGCTCCTTGTCTTGGAGGCAACTGCTAGACCAGTACATTTTTTTTTAGCTGGTAAGCATATTATCTGTTTTTGGGGGTTAAGGTTTTGAATTTCATATCATCAATCACTTTCCAAAGGTGTTTGGAAAACATGTTGTGCTGTGATTAAACCAATCCCTGACTCTGGAGGGACAGGATAACATTACTACTGAAATACATCACCTACAGAAAATCAAGGTCTTTTGGTAACCTGATATGGAAATAGGTGATGTTATTTTGCTGTAGTAATACACTGCTTTTTCTTGGTTTACTCTGATAAATGGTGACTATGAATTTGAAGTGACTTGTTTTTGTACCTTTTGAATACTGATCTTGCTGAGATATATACTGCTTACTACATCAGTTCACTGTGTTGCATAAAATAAATCCAATTGTAGCAGAATTGGTAAACAGGAGCAAGCAATTTTCTGTCTGTCTTTGGTTTGTTTTTTTAGATTTTTTTTTTTAATGTGGTGTGAGGTTAGCTCCTCTTCTTGCACCACGTTGCAGCATATTCTTTTCTGCCCTTCAGTGAGACAAACTGAGCCAATTGCACAGGAGATCCTTCACATCTGAGTGTTTATGACACACTTTTTGTGTTCTGGGTTTTTTCCAATCCTAGGCTTATCTCACTATTAATGTCTTTCTCAGGATGGAATTTCTTTTTTTTTTTCTTTTTTTGGTAGGGAAATTGCTTATTCCCATGTCCTGTACTGGTAAAAGTATGTGTGAGATGACAGATTCTCTTCTGTGGCAACCAGGAATGAGTTAGCTGTGGATCAGATAGAGATCAATAAGGCTGTACTGCTCTAAATAATGTGAGTTTTCATTTTTTTCTAGTGTCTTTGTAGTGACCCGTTACCTTCATAATAATTCTTGTCTGTGGAAGAAAGGTGTGGGTTTATTTGTTGTGGTTTTTTAAATTTCAATATATTTTCACTCAGATCGGTTTTTTCCTTCAAAAGATGGTTTTTGTGAAGTACGCACTCTTGATTTAATTCTGTGTACACTATACAGTCTTCTATGGATAACAGAAAAGGATGTATAGAGAAAAAGTCCAGCTCCTGGGATACATGTGCTTACCTTGACATCACTGAAGGCCCGAGGGAGATAAACACTGATGACTTCATATGGCTCCCAGTAAGGCAGGTGGCAAACTTTCTGATCTTTCCGTAGAATTTGATTTGCACTCCTGTTTTTTTTTTAAAAAAACCAAACCACACAACCCCCAAAGAAACAAAAAACTTCAAGCAGGGAACACCAAATCTGGGCAAATCCCTCTTAACTCTTTAAGCGCTTCATTTTGGGAATGTGAAAAGAGGTTTTTTTTCCTGTATTGACTGCAGGACTAAATATTTACCAGGTCAAAGCATGGGCAGCAGTTGCGGCCTTCATTTTCTCAAAGGAATAAAAGTATTTTGCATTCAGTTCCATGCATGTACCATATTTCCTTCTGAATTGACCATTGTCATGAATATGAAAGCGAAGATGTAAATTACAGATATTCTGTTTGTTCTTTGAATTAATGCTATTTTAATTTTTTAGATGATGATTCTTTGTTCACTAGACAGAAATGCATTCATTGTTTCTTTCTTTTAAAAGTAAATATTGAAGAATTGGCAGACAAAATATGGTTAAGTAAGCTACTGCCTCTTTCTTCATCCCAGTTGTGCTGTGATCTGTTTTCGCTGTTGAAAGCAAACTTAAAGTCTTATCTTCAGCCATTTCTAGAAGTGTAAGCAGAAATGACACAGTTAGAAAACTCATGCCATAAATTTTATGGTCGTCTTTTTGGTCTGTGCCCCTGGTAAGAGCTGGACTCAAATGTGTTTGAATCAGGAGAAAAAAAATAGAGGATGAAATAGTCTTTTGGACAAAACTGACCTAGCAGCTATTATTTACTGATTAGTGCCTTCTGAAGTGAAAACTTCATTATCAGTAATGATAGCTGCCAAAAAACTGCTTGTTCTCAAAATAGCCGTTACCACTTAGCCTGAATCTCTTTGCAGATATCTCCAGCTATTTAAGATCAAAATAGCACTTAATGGGTTTAAATAATCAATAACCCCAAAGACTTCTGAAGATCTTGGCACATAAAATATTAATAGTTTATATTTGTCTTTTTAAGAATCTACTAAGCACTGTTAACACATTACAAAATGCTAAGATTGCAAAGTGCCTCTATTAAATGATGTTAAAATGCCTCCAACAAGCCTGAGATGCTTGTTTTATGTATTGATGTAAATAAATGCTATTTCCATTCTGTTGAAATACACAGTTACTTTGAAGTTCTGTGTTGAGTTTGATTTGCTGACAGGTTTGTTTTACTGCAGGATGGCAAGGTAGTCTTAAAAAAAGTCATTTTTCTGCAATCCTTGTATTTGAAACTACAGAATATTTCTCTGCTAAGAGAAATTCTTTAACACACTTTTCTGTAAGTAAATAGTAAATATCTGTTCAGCTCAATTCTGTTTAATCTGGGGTCATAATTAAGGTGTGTGGTTAATGCCCCCATAGCTGGTTAAGGCACTATGAGCAGAGGAGGAAGAATAGTGTTGGCTGGGGTGCAGGTTGATGGATATCAGGGTGCACTTCTGAAGTCCCACAGCAACTCAGAATTAATAACCTGCTGTAGCTATCAAGCATTTCAAGAAGAGTGGTAATTTCTAGTGGAATTTAAAAGATGAGAATGAGTCTCAGCCTAATTGTCTTATGAAGTTAACCTGATTGCTCATCTTAGATCTTACTACAACCAACTTTCAAATTCCCTTTTAGCCTCCCATGTCCAGTAAATGAGATTTGTTTACACTTTACTAAAATTTAATACACTATTTTCTCTACTGGAGACTGAACATCTTAAAGAAGGGTCTTTTTCATTAAAAACATTGATGCATAAACATTCAAGGGGAAATTGCTATTGATCAAAATAGCAAGATGTTTCTATCTGGTCGGTTTTCTACATTACTTAATACAGCTATTTTAGTCATATTGGCAATTTTTATTTAATGGCCTCTCAGTCTTCGTGCTGTGTACAGAAAATGGAAGGGAGTATATTTTTATTTCGTTGATATTCATCTGCTTTCAAGGTGAAACTGAGGATGAAAAAAAACCCAAAAAAGAAAATTCACAATTCCTGCCAGACATGGCTTGACTGTGGGAGTATTTGAAGACCTTTACTTGGAGCATATGGTATGAAATTGCTGCTGATTTGGGTGTCTTGAGTTTAAGCATAGAAACAGTTGGATACTGTCAGTCAGTAGCTGCCAAAAATTGAAATTTAATGAGGCAAGCTTTAACCTGCATACCTAGTGGGTACCTGTCTCTCAAATGTCACCTGCATACAAGATGAAAGACATTTTTCTAGTGGCAGATTTGTACTGAAACCTGATAGACCTTTTAAGCTTTGCCTTTCCTTTCCTCTCCTCTTAAGCAATCGCATGGTATTATTTATATTGAATTGCACTTAGAGGAGGAGAGGGGGGCTGAGAGACTGTCCTGTCCATCTTTCAAGGGCACATTCTTATTGCTTCTGAAGAGCTGTTTCTAGGAAACTTTAAGGCCACCAGTCAATTTTTGTTTAATCTTTCCTCTCTCCTCTTAATAAGGCGGAAAAGGTGGTGAGTCTGGTAGTGAATATCTCTCTGCTCCATTGCTTCCCTTGCTGCTCTGGATTGTAAACACCTGAGTTCTTGTTATCTCCCTCCTGCTGGCAGTGCCATTAGGGAGGTTTTAAATAGTACCAGCACGATGCTGGCTGCTGTCGAGATTCAAAATCCTGTTATGACTGTAAACTGTGAACTGTGAAATACTGGAGGACAGAGGTTGAGTGAGTATTCTGCTTATCTGCCTAAGATTTGGCTTTCCTTTTGCTTTGAAAGAAAAAAAAGGTTGGCTCTCCGAGTTTAGAAAAAAAAAAAAGTAGAAGAAAAGCCTGCATGTGTGTGAAATGGCAGTGGATTGAACAAAGCCTCTAATAAATGTCCTTTTTTCTGTATTATCTCATTCCTGACTGACAAGCAGAGAAAACATGATGTTTGGAGCACAGTAGTAAGCACTGCAGTCTGTTCTTCTGGTGTCCAAGAGCAGTGCTTGTACAGTTGCAAAATGTAAACCCCCCTATCTTCCCATTTTATGTTATCAAAGGAGGTCCCTTCCTTCCTAGCTGTTGCTGTAGTTTGCCTATCTGAACTTGTAAGGAAATATTAAATAACACTTGATGGAGGCCTTAGCTCTTATTTCTGCTGAGAAAATCCTCTGTTCTTTTAGGAGGATCTATGCAAAAGGCTTATGTTTGTCCTATTAAATAGTGTTATTTGTAAACTGTTTGGTTTAGGTGGGTAACTGTACATCCCCAATTCTGTAATTTTTGGTTAACTGCTTGAGCTTTTCTTGGTACTGCTGTGTGTTTTGCTTCTGCTGCTTTCCTAGTGTTTTCTAATGCAGAAACATAGGCATTTGCTTGAGCCTCTGCTGTCAAGTCTTTCTGCCAGCCTCTCTGGCTGATGGTCTCCTTCAGACCAGTTTCGTGTTTGTAAATAGGCTTGATGCAAGTCATGTCACAGCAAAAGTAATGAAACCCCCTGTATTAAGTGCTATGCTAGTTCAATGATGCTGATAAGATCGGTTCATCCCTACATCAGTGTAATTTAGAGAAATTGCTGTGTTGTGAATGGAATTTTAACAAGAAGTCCCCACGGAAAAAAGGGTAGTTAAATTAAAATGATGTTTAAATCAGAACAGCACAGAGAAGACATTGAATATAAATCAACTATGTTAATGGCAAACAAAGCTAGTTCTAGGAAGTGTGGTGTGAGAAGGTTCTGCCTTGGTTTTGTTGTTTGCACCCTATGCATTTGTAATATGTTGATGTTTTAATTTTTTTTTCATCATGTGGATTTGATGTTAAGATAAATAATAAAATTTTTTTCAATATCAAAAGTCAGATTGACCACAAAACTTAAGAACTGCTATAGTACAAGTAGGGGAGAAAAAAGATGTGCATACAAAGAGTTAGTAGGCAGTAATAAACTGCAGAATCTTTATTGTGTAATATTTATTGCTTGGATTTAAAAAAAAAAATTCAGATATTCTTATCTAAATAGAGAGATGCCAGGAATTGCTTGGTTGTGAAATAAACCTGTAATGCATCTTGGACATAATTTAAATGCCCCCACCTCCCCCCTCCAGATAAAAAAATAGGGAAATCAGATTTGTCTTGGTTACTCTGAAGCAAAGTGAGACAGAGGCACTAAGACAGATATGTGGAAACTATCTGCAGCAAGAGCAAGTATCCCTCATGTCTGCTGTGACAGAGAGCTTGCAGCTGGTCCTTGTATACACGAGCTGTCCTCGCATCACTGGTGGAGAAGGCTGTGATTGACCACCCTTTTGGTACAATGTACCACCCAGACAGCTCTGCTTGTCCCTCCAAAGTCCTGCTCGTAGCTTCTAATTTTATCAGTGAGCTCACTGTCACTGCACATCAATCCCTGCCTCTCCTAGACCCATGGAAAACTTCCTCTCCACTCACTGGTCGAAATGGCTTGAACTAAAAAATGCACATTAACCCCAAAAAAATTGACACTGACATTTTTTGGCCTCGTTTTCAACACAGTGTTCTAGCCAAGCAGTTTTAGCTCCAGCTCATTCCTGTTCAAGTCTGGTTTTGGAAGAGTCTAAGAGATGCTGGGCTGGTGTTACTGTTGTGCTGGAGAAAGGGGACTTGTTTGGGACAGCCACGAGCTCCCCAGGCTACCACAGGGGACTCTGGGCTCACCTCATGAACCATTATTGTGCTGACTAGAAAAAAAAAAGTCACTAGGACTAGACTTTATCTTGCAAGTAATATGGGATCAGCACCTCCATCAGCACTCAGGATAGACACGACAGACTGCGCTCAGAGGGAGCAGGGTGTTTCATTCCTTTGTTCCTTTCCCGGCACAGTTTTTGCTCTATGGCATGAGTCATTAGGTTACAGTATCTTATTGGCTGGGAGGAGGGAGAGAAAGGATGATCGTGATGATAATGTAATAGAACATTGTAACGATAAATGGTAAAATAATAATCTACATGTAATCAATACCTAACTCTCTCCGGGTTGATCAGATATGCAGATGCTGGGTTTGAATTTTACACCTACCTTATCTGCTACAGAAATGCAATGTAATTGGCTCCATAATGCAAGTGAACTGCAGTTGCAGCTGAAGAGCTCAGAATTTGGAGACAGAATGTACTACCTTGAGTCTTTTTCCATGAGGTGGGAGTTGGATGTTTCTTTATTTACCAGTCAGGTGACATTTTGCTTTGTAAATCTTGGTATGCTCAAGACAGCTCTATTCGCCACTTTTTGTCCTTGCTTCAGTTTCACTCAATTCTGTGAGTGCCATTTCTGCGGTCCCATCTTCCTGTCTTCATCTGGTCTCAGTCCCTGCCTGTAGGGAAAACTTGATGTGCTGGTGCTGATCTCCAGCTGCTCGGAGAGGCCATTGCTAAGCATTGTTGAACCACAACTTCTCAAGGATTCCAGTTCTCCTGCTGGAACCTCTGTGTGCTGGAGGCCTTCTGATGAGGTTACTTTGGAAAGACTGTGGGAAGTTTTGATTGTCTTAGAGGAGAAATTAAGGAATAAGTTACCCTTCAGTAAATTTAATCTGGAGCCTGTGCATGATGGAGTAGCATTGTGCCTAAAGAAGAGACAATTTGATACCAGACAGAGCAGCAGAATGATCTTAACTGACCAGTAGGAGGCTCTGATGGATTCCACTGCATCATTTAGATCAAGAGCAATTCAAAAATCCAAATTTGCCTCTTTCTGGTCTAAGTTTAAATGGACTCTTAATTGCCAACAGCAAGAGCAGGGCCTGAGGCTGAGAAGCTGATGGCAACTGGCAACTTTCAGAAGGATCTTGGGAACTTGCAGTATCTCTGTTTCTCTTTGGGCGCTTTTCCTGCATCTCTGGGGAAAAAGAGAGATGTAGCTGCAGACAATATTTATAATCATCAGCTTGCCAGAGTTCTTTGTACTACCCTGTGCAGAGGAGCTATTCCTGAAGTTCTTGTCTTGCTGTGATGCACACACTTTCTACAGAGTTGTGTTGGCTTTTCCTGGTAATTTTTGTGCATAGTGGGATATGAATTTGAAAAAAATATGGACCTTAACTCTATAGGAGCTGCCGCATGAACTTGGTGTCCTGGGTAAGCTGATGCAGGAAGTATGAGAGGTAGGAAACTAAGTATGGGAATGTGGGAATGTTTCTGCTTATGTCTTGTAGATCCTTACTCCAATTATTCCTTTTTCATCTTTTGGAATTAATAATTGCTTACAAACAGTGTGGGCTTTTCGTGTACTGGAGAGTAGGAATTAATGTTGGCAGAAATCGTTGTGAGCTATTGTTGGAGATCAGACTTGGATTTTCAACTCCTTTCTGACTGCAGAGATCTGCTGTTGGTGTGCACACTGTTTGAGCCTGCATATCCCTGAAATGTTCTAACCAAGCTTGTCCAAAGCGATCCGTCAGGATTTTCACTTTATCTCCACAGTGCGTGCTGAAGGAGCACTTGGGAGTGGAAGTTAGGGAGAAATAAAATTTATTAAAAGCACTAAGTGTGCTTCAGTTTAGATGTCATTTAATCACAGTTGCTCCTGCCTTTTTCTCCTTCTAATTAATGAAAATTTGAAGGAGTAAAGTTCAGTTAGTCAGAAGTATGACTTATTAAATGGTCCAAGGCTTTTAGACTTGGTTTTATTGAATTTGAGATATTTGAGCTTTGGTCAAATATTCTTTTCTTCTGACTATGACGCAGTCAGCAGTAGAATCTTCCTTATTTTGCTTTGTTCCACTCTAAAGGAATATTAAATTCCTCTTACAGTCACCAGAGCTTTGCGACAGGGGTTTTAGGAGAAAAGACAAATACTTGCTTGAACAAAAGTGAGATTTTGGGGAGATCTACGTGGACTAAATTTCATAAAAGTCGTTCTTAGGTGGTTACGATACGAGTGCAATTGAATATTATCCGGATGCTAATTTGAACCTTTTTCGGGAGTATTTATAGTTCTTTAGGGCAAAATTCCTATTATAGGAGCAAGGTGGGGCTGGCATGGCAGTAGTGAGAGATGATGCTGGATAAGAGCAGTGTAGGAGAGGGTGCAGGCAGCTAACATAACTTATGGCAATCGGGGTTCTCTGGGGATCGATCCTCAGCTGGTGTGAGTTATCACAGCTTCATTAATGCAAGTGAGTGATGTCAGGCTGTACCCAGCTGATGTTCCAGCCTTGTGGCTGTAAAACCTTGGATGGACAGTTTGGCTTAGTGTTTGCTTGCACTGTTCATGTGTGCACACAGTTATTTAATGTATTAAAATGTATTTAATGTATTAAACACAGGAATTTCAGACTTGATGTGGCTGTGTCACCGCGGAAGGGCATTCCAAGGATTTCTGTGAGCAGGGCATTAAGGCACAGCAGAAAACATGCTACATCCAGTTGGAATCCCTTCCAGCTTGAGGTATTTGGTGCTTCCACATGCCTATTTGAAGTTCAAGCCTGGCTGGTACACTTCCATTCCCTGTCTTTGCCTTTTGAAGGAGAGCCCGACGCTGTAGTGCTCCCTGAAGCTCATATTTTGGGCTGAATGCTACAGGAACTGAATTGCTGGATATGCAAACTCTCTGATGGCACCTTTCTATTTGTGGTTGTAATAAACTGCTGCTGGCTTTTGACTCAAAAAATTCAGGCTCCAGCTGTGGGGGGACTTCAGCTGTCCCAAATGGGACATCCCTTCTGTGGTCTTGCTTGCGTGCTGCTGGATTCTGCTGAAGGAGAAGCAGACTGAGATCTAATCTGTCTGGAGCCGAAATGCTTTGATGAGCCATTTCCCTAGAGATGACGAGCTAATGGTTTGTCCATAAAGCCATGCAGCTTTTCCCATTTCTTTGGGAAATGAATAGAGCTGGAACAGAATCATATGCTGCATTGTGATAGCCTAATGCTCTTACAGAGCTGGGTGTTATTACCCAAGCTGCTTTAGTGGACAAATTAGACATGCAGAATTTCCAGATTTTACTTTATTCAGATTTTAATTAACTCAGTGTAATAAGCTGTAAGCACATTAATATCAACAAAATACTTTGTACTGTATCTGCTAATATTTAGATGAAAAAGCCAAGAGTATTGTTTTCATACAAAGACCGGTGAGGCTAGAAATAATGGGGATCTTTTTTAGGAATTTGGAACGTGCTTTTGAAATAATCTTGCATTTTCAGTGGTAGGATTCAAATAATAGCTGTGCAGTGGAAAGTGCTTGTATGGGATTTTTACTATCACATGCATATTTTTTTTTTAAGCTTATACTTGAAAAATTGATGGAGTCATTTGCATTCACTAGCTTGGACAGATGGTGTGATCCGTAACAAAATACTCAACAGCATACTAAAAAGGATCATTTCAGCACCTATCCCCTGCAAACAGCTTTCATCCAGACAACAAGGGAAGGCTTTTAAAATCCAGCATCCTCACACGAGCCTTTCCAAGGCGAAAGCATTACCTGAGCACTGGCAGGGGCACGT
This sequence comes from Eulacestoma nigropectus, assembly GCA_013397775.1. Classification (NCBI taxonomy): domain Eukaryota; kingdom Metazoa; phylum Chordata; class Aves; order Passeriformes; genus Eulacestoma; species Eulacestoma nigropectus. The sequence continues at coordinate 112,489 of VZTE01006169.1, forward strand.
CTGCAGTGGCTCTGTGTGAGCCGGAGCTCGGGCTGCAGCCGCCCACCCTGATGGGCATCTACACCGGGCAGGGCTAGAAAATACCAGCTGAAAAAAGAGCCAGCTTCTGTATTTGCTTAAGAATCTTTTCTTGGGAATTGAGAGTTCTTCACCTGCCGCTGGGACTGCTTCTGGATGCAGTTAACCCAGTGGCAGGAGATGCTCAGGGCACTGCTGTGTGAGGAAATCAGTAACCGAGGGGGATCAGGCCTTCCCAAATTGCTTCAAGGCACTGAGAGCAAATGAGGGTAGCTGTGCTCTCTTGTATCCCAACAGGAATGTAGATGTCCTTTGATGAGCTATTTAGGCTGTGTGTACAAGACTAATTGTATTCAAATATTGTAAAAGTCCAGCTTATTTTTATTAAAAAAAATACCAAACCCAAACACCACCTTTATCTTTTGATCAAAAGATAATAAAAAAAAAATAATTAGTTGTGTTTTCAACCATCTGCTTACTCTAGCATGGTTTAGTGGTTTTTATCATGTGAAGACCTTGGAAAAATTTGGAACTGATTTCAGTAACCTCTGTTCTATGCCACTTGTGTTGTGTCTTCATCTTGCATGGTGACCAGGGAAAACCTGATCATCAGAGTATTTTTAAAGAAAATTAATGGGAGAGGACAACTGTTTTGGTAATAGTTGGAAATAATTTTAGTTAAAATAACCACTGGAATTCTATTAAAGAACACATTTGTGGTTGCAAATTAGGAAAAAAGAAAAATGTTTCAGATACTGCCAACTGAGCAAAGCTGCAGTATGTTCTTGAAGTCTCAAGCTGTGTTTTCTAATTTTTGCACATCACAACGAGTAGTAAAGTCTTTGGGTCTAAATTAGATACTGTTTTACTTCTGAAACCTCAATTCCTATTCTGTTGTCAGCAGCAGCACCAGTGCAAACCAACCTACAGAAAATAAGATTTCAGCAAGGTTCAGTACAGGGATAATTGCAGAATCACTTGGAAAAGTCCCAACTGGTACAGCAGCATTTCTTGGAGATAGTTTTACTCCGCTACAAACTGTTTTGCACTACACTGCTAGCAGTAAAGGCAAGACCTTTAAAGTCTCAAAATGTTGTTTTTTAGAAATCATTGGTATTTTTAAGTTACAAGTCAGCCCTGGAAAGCTTCATGCTCACACAAATGTGTATTTTTTTTTTTTCCTCTCTTTTATTGTCAGGAACAGGGGGCTAATCACTAAATATTTATTTTGTGCCACTATTTTGGGGAGATTTGGCAGCTGTTGCTCATCTTCCAGTTCAGCCCAGCATTTATCCTGCTAAACAAGACATGTTGTAACATACATACAGAAGTTTTTTGTGGTGCCAGATGCATTTGCAGTGGGGGTTATAGAGGTGTGGGTTATCCCAGTTCAGCTGAAGCAGCCTGTGGTGCCGTGTTTGAGTTGAGAGATGATGGCCAGGTTGCTGCCACTGGGGCTTGGATGGTGTTTTTGGACACTGTCCTTTCTCTGTATTTTTTTTTCTTAATAAGAAAGGATGGGTTTGTAAATCATAAAGGTTGTCTCTTGAGACCCCACTGGCTGACCCTGGTGGATAGGAGCCATTGCAAAGTCTCAGGCACTTGGGGATTTGTTTATAGGGTTCCTGTACTTTGTCAACTTGCTTTTTACATGGGAAAAATATGGTTTTAGGATGTAATGGTACTTTCATGTGAGAGTAAATTATAGAATATGAAGTGACACAGGTTTTTATTGTTTTCTGAGCCTTTGTTTTCAGTTTGGCTGAACTGGTTTCTGTAAACACTTGTGATCCTCATGTCTGGTGTCAAGCGTTCCTAGTTTGGGACCAAAACCCAGAGTAAGTATTACACCTAAAAATAAACTTGGTTTGGAAATGTCATGTAGCCTCAAATTCTGGATGACAGCTGTATTAATGACATTCCATAAGGATGAAAAATGGACATTAGTCATGTGCTCTAAACTAGTTTATATTAAACATTTGGACCATTCAGTTCATTAATCTTTTGGTCAATAAATCCTTTGATTAATCCCTCAGTTGCTGAGTTCACTTTAGTTACCTAAGCTGTATGGGTGTTTGTTTTAAATGAAAATATCTAATTTTTCCTTTTCAAAGCTTTCTTTACATGTTGTTTTCAGTTCAGTGTAAGAACCTGGAGAGCTCTACAGCTGTCCCAGCCTGCTTTCTCAGGGTTAAGGTTAGGCCAGTAGTCTGTGTTCTTATTTCTGTCACAGATTTCTTGTGTGGTGAGTAAAGTGCTTTATCCTTCTGCCGATCGGTTCCCAGTAAGCAACCTGTAACACAGCTTGCCCATGCTTGTATATGTTGTGAGATGTTTGGCCAGAGGAAATTTGTCTGTGTTTGATTATCAGAGCCTGATCCCTACTGGCCCCAGTCTGAGATTCCCTTGGCCTTCAGTGCAGCCAGCAGTAGGAAACAAACATGAGCAACACAAGCCTGGAATCTTAACTTGGTTTTAGTACTGTCTAGATGGACATTGGCTATTCCTGGTGCTTACATGCTGTATTCCTGGGGAAGTACATTGCTTTTTCTTTTTTTTTTTACTTGATGCTGCTGATACGCTCTTTCTTCATGTTTTGACACAATTCTGGCTCACTGTGTAAACCGGTCTGTTAAATATTGCTTTTTTCAGAGTAGCTTCTTGGTAATAAAGATGTGGTAATCATTTGGTGGTACATTTCCAGATGAACATATTGAACAGCCCTTAATTTGAAAGCCCATCTAGGTCATCTGTCATCTACTGCTGACACCCACATCAATTTTCTTTTTTTTTTGTTTGTTCCTTTTGATTTTGCTCCTTTGCAGCTCCCGAGAAGCATAATGGTCTACGGGTTTTGGTATTTCCTCATGCCACCCAAGAGAAATAACTTCAGATGAGTACAGCCAGGTGTACAAGAGCCTCCCTGCTAGGGAAACAGAGGCTTGAAATTGAAGTTCATCTAATGTAAAGGCAGAATATCTTTTCAGCTTTTGAAACAGAGCACCTGCAGATGGAAGGATGAAGTTACTGAACATAGCTTTGTTCTTTAGTAGCTCAGCCCTCTCGGTGCCCCAGTCGGTGACAAGGCTACTGCTGAGCCATCATTTCGTTTACTGTGCCTGATTGTGACTAAGGTGACACCAGCTTATTGCTGCAGTGTGTTATTAAAGCAGAAATATCCTGGTGGTTTTGCCATTGAACATTGTGGGATTAGTCCTTTATGCGAAGAGGACTGTCATGTTAACATAGTGTTACAAAGTTATGCTTGGGTTTAAAATATTCTCTCCTGAAGGGAAGGGGGCAGCTGTGCTGTAGTCTGGAAGCGTGTGAAAACCTGTAACTCCCACCCAGTTTAGATTAGTTATGCTGTCCTGTTAAGATTTGGAAATAAGAATCCTGTATGCATTGTCTAAACAATGTGTCAAAGACAAGACTGGCTTCTTGCCTTTTCAGGCTTTAAATTGCTGAGATAACTCTTCTATATTCCCTAGTTTCTGTGTCAAATTTCCCCTGTGCAAGCACTTGGCAGGGTAGGGCTGTTGTGTATGTCAACTTTACTTCTGGCATCTTTCAAATGCACTGTGAGAAGTAAGAGCGGCTCAGTGCCCTGGGTCCAAAATCAATGTTAATAAATTATCAATTGATTTAATAGATCTACCAGTCAGGCAAATCAGGATCTTTAAGTTTTAATTAGTGACCTTGATCTGAAAGGGAGCATTTAGGTTAAAATAAAACAAATCACTTGTGTCTCAGCCAGATGGAAGCTGTGCTTTTCCTTTCTTAAGGTAGGCAGAGTTTGTTCCTGCCCTCGTTCAGCGATACGGAAAATGTACATGTCAGGCTGAAGCGCCTTCAAAGAATCTGGGATGAATGCAGTATTATACTTGCTAGCAGCAGCTGAGCATAAAGACTGATTAGAGCAGTTACTCAAGATGGATTCAGATTATTAGGTAATATGGAACAAACGTCAACAAAAATAAGATGAATAACTGTAGGCATATCCTGACAGTGATTTATTAGGCCTTCAGTGTAGTGAACTGCTAATAATCTCCCGTGGGATGGTGGACTGATCCCCCTTTAGAACATTTACAGGTGGGTCAGTGACAGTGTCAGCAAATGTGCTGGAGACCTCGTGTCCCTTTCGTCTGCTTGCTGCCATTCCTGAACTCTAAGTATCATCTCCCCTCTAAACAGGGTAATAGTAGTAATAAAAAATACTTTAAATACTTTTTCATAAATGTTGTCATCAACCTGGAAGTAGTAACTAGTAGTAGTATTTGTTGTGTGCCACACAAATGGCACAGGTTTTATATCTGCAGTACTTAGTTTGTTTCTTGAAGAGAAAGCTAAAGTATCTCTGAAACAGGCTCTCTGAACCTTGTGGTAAAAATCAAGCATGACTTGAATAACTTAACATCAAAACCAGTTATTTTAGTGCTCACTGGCCTTCTATTCAAGACTTTAAAAATTACAGTTGAAATAGTTGAATAGAGTTGATACAGTTGGAAATAATGATTTATATTGAAATCTTCAAGAAGAACAAGACCTCTGAGTAAATAATGTTTCTGAATCATAACAATGATTCCTAAAAAAAAAATTTACTTGGATATTTTCTATTAAAAAAATAATGGAAAATGTGAAAAGTGTTTTCAGTTTGGTCCATTTCTTAAGTATCACAGTCTGTGCAGTGTGAGAATATCTTGTATTATTTTTCCATGGTTGTTAGTTCTTTGTACACTACGCCTTTCAAGTTCTCGGTGTTGACGGAATGCAGCACTGAGTTGTCAGAGGAAAAGTAAGAAATACATCCTATTCTTGATGAAACAGCAGTATATCCAACTCCCAAGCTTTTCGTGATATCTGGAAGGCCCTCCTGTAGTTTGAAGCCCTGGTAGCTCAAATTGATGTTCCTTCTGTAGAGAGTGGCTTGGGAATCTAAAAGCACCTCTTTGAAAAGAACACAACCCCTTCTAAACCTCCACCACTCTTGCATGTTGTAGTAGCAAGGAACAAGGGCAAGATGAACTAAAAAATGGATATTCGAAGCTGGACATGGGTCTTAATAGTGAGTTAAAGTCTTTGTTGTGGTGCTGTAGGTGTTTTTCGCGAGGTGAGGACTGTCTGTGGGTTTAGGAAAATGAGTATCTCTAAATGGGAGGTTTGGGTGCATGAACTAGTCTGTGTGAGGGCTTTAAAAATATTAAGGTGTGGGAGACCTCTGCCATGACCATCCCTGAGGAGATGGTCCCAAGAGGCTGATGAGTTTCTTGTTCAGCTCTGTTTCATCTCATCCGTGCTCTCTGAAAGCTTTGTTTATCTGACTCAGGTGCAGCCATGGGGAAAGTGTGGATTTGACTTTTCCCAGGAGGAGCTTTGTGGTTTGAGGCTTGGGTTCTTGCGAAAAGGAGTTGGTAAAATCAAGGTTTAACAAATGTTGACTCTTGGAATATAATGTAGTTTTGCTTGTGCTGCTGCTTCTCTGGGAAGGACCTGCTATTAGTGACTATAAAGTTTGTTTCCATCTGACATAGCTGCTGTTCTTTTAAGTGAGGTAAGACAGCACTTCTCTAGTGTATATTCCTATTTTTGTTTCTCCATTTTTTTGGGTTTTCTGTGGTTTGTTTTTTTCCCCCCACCTGCAGTGTGTGTATCAGAATTAGGCAGAATTTCCCTATCTAGCCTCTATCTTTCTGGGTGCTCTATTTGAGCCTTCTTTCATTGGATTCTAATCTACATTAGACTATGCTTGAGGTTTCACAGTCTTCTGTAGCTACTAGTTGAAGAAATACCATAATTTTCAGTAACATGGTGGTTTATACGTAGTTTTTCTGACTCCTGACAATTTCTGTAAACAAGATTATAGCTAGTTATTGTATTTGAAATACATGTCAGTTTTCAGTAATTAAAAAAACCCCAAAACAACAACAAAAGAACACAAAATCCGAAGACAAAAAGCTTATTCTGTTTTCCTTCGTGAGATGTTGTGGTTTAATACAGAGACAAAGGCTTGCTGTCTTGCATGCTGTATTTATTGCTAACTCACCCTGTCCAGGAAACTGGCATTAGGTGCTGGGTCCAATTCTGGTTATCTAGATTTTAATGTCATTCATGGGGATGTGGTTACTTCTGTGGCTAAATATAACCCATCAGAAAACAAAATGTCCACCTTGTTTCTGGGGGCTCTGTGGGGGCAGACAGCGAAAGCTCTGCTTTGGTCTCGCTGTAATTAATTGGGGGTGAGCGAGTTCCCGAAGTAAATAATTTTTCATTTTCATTTCATGCCACATAAGTAATCTGTCTTGTAGAGATGAGAGTGGCCCATCTACCCATGGGCTTGCTGAGAGATGGGGAGAACCAGGACCTTTAGAAGTTGTCTCTTTCCTCTAACAGAGCTGACAGCCTCTCACCTTTAATTCCCCCCATCTCCTGTAATGTGCTTTTTCCCTATTCCTGCTGGCAGTGTAAACTTCTTATTTTTTTCCTAAATCTGTCTTGCAAAACATGATGGTTGGGTAAGATGCAATTTTGCTTTAATTATGATTAAATTACTTTATGAATTAACCAGAGGATCTCATGGGACTGGAATCTTTTGACACATGAGAAAATTGCCTTTCTTTAACAAGCTGCTTCAAGCATGCAAGGTAATATTAGCATTTTTCAGTTATAGCTTCAGGGGATTAAATAATAAGGGGAAGTATTGTACCTACAATTATATGATGTGCATGTGTGTGTTAAAGTCTTAAAGACAAGTAGACACGGAAGGAATTAGTTGAACTGCTGAACCTGTGACATTGTGCAGTAAGTGTGAGTAGGGATTTTGTTTTTTCTTTATAAAATGGCTTTTTAAGAAAACATGCGGGTATCTGAAGAATTTCATGTTGTAGACTTGGAAAGGCTGGTTGTCCTTTGAATATATTCAGCCAAAGAAGCATCCTGAAATAGATACACCTGTTTCACCTTAAGGGTAATGAAAGCAATGCAGCTTTGAAGGGAGTGAATGGTAATTTTCATGTGTGTTACTTGTTTTACTTGATTTAGTGGAGGTAGCAAATGGGCTAAAACCAAGAATAGGATGTTGAAGATGTATTGCACAATTAACCTTTTTTTGTGAAGTACCTGTAAAAAATGGTGCATGCTATCCTTAAAGCTCTGTGAATAACCTGTGATGCATGTGATGTCTCCACACTCATATTCTTCTGTTTGAATGCCTCTAAATGAATGCTTAAAAGCATTTGTTTAGATGCACTGTGTCTGATAAGTTCAGATTGTTCAAGATGCTGCAGAAATTGAAGGTGGTAATTTATTTTTCTTAAATGAGGGTAAGAAAACAGTACAACAGCTTGTGTCAAATTGAGAAGGAATGGGACAAGCTAAGTTGTATGACCTCTGCATATGCTGTATTCAGTGTGGACTTGGACCTGCATGACCCCGCTCGGTTTCAGAGGGTTGCCACTGCCTTGTGGTATCAAATCCAATGAAGTGGAAAATTGACAATAAGGGATTTAAGCTATTGTTGTCGTTACCCCAGCTGTTTGGTTGTTGTTTTGATGACAGGATTCATTCATGTTCTACACAAATCCATAAGGTAACAGTAATTAGTGGGACTCAAACGTTGGGGGGGATTTATACAGTGATAGGGAACCATATGACAAAGGAAAGTTGTTTAAGCATTGCAGCAGTTCAGTTCTAAAAGGAAGGTGTGTATATAATACATGATAGATTAATTAATGTGCACCACTAGAAAAGGCAAATTACTTAACTTGAAAACAGTCAATGACAGAAACCCAACACCTTCATCTCTAGTTGTATTTGAGGCAAAACTGTGCCTATGCAATAACAACCACAATCAATGCTGGTGTGCAAATGCTCTCAATAAGGCAGGAGTTTTTTCACATGTATTTGTCATGTCTTGCTTTAATCTAAAATTAAATGCATATTAGCCATTACAACTATTATTGCTGCTCTTGTACTGTGATATTACTAGCCTGTATACATTCACAGCCCAAAGACTAAATTGAGGTTGGTAATTTTAAACCTAAAGCTGTTCTGTGCTGACAGAATAATACAGTAGGTAATACCCAGAAGATGAACAGCACAAATTACAACCTTGTGCAGGCAAGATCAGATCAGTGTTGATAGGCTCTTGATTGCATGTGGCTGAATGTTATCAGAGAATTTGAGAAATCGTTCAGAAGAAAGCCATGTCGTCTGATATTTTTTTTTTTTATGGTAACTGTAGAGATTATTGAGAGGGTTCATATGGAGGGAGAACAAACCCCTCTACTGTGGTTGTGTGCTTCTTGTTAAAATCTTTTCTTTATGGTTTTGAATTTCCTTCCATTTGTTATTTGACACTGAAGATTATCTTGATGCTGAAGGGAGCTTTGTGCTGTGTACAGATTCAACCCAAGGCTCCAGAAGTTTGCAATCAACTAAGTAAATTATTTGTCACCTTGGATAAATATTAGCTCTGACAAATTAAAATCACATTTTTCTGGTGTGCATTGCACTCTATCTCACCAAATGGTAATTGTTCTTAGAGTTATTGCTCTTGCTTGTAGTGAGGCATCTGTTTCTTGTCTAATTGCTAGCATTCAAATCCTAGTCAGTTTAAAATAACTTTTTTAGTCTTCAAGATAGCATATCCAAGGCATCACAGACATTCCCGATTCATACCTTTGGAACTGTGTTTTTTATGCATTTGCATAAAAAACACCAAACCAAACAAAAAACCCCCACAAACAAAAAGGAGTGTTTGGGTATAGGTTGGTTGTGTCTTGTGCTGTAATCAAAGGCAATAAGAAGAAATCCTGATGTTGGATCTGCCTTTCACTGTCAGTGGCTGTTCATCCTCTGAGCCTGGCTATAAATCATGGAGCCTGGAATCCACCACTGCTTCTTGCCCAGTTGCTTGAAGTTGAAACTGTGTTAAATGACTTTTACACTCTGACATGGCCTTGCATGAGTTAAGAGTGACTATTTTTATTTTTTCCCCTTTGACAGTTAATCTCTTTATTTTTCTTGAGCTGGAATAATCATCTTTCTTCGTACTTGTCCCCTGCAGCAGGGTCCTGCTGCTTTGCTTCTCCATGTCCCTTGGCTGTTGTTTTAAAAATCCTCTTTAGGGTTTCAAGACTGTACAACCAGTTGGGAGCTGTATCTTTTCACAGTCCTCCTTGAAAAGTGAATTCTCTCACCTGGTGAGAGGATAACGATGATAAAAACACAGAGGCGCCAATTTTCCTGGATTCTCTGTAATTGGCGTGGGGATTTTTAAAGTTTCATTACTGCTATCATCTTTCCCCTCATCTCCCATCAATAAAACAAGAAAATGGAAAACATCAAAACATAGATAACAACAACAACAACAAAAAATCCTCATCAGGAGAGCTGGAAAAAATGTCAAATACCCAGATAAGAAATATGAGAGCTGCTGGGGGTGGGGGTGTCCAGAAAGGGTTTGTTCATGGCTTTATCTAGAGATTTTCCAGTGATACTGCACCAGCTGTAGTGAAACTGCCCATCAGGCTTATCTCCAGAGACAGAGGATCATGTTTAGAGGTAGCTCCTACATAGCTTTTGGGGGACATGCTGGGGTCTCTGCACCTTGACTGCAGCCTTGCTTGCTGTGAACCCTTTGGGGTGCTGTTTACCAATAGCAGTGCTGATGATCTGGCTTTGTCCTCTTGCCTGCCATGGGCTCCTGTTCACACTCCCTTGCTTCTTTTGTGTGAGTACAAGGCCAGTTCTAATCCCTGATACTCTTGTGTTTATTCATTAAGTGCCTCAGATCAGTTCTGGTCTAGCTCTGGCTGTTTCCCTGGAAGGGGCAAGCTCTCGCTTAAAAGGAAAATGCTTTCAAAATACCCCATAGAGCATAGGTGCTCTCAGTATGAGCGCCTCTGAGTGATACACACTCAGAACTTTTAGCTATTACAGACCCTTTACCCTCCCTGAACTGTCCTTATTAATGTTTTTGTGCTATTTCACATGTTTTCAATAGTAGTTTCACAGCTGGGGGGAAGAAAAGAAATTGAGGGCTAAGACTTCAGGTGCATGTTAAAAAACTTGAACATCTCTCTTTTGGAGCTATGTAGGAAATGTGAAACAGCTCTTCACATTTTCGTGTGCAACATCCATCAACACAGGGGGTGTTACCTAATGGGGGTCTCTGCAGCTGCCATGACTCCTGGTAATGGCCAACACGAACCTTCAACAGATTTTGTTCCTCCCTTCCCTCTCTACTGCTTTATCCAGTAGTGTTTATGCACCTCAGCAGAGAAGTCTCAAGAATGTGGTGAGCACATTCCTGAATGAAGAGTTGATCAAGATGTAAGCAGTGATTTAATTGTAACAGGAGTAGTCATTGGTTTTGATCTGAATAAAATGGGGAGAGTTGTCTCTTCAGCTGCATGCTATGTAATGGTAGCTTATGCAAGAGTTTCAATGTTTGTATCTGCCCTAAAGGAAGTTAAGAAATAAAAATGAGATGTGACGGATATTAGTGCTCGGAAGAGGAAACAGAAGATGTCTTATTGCCAACAGGAAAGCCATGAGCCAGTGATAGCTGTAAATACTTTTATCCAAAGTTTGCTAGTTGCTGCTGAGCTCTGTTGACTTTGTATCAGGTCAGAGGGGCTAGATCACTACTTATGAGGCAATTATTTCTGTGGCTGTTAAGTGTACAGGCAGGGTGCGGAATCTGTGGATGGCATGATGTTACGAGGAAGCACTAGGAACCTTTCCCTGCTAATGTGTGTTTCCAGGTGCCACAGCTATTGCCTCACTTGGCAAACAGCCACTTGAAATCGAGGCTGGACAACTCTCAGGTGTCAGATGTGACATGACTTATCTTTTTTTCTTCTTCCAACAGTTCCTCATTTTTCTGGAACAAACTGTGAAATTTCATATATACTCTAAATCCACATCAGCTTTAAAGTAACCTTGCTTTACCTCAAAATGTTTATTCCTGGGTCAATTCATCCAATTTGCTGTTTCAGCCACATGGTGCAGAAAACAGAAAGATGTGAGGGTAGGAACAAATACACCACTGTGTTGGCAAGGGCAGGCTGCTTCCTTTGGTGGCTGTGCCGGCTTTTGCTGCCTTAAATTTATAGGAATAGATGGCAGTACTTAAACAGCTTGTTGTTTGTTTTGTGCTGAAACTGGACTGTATTCTAGGAGACGCAGCTTTGAAGTTGCATTAGGGATTTCTGAAATTTCTGTATGAAGAAACCAGGAGCACTGCTTAGGATAATTCAGACACTTCTGAAATAGTTCCTGGCACTGTGAAAGACATAATTTTTTGTGTGGCTGTTAACGAGAGCATTTTTATAGTAATTCCATTTGGGAGATCAATGATAAAAAAGACTTGAACTGTAGCTTGATGTATAAAACTGCCCACAGAGTCTTTGCCTGTAGTATTTGCAACAGAATTGTCTTGTGTCAGAGCAGTGTTTGGTTGTCATGTCCCCAGAATGCTTTCTAGTATTTCACAAATTAGCAGAACTTTTAGTGACAGTGGTGTCTTGGTTTCTGGTGGTTGGGGAAGGACTGCTTCAAGTTTCTGTCCTAGCACCTAATAATCTGTGTGCTTCCTCTTTAGACTGAGTCTGAGCCTTCGAACAAAGCACAACTTGCATTTTTAAACTCTCTACTGTCACTGCCAAGTAATGACTCGTGCTATTTTACCTGTGCCTAAAGGAGCCCTTTCCTCCTTGGGTTAATCACTGAAGAAGATTAATTATGCTGATTAGACATCAACCCTGATTCATGTAACTCATCACTACCGTCATAGATGTTCGGAATGGGATGATTAAAACCCTTTCCAAACTTAGATCTTGCAGCACCAGTGACTATCCCAGTTAAAAACCGCCTGGAACAAAACATATGGTGTAGAAAAGTGTAATGTGCATAAGCCTCGTGTATTTCTTGTCCAAGCTGTGTGTCTCCTTTCGCCACTTCTCTCAGTTAAACCAGTGTAATCAAATTGCTTTCTCCATACTAGGCTGTGGTTATGGTGATTGGTCCTGGTCAGGTGTTGATGTTTCTGTCTCTATGCTGGTTTTGGATCCCTCTGCAAGAATGACACTCACAAGCCCACTTGGACAAACAAGATTTTAATTTTTTTTTCCCAGCCTTTCCCATGGAAGTCTTTTTCAGTCTAAGTGAAGAGTCTTGAAAACCGATCCCTGCATTTCCAAGGAGAAGTCTGCAAGGCATGGCAGAGCAGGTGCTGCTGTTGTGACTGGCACTGGAGCAGGACTGCTTCTCTGTCCGGCTGCAGGGCTGGCTGCCACCCCCTTGGAGTGGGCACAAGCCACCCTTTGGGGACATACAGAGAGCTGGTCTTTGTTCTCAGTCTATCTGCGTGAACGCTGATGTTCAAAGGATGGGAGGAGCAGGAATGAGCAGCTGAGGGTTTCTCTAGCACCCTTGGTGTACTTTGTGCCAGAAAAAGCATTGCTGATGCCAAGTTTTTGAAAACAATGTTTCATAGCATGTGTGTATCTCAGTATCTCACTATTTTCAAGGCTACTACGTGATACTGTAATGTTATTTGAAAAGAAAAAAGGCAACAAAGCCAACAACAACCAAACAAAAAGACCTCAACTCTCACACCAGTGAAGCATCCGGAGGTCTTTCTGTTTGCATTTCGAAATTGTGAATCACAAGAGTTCTGTGTGCAGGTTCAGGGTATGAGCTTGGTAACAGCAGGCTCTTAGCTCTGCCCTGAGGTGAAATCTGGTGTGTTCTCAGGGTTTATTTAAAAAAAAAAAAAAAAAAAAAATTGTCAAACTTCTAAATATGGCAGGAGTTGGATCTAAAATGAAGAGGCTAAGTGCTAAAGTAACCAAATAGGGAATCAGGTATATTCCTTAAGTTTTCAAGTGGATTCTCTTCCTGTCCTTGGACAAGTTTCTTCTACACCTAAAAATCCTTTGCTAAAAAGGAAAACCAATAAATGTTTCAAAACCTGGATCCTTAACTTATATCGAGATTTACATAATGTAATATCTAATCTGGATTCAGGTTATGCTATAAAGCTTCAGTATCTAAACCACTTTAGGAAGAAAGCAGGGAGAAACTGTGAAATAGCCACACTAGTACAGATGAACAGATTTCCAAAGTGCAGTTTGATATCTGCTTTGTTTGGTTTTCTTTAGCTTGTGTGGAGACTTTACTTATTCCAATTCCTACCCGCTCATCTGTTTCAACCTCTTGCTCAATTAAATTCTGATAGTCTTGTACCTTGTCATCTTACCCTCATCTTAAAAGTCTGCAGGAATGGAGCCGTAACAAAACCTACCTTGAAATAAGAGAGTTCTGTGTGTTTCTCCTAATTATTCACAGTAAAACATATGCCAGATTTCTGTGGGTAAATGTGCCAGACAGGCACAGACTGTTGTTATCTGCGCACAGGATCATATCGGGGTATAGCAGGCTCCGTGACTGCTGACGTGCTGCTTGGCCAAGAAAGGTTACTCTTCCCTTTGTGTCTGTGCCTGGATGCACTAGGAATGATAACAATTCCAACTTGAACTATGTGCATTTCTATAAATTAATATCCTTTAAATTCAGGTAACGAACAGTAGCTATAGATGCGTGAAGTAGATCAGGGGGAATGATTTAAGCTTGGAGTGCGGGCACAAAATACCAGATAGGGGGAAGAAGTCGGAGACTTTTCTGTTCAGAAAATAAAACCTGCTTGTGAGGACCACCTTAGGAACTGCTCAGAAGACAGATGTCACAGCTCTTCTTAGAGGTTTTGGGTAGTTATTTCCCAGCTCTGAAAAGAGATGCTAAAACTGTTCATTATGTTCCACAAATGTAAGATATAAGTTATGTTTATGTTCTTTAAGATGGTGCAGAAATGTGTGTCTCTGTTTACTTCAAGTGTGTGATTTGGGTGGTAAATTACATTTATTTCTCTAGTTTTACATTTTGATCTCCT
>VZTE01006169.1:126494-178324 GCA_013397775.1 Eulacestoma nigropectus
CCCCCCCCCCCCCCCCCCCGTTCCTCTGTCTAAGATGTCTTCTAAAACTGAGGTTGTTTCACTGCTGTGTGGTGGCCCAGTATTTTTACTTCAGTAGATAACAGCTTTGTGGTTCTGCAGTTCATAGTCTCTTGCTATTCAAGCCCATAAAGCAGAGGAACAGCAAAAAGCATCCATCTGGCCTGGTGCCGAAGGCTGGTGTCCAAAGATTGGCATCCTTGCTTGGGAACACATGGAGCTGGAGCGCGTTTGTTCCCCTGCCATGGGAAACGCTGCCAGGAGAGCAGCGGTACCATGGCTGGCAAAAGCCAATTTACCAGTTGAGGGCAGCTACAAGGGCTGGAGCAGAGGCGGTGTTGGGAGCAGAGTATCAATATCCACGTGCACCATATGCCGTGGTTCAGCTGCAAGGAGAAGGAGTGAGAGAAAGTATTGATTAGGAGGGGTTGCCTTCGGTGGGGATATCCTTGGATGCAGTAGACTCTGTAGCACTTGAAGACCGATTGATGCAAAATATTTGCTTTGTCTTTAAAAAAACCCCAAAAACCGAACTAATGCCTTGAAGTGGCTACCTGAAAAGAGAGGCTAGACAAGATTAAGGGAATAGAAGTAGGTATTTATTTGAAAGGCCTTCAAAGGTACACCCTGGGCAGTCAAAAGCCTCCGAGGGGCTCCACCCAAGATGGACGATGGGTCATGGGTTTTTCACTCTTTTATAAGTTTGGTCCATTTGCATATCAGGGTTAATTCTCCAATTATAATTTCAGTTAATGATGTAATTACCCCAAGTTTGCCCCTCCTCTCAAAGGCTTTTAATTTACATATTTTGGGACCTGGAACAACAAGATGTCCTTAAGTTCAGGCCTGGAGTGGGATTGTTATGTCTAACCATCATGAGAGAACAGTAGCTAACAGGCTGTATGAAGTTTCAGAGTTACATACTAGGCAGTACAGGATTTGAGAAATATAAAACTTGAAACCTAAGGCATCACACCAATGAGATTTTTGGATTCTCAGTGCTGCTTTCAGTATGAGCATGGCTTCAAGGCTGGTAGTTTCGCTTAATGTTCGTGGGAAATTTATTACCTGACAACTTACTTGACCAGTAAGACAAATTACTTAAGTAATTTGACTTACTGGTCAAATACAGTTTATATTGCATTCTGATGGTTTATCTATTAAGAGGAAAAGAGTAAAGGAAATAGTCAGCTGTGGTCCTTCAAAAAACAAACCACCAACTCTGTAGCAATAATAACTAATGTCCTGTAAAGCTGCTGTGCAATAATCCCATTAAACAATCACTGCTGGTACTCATAGAAACAATTTTGAGCCCTTGCCCGTGAGGAGGTAGTTGCTCACTGCCACATACGAGTGATGTAGACTTCGGAGCTGCAGTGATCCAAAATGGGTTTGTTTGTGGGTTTTTTCTTTACGATTTTGAGGCAGTAATGTATTCTGTATTGAATTGTTTTGGTTTGTGATCAGGATGCTTTCAGTAGAGTTCAAAAGGTAGAAACAGATGAGTCACTGAAGACAAGTTTTTACAAGATTGATTAATCAAGACTCAGCAGTGTAGAAGAGCACAAAGAACGAGTGATAATATATATAGCAAAAGGAAGGGCAAATAAGATGATTGCTCTTAACAGTAAACTGGGTTTCTGCATATTCATTATGTCCTTTTTGCCTTCTGCTGTGCTTTGGAAATGATGCAGCTGTGTACGTGGATCATCCCTAGTTCTGTGATAACGAATCCTGGTAGCTTGATATTAATCCAAGAATGAAGCACGTTTGTTTTCAAGACACCAAAGCATTTTTTTTTTGAAATGGAAAATAGGTAGTTTAGATTCCTAAGATAATGAATTCTCTTTTAGGGTCAATGCTTATAGGTATGAAAGATAGTCCTGTAGCTCAAGAACTGAGTATTTCTGTTATTTCTTTATCCCCTCATTATTTTGCTTTTTTTCTTCAGCTCTGAACTCCCTCTTCCTCTTATTTACTTTGTTATAAATCAAGAGCAGGTCTTTTGAATCTGGCAGACTGAGGCTGGTATAAGACTTGTGTAGGCAACATTTTAATCACGGTAGGATGTGGCACCTCTAATGGGAGCCCTGATAGCAACAGGGGAGGAGCAGCTGGGACCTCAGGGAGTCTGGTGGCCTGTTCTCCTGCCAGCGGAGAAAAGTATCTGGCAGCTCCAAATCTGCTTATTGGAAATGACCGTGAAAGAGGGTAAAGGAGAGTGATGAGCAGGCCAGGTATGTTTTCAAACGTCTGTGTTGAATTTTTCCTCTCTCATGTCAAATAATGCCTTTTTTTCCTTTAACACCTAAAATGTTGGATTTTGCAAGAGTACTGAGCCATACTTGAGATGTACAATAACTGATGGTTTGGAGCAAGGATTGGTAGCACGGGCTGAGACTTTAGGATCCTTGGAGCTGGACACTGAGTGACGTTACTGTGGCTGGTCAGGAGAAGTGCTGCCCTGACTGAAACACTGTGAAGACACAAAGGGGACCAGCTCCTTTTTACTGTTTGTGACACAAGAGCCAAAGAAGAAATGTTCTGTAAGATTCTGTTAAACTCCCTAAAAATAATGGCTGTGGTTTTTTTCCATCTTCTCTCTAACTTCAGCTCTAAATCCCACCTGTGCACATATTCCTGCTGCTTCAGCACCTGATTTCATACATGGATAATTCTGTGCTTTCTCCCTTCTCTTCCATTCTGTTTCTGCAGTAGCTGGGTGTCTGTCCTAGAGCACATCTTGCCCTTACTCTTTTACTGCCCTTGTCTTCTCATCCTTACACCCCAGATTCCTGCAGTTAGAGCTCCTTTTCCCACACATGTCCTTACTCCACCCTGTGGTGTGCTCTCCTGCTTCCCTCCTCCCTTTGGCAGATGTGGCATCTCTTAACCCTGTAACTTCAGGAAGGTTATGAGAAGGCTGTTCTGGGAACGATGTTTTTTGTCTTCATTGCATTGTGTAGTCAAGACGATGCAAACTTCCACTTCAGCTGTGGAAGAAACCATTTCCAGTCCTTTTGCCTGGAGCTGCACAGCAGAAGGTTTGTGTCAATGGCCAGGAGCAGACCAGGGGCTGGATGGAGCCCTGGCTGGCAGCATCACCTGTCTTGGGTCTTCCAGCCCTGAAGTGTGAGAGCTGCTACCTTTAGCAAGAGAAGTGTGATGCTGCAGTTGCTTCTTTCAACCTCAGTCTTTACTGTTAGAGCTGAAATAATTAAGGTCACCTTGTGTGTGCTTCATCTGACTTGAAGAAAAGGCAACTGATCTTGCACGTTTTCTTCTGTGTTTTGTTCCAGTGATCTTGTGTTCAACTTTGAACTTCCAAAATGTGAGCAAAGCGTGGGCATTACCTTTGGCTTTCTAACTGCATGCTTAAGGGCACGCTTCGCATATATGGATTATTCTGTCTTTCATTTTGGAACACTGAGACCCAAAGCCATTTCTACTGATTTAGAAAATAGTTTGACCTCTTCTAAAAAACCTCTATTAATAGCTTAGTTAGATGCTTTCTTGTAGTCCCTTTCCACTTGGCGTTGTGAGCTTTGTATGGAGTTTGCTGCTCTGGTGATATGAGATCCACCTATTCAGGGGGGTCTCATACCCAGCTGGTCTTTAGGTGAAGCAATAAAGATACCGGGTATGAGACCCCTCTTAATACCAAAGAGGGCAGCTGAGCCTTCTCCTCCTCAACTACTTGATCCTGTAGTTTTCCTTGCCCCACAGCTAGAATCCACAGGTTAAAATCCACGTGTGTAACCTTCACACGTGTGAGAATCAGCTCTTAGCTGTATTTTCAAAATACAGCTGAAATTACCTGCTGGCAGCTGCTGACAAAATGTTGGAATTAATCTTTTCCCCCTGGCTAGAGACTTCTCCAGGAGAAGTTTTTTCCTCTTGAGTGAAAAACTGAAGCCTCACTTAGTTTCTTAAGTTTGGCTACTTTGATGTCAGGTGAACGCCCATGCTGGCAGAGGGGAGGGTGTGCAGCTGTGGCCAGGGTTATGGGAACAGCATCACCTCCTCTCTTGATATGGGAATTTGGTTTCCCGTGTCTTTAGCCAGCTGCCTGAATTTGACAGTGCAGGACAGTTTATAAGAAGTGGTTGGCTTGTTTATTTTCCCCTTTGAGATCTGGCCGCTTCCATGGAGTTGCCTTGCAGGAGCATTAAGGTTAGGGGCTTTTGTCCTATAGCCTTCCTTGCACCCAGGGCAGGGGGTAGATGTGGAGATCTTTCATTCTGTGGTTGCCTTGCTGTTCTTTGAGGCGTTTGTGACAGAGCATGTGCGTGAAATTAGGAAGAATTCAGAAACTGTACATATGCAAATTCCCTCAATCACTTATGTGTGATTTTATTGTTTCAGCCTTGTGATCTCATGGTTAAAAATCCCATTCTCTCCAGTCAATATCATTTGTTTTCTCTGTGTCAAATGCCACTTATGTGTGGCAGAAGGCCACTAATGCAAGTTAGATATACTGAACCTATGAGGAGATAGTATTTCAGGCAAAGCAGCTTACAATTTATTGGCTTTGTTCTTTCTAGAAACCTTATTATTATATCTCTCCAGAGCTGTCGAGGAGAAGGTGAAAGATTCTGTGCAGCTTCCAGGAGCGTGGTCATGCTGAGAGCAGATGGTCCATTCTTGGAAGCCATCCCAAACGATGGATTACTCATCTGATGCAGAATGATGCACCAGAAAATTGCAGATTCACCGGGACCGCTCTTTGACTCCTTTAAAACTTTGATTCTTTTAACTTTCTGCTTTTACTTGTCTGCCTGGTTTGTTGCTCAAAAATCTTTCAGTAAAATAAGCTCAGCCAGAACCATAAAGGCACTTAGAATTTAAAAGGGGAACTAGTATAATGCATCTGAATTGAGGGATGACTTTGGAAGTGTGGTTTCTTGTATTGTGAGGTTTAAAACAAAAAGCTAAACAAAAAAATCAGTTTTCATTTGAGTTTCCAGTGGGAAAGAAGGAGCCCAGAAGTATAATAGAATACTTTTGCACTTGTCAGTAGTATCACTTACTAATATTTCACCTACTCAAACCTGCCATCAGGATCACTTCTTATGTCTGCGTTGTTTCGTGTTTGCATGTGATCCTCACTTTTAAGCCATGTTAACAGTAAAAATGTGTTTGAATTCATGTGATACAGGATTAAGGCATAAAAAACCAAGTCATAAGAAGCTGAGAAGTTGATTATTATTCATTGTAAATGTATTCAGTGAACCACCCATTTTGGAAGCTGGTGGCTTAGGGTGTTGCAGTAACTAATCTGGCAGGAGTGTTCCTAGGTAAGTCTCTGACTGATGCTGAAGGATAGCTATTAAGGATAGCTGTTATTTTTTCCTTCCTGTCTATTGCTCTGATTTTTCTCAGTATTTTCTTCCCTGCAGACAGCCCCAACCTGCTGCTCACTGCAGCTGCAGTAAAACATCCACTCGTCCACCTCAGAGAGCTCCCTTTGTCAGCTGTTCCAGTGTCACTAAATGATGTAAATGATGATAGATTTTTTTAGCCAGATTAGAATTATTTCTCCAGAATTTATTGAGTTTCCCCTGGCTAGAAGGGCAGGAATCTGGAGCAGGCTTTTGTGCAAATCTGATGAAGTTGCCTAGGCAGTGGAAGAAGCAGCTGCATAACTCCATATTCTCCAAAGTCCTGCCTTTGCTGTGCTGTGGTTGATTGTGCTACTCAAAGCACTCTGGAGTTGTTGAACAAGAGTGGTGTTCTCCTTAATGTGCTGAGCAGTGGATGGGAGTAGGGTCCTGGGCCCTCTTTAAACGCCCTGGGCCATCACAGCCCCTGTCTCTCAGTGGACCATGGGGTGAGGGGAATAGCTGTCAGGTTTTGGTCCCTCTTCCACACCTGCCTGCTAAAAATGTTTTAATTTTACAAATCAAAGGTATGAAAAGAGTCATGGTGGTCTGGGATTGTTCGGCATTGGTTTTCTTCCCTTGTTTCCCCATTCATGTAATGGCTGTAATCTTCTTTGTCTTTGAAGACTGATTTACAGGAGATTTCCCTGGCTTTCCTGAAAACATCTAATTTTCCCAGGAGCAAGGCACTTGATTGTTTTCTGCTAGTGTTGGAGTGATGAAGACTTTGTTGTCCCTGCACAAACACAAGAAAATGGGCTTCATTTTACTTTCATTTACCCAAATTTAACTCCATTAGCTACAAGGGAATTGACTCTCTTTCCTCCTCTTCTGTCAGAAAGACATTTAACTGCACTGTTTTTAATCTGGTGAGAATTTAACTCTTTGGGGCAATATATTAATGCAACTGTTGTATTTGAGACCCAAGAGCAGAACTGATTGAAATGAGTTAATTATCTGTAAATTTTCACAAACACTTTTTAAAATAAGCTGTAATGCTATTTGAAACTGTAGCTTCATGTTAATCTGAACCATTCTTCTTGATATATTTCATGAGAGGTTGAGGCATGCATATTAATATGTTGTATGTATATATTTTAAAATTCTATATGTGAAGAAGTTTTCAAGTCTCTTATGGTTCTTGGTATTAGTATCTTGGTTGGCTGATCACAACAGAAAGGAATTATTCTCATTTAATTGAGTTCCTAAGTATAGTACTAGTTTTTGAAATCATAAAGTTGATTTATTGGAAGAGCAGTTTGCTGCTAACAGCCCAATAATAAAATGAGTCGTGACAACAAAGCATCCTGCAAACCGTGGGATTTGTGTTGCTGTGCCTCCACTCATTTAAACCTAAAATAATTTAAAGTCCTGCTAATTCACAGGAGGTAGGGTGCTGCAGAAGTAATCTGGGATGTACCTTGATAGCCACTCTTGCGTCATCAGTTTAAATGTCATGAATGGAAGCATCTATTTGAACAAACATTAAAATAATATAGATTTTTAAAAATTGGATATTTATTAGAAATTTTCCTTTATTTGCACCTTTGTTATGTGCCTTTTTAATTATTCATCCAGAAATCATTGTATTTTAATCAAACACATGCTTATGCCTTTGGTAAGAATGAAGGATGGTGAGGACATGAATATTTTTCAGGAGTAGGATTTGAAGAAATTTCGTCACTCATGTTTGGATCTGTACCGTATGAAATTGTACATAGTGCTTGAAGTTATGTTCCACTGTCTTCATACCATGCTAGATGCAGCGTAAAAAAAGCTGCAGGAGGATCAGAGGAAAGCAAAGCTGTGCTGAGACCTAGCAGTGCAGTTTACTCACTGGTGTGAGTTACTAAAGCCATGTCTTGCTGTCTGCCAGAACAGTCCTGCCCCTTTTGCAAACCTGATCAAAGAGTTTTACCTTTCCCTCTTTGATCTTTAGTGACTTTAAAGTCAGATCAATTATATAGCCATTTTTCTCCAGTTAATTTCCAGTACTTTCATTAGTTGGGTGAGAAAGATGATCTGAGTCAGGGACTGGGGTGCATATGATCCCTACAGAGGGAGGGGTAATGGTGTAGCTGACTTCGAGGAAAGGCAAAAGTAAAGGCAGAAGTGGTGTTAGCACAGTATTATGTTGTCTTAAATTCTTCTCAGCAACTTCTGCAAGTTAAATCCCCTTCCTTGCTGCGCCAGTGAAGAAAAGGAAGAGAAAATAACTGGTGTTATTCTCTCTATTGATGGGCACAAGCTGCAGAGTGTGTAAACGAACTGAGCAAGGTGATGTTTTAGGATGGATGTGAGTGGGAAGGGCAGTTGGATTCTGCAGATGATGAGGAGATGTGGGGATTTCTGAGATTGCCTCAGTTGGTCAGAGCATGGTGCTAAATAATGCTGGGGATGTGGGTTTGACCCTTGAGTGTGTCACTCATTCAAGAGTTGGACTCAGTGAATCCTGCTGGGTCCCTTCCAACTCAGAATATTCTGTGATTCTCTAAACTCTAAAAGTTGAGGTCACCCATCCTAGGTGGGGAAGAACCCCATCTGATGTTCCAATTGAATTAACAAATTTGGTTAAATTTTTGTTGCTTGTAATAATCAATACTTTTAATTTAGGAACTCCTGATAGTTCAGATAGGAACTGTGTTGGTGTTATCTCCAAACTGTGGATAACTAAAATCCATTCTTGGTAACTTAGAAATTTTCCCTATAAATTATTCATCCAGATTGTGTGAACACAAAAAGTCATCCAAATAATTAATTCCCTTTGTTCAGGTTGGTTTACTCATCACCATATTTTAATGACATTAGAAGTGTTGTTTTGTCATGTTTTTCATTTATTCCAACTGATGTAAGTGCAAAGAAAATGAGTAGTATTTTGTGTTTCCTCTTATGGATTTGTAGTTGTTTGATGGAGATGTAGTGGGATGCTCCTGTCCAGTACAGCCCAGTGCTGGGCTTTTATTTAAAAAAGAAAAAGTCAACAGCCAAGATCAAAAGAGCAGAAATATCAGACTTTATGAAATCTGTATTCCAAGCTGCTTTTGAATCAGTGTAGATGTGGGGTGACAGAATTACGTTAGCATATTACCCAAAATTTAGGCCTTCTATTTTTCACTTTTAAAACAAACAAACAAAAAAGATAAAATCTTTGTATACTACCACCCTGTTTTTCTGCTGGATAACTTAGTGAAGGATTGAGGAACTATCAAAAGCAAACTGGAAAAGCACAGTCCATTTTGTGCAAACGGTTTTGTGCTTGGACTTTTTGATCCATAAACTGGGCTCAGTGCCTTGCTACTGACATTGGCTTGTTCTTGGGGTTTTTCTTCTGCCTTTTCATTGTTAAACCCAGAAGATCTGTTTCCTTTCATGCTGGAGTGAAAGTGAGAGTGTGACAACTGAACTGTTGTGAAAAAATGAGATGGGAAAACAGATAGGATGTATATAAATGTATAATTTCACTTCAGGGAGCAAATGTCGCTTACATCTCTACTCGAGTTAGTTACAGAAACTAATATATATTAATGTAAGGCTGCTGCCTGTTGAAAGAAATGTTATTATAGGGCAGGTTTGGACATGTGCGTGTCTGGAATCCTTAATGCACGCACAGCAGATAGCAAACCCAGCGTTTTCCAGGACACCTTTTGGAGGATGTGCAAGGGCAGGGTGGTGTCTGTCTGTTCCCCTGGTGACTGTAGGGCTGGAGTGGGACCCTGCTTCTCTGCAAATGCAACCGAGAGCCCCCCATCTTCTCCAGTTTCCCTGCAGCACCCCCTTAGGACACCCTCAAGCCCAGGGACTCGGCAGTCTGCCTTTCCTGGCACATCACAGTGGCAGATCACTATCTTGGAGTCCAAGAACAAGATCTGCCTGTAGACCAGTGAAGTGTTTAGTATTCAAGGAGGCACTAAGTGAAGCTTCTTGCTGTTTTCTGTATTTCAGGGAAACACTTTTAAATCTGCAGCGAGGAAGGTGGGACTGAGGGGGTATCTCTTTTAGATGGTAATAAAGTCCAAAGTTTTGGTATTGACAAGATTCAGCTGTGTTTACTGTCCTTTTCAAGTGCTATGCAGAACAGATCAGTGACATCAGCAATACTGGCTGAGATTTTTGTCAGTCTTTGTCTCTAGTCTCTATGATGGCATGCACTGCAGTCAAAAACACACACACACACACACACGTTACTGAATTTTTCTAAACTTGAAAATGAATTTTGCAGCGCATTCTTCAGTCAAAAGTAATGTGGACTATTCAGCATCCAAACTTGTGGTTTTTCTTTTTTTCCTTTTGCTTAAATGCAGGCAGCAGCCTCACTGGGAGCTACGCTTCCTTTTTTTCGTGTACTGAATGTGCTTCTCTTGTCAGACCAGCAATTCTCATTCAGCTGTAATAGCATCTTTAAAAATGAGATTATTAACTGAGATAATAACACTGGTGACCAAGAAAAGGGGAAGGAGGATTTGCGAGTTTAAAAGAATTGGTTTTAACTATAGACCAATGTACATTGTCAGGAAATTTTTGTATTCAACTCAGTAGTGATTGTGAAGGTTATTTCAAATTCAACAGCAAGTCAAAATCTCTAAATAAGTTGGAAGGAAGTCAGAAATATCGTGCCTGCTGATTATTTTAAACTCATCCATAAATAAAACCTAATACTTCCTTTCAGCTATGCTACTTACATCTCTCCTGTTGGGTATAAATTAAAGTCACCAAGTCCCTCCCTGAGCCTAAGTGAGCTCGTGCCTTTGTAGCATGCTAAAATAGCCAGCCCTAATATTTTTTAGGGCTGTTACTCCTAATGGATGTGGACTTTACATTATTTTCTTCTGTGGCCAAGTGTGTTTCCATTTGTGTAAAACAAATGCATTGTTATATGGCTCAGTTGTTTCCATGTCCTAAGTGGAAGAGGAATAATAATAATAAAAAAATGTCAGCTTTAATCAATATCATCAGACATTATGGGAATTGAATTCTACCTTGCTGCTAATATATTAGGTATATTCTGCTTTATCTTCTTTCGCAGAATTGATTTGCCACTATTCAGTTCCCTTGGCTGTTGTCATGCAAATTGTGCCATTTCTCCCCCATTGACTGCACAAACTGAGATTAGACTTGAAAATCGAGTCTCACTGACCAGCTGCTGTGATATTTTTCATTTGATTTCTCCTTCCTTGCCTTCCCAGTCCCCTTCCCTTGTGCTCCCCACCTTGGCTGGCGAGGCACTGATAATGCCGTCTCCGGGGAGCAGGGTGGGAATTGCTTGTCTGCAGCTGGGACTGAAGCCTGGGATGTGCTGCTCTTTTTAAGCAGCTCTTTCTCATGGCCCTCAGAAGTTGGAGGTAAGAAGGGAAGAGAAAGTTTGAAATTTTTCGCACTGCAGATGGATGTAGAAGATACGTAGTCCAGGCAGTGAGCTGTGGGTTTTGTTTCATCTCTGCCCATGGATATGGAGCGAGGGCTTGAGGAAGAGCTTGCTGTCTTCCCTGTATGACCTGGCATGTCAAGAGGATCGTTTTAAATCAGATATAAAGTGGAGTTGTGGATGTTCCATCCCTGGAACTGTTCAAGGCCACTCCAGGGGCCTGGAGCAACCTGGTCTGGTGGAAGGTGTCCCTGCCCATGGCAGAGGTTGGAACGAGATGATCTCCGAGGTCCCTACCAACCTAAACCACTCTTGAGTCCAAATTAAGACAGGGATAGTGGAATGCAAAATAAGTATCAGAATGGGGTCCGTGCTTATAAGCTTTATTGTATTTTGTCTGCTTTGCTGATGGCAGTGGTTAATATCAGGGTTGTTGCCTTGTGCTTGCTGGATAAATGGTAGATAAAATATTTGGCCTAGGAGCAGTTATTCTCACGGACTGAGTTTGCCATGATCTAAGCTTTCATCAGCTCCAAAAAGCAGAGGTCAGTGATTTAGTGGCATGTGATGTTAGATCTTGTTTCCAACGGTAGAGGCTAGGGAAGGGAGGAAAGCTAGGTGGGTTTCTTTAGTTATATGCATGTTGTTGAGTCTGTTGTATCAAAAAAATGTTAGAATGAAGTAACTTGCGGAAAGGAGGAGGGAGAAAGAGAAATTTTAAAAGAAAAAAATCCCCAACAAGTCGATGAGTGGGCAGGATAGAACTTCTTGTGCTGATGGGAGATTTTCACCTTAGCTGTGTTTTGGTCTCTAATATCTGAATGCTATAGAACCCTTTGTGTATTTATCTTCAGTGTTTCTGCAAGATAGGGAAAGATACTTAAAAAAACCCCCAAACTACAGAGGGACACAAGAGTTATGTGAACTGAGGCCGATTATTTGCTTTTCCCCAAAATAAATTCAAATATTCTAGGTCTGTAGTGATTCTAGACTTAAATATATTTATTTTAATACCAAGTCCTAGTAGAGGCATCCACTTCACCTACAATTGCTGGATGTAAGGGCTGGAAACAGGTCTTTGCTTCCCTTCTTGTATCTCTCCTGCTTCCCAGGTGAACTGGGATTCTTGTGGCAATGCACTGGCTCAGATTTGATGGAGGACTGCAGTTAGACCTGGTGCTTACTCTGGTGGTGCCTCCTGCCACCCATTTTGGCAATAGCTACTAGAGGAGTTAGGGTCTTACCTTGAATGCTCTTCATCAACATGGTCCCTGCCTTGGTACTTCGCTCTCTTGCACTACTTGTTTTTAGCCTTTAATGTTTGTAGCCTCAAAATTCAGCTAAAGTTCAAAACAGTATTTTTGACATTCTTTACTTCTATTGCATAACTATCAGCATGGCCAGTATAAAAGTTTGGATGGACTTTATAGGAATATCTTGAAGATTTTGCTTTCACTTGTGTTCCCATCTGAAATGTTTTAATATTTGAGATCTAATATTAATTTCATAGAAAGTTTTCCTGAAAGGCTCTTAATCATGGGTTTCTTTGTAGATTAAGAGAAAACGTACTCAGTACCTACATGGTAAATACTGGAATATAGATAACAGGAGAGTATTTTTTTCTTGAATTAAAAATAGGTTGGATCTCTGCATAAAGTACAATGCAATTAATTCTCACTGAGGGCAGGCAAACCTATGCGTGTTTCAAAATAGACAATACTGTGTGTAATGAGTTATTATTGTATATCCACTTCCAGAAAAGTGATGCGTCCTTTGGCTCAGTTTTGGATTCTCTCCCAGCAAATAGGTACCTGTGGTGCCACACCCAGATTAAATGAATGAGCAAGTCTTTGTGGGTGTGAGCTATGCAAACCCCTGTGGCCCAGCAGGAAGGAGTGGCCTTGACCTGGAGAGACTGATGCCCTGCTTGCAGCATCTGCAACTACTTGGCTTAAAAAAACCTGGACTCTTGTCAGGCTTAGACCAGTGTTTATTTACCCTTCGTTCTCCCTGGGAAAGGGTCACCCTGTGGATGTTGAAAGCAAAGTGACTGACATCGTCCTCTTGCCTGGACTCTCCATTCCTGAATTAACAGTCCAGAAGTTGCTTTTCACTTAGAAGATGCTCATTCAGGTTTCTAGGCAACCGAGCCCATTTTCACTTCCCCCCACTGAGAGATAAGAGCTGACTCCTCATGCAGGGAGGCGAGACCATGACGGATTTCGGCAGCCTTTAATTGGAGCTGAAGAATAAAACGTAGCCCTTCAATGTCAGGGCAAGTCAGCTCTTAAGAAAAAATAAGAAAAAAAAACCCCCTGAACTGACGAACAACAGAAAAACCAATCCAGCACAGGTCTGAAAGTGATAAGGAGCAAATTGCTGCTGTTAATTAACGAGTGATAAGAGGTATCTGCAGGACTGGTGGCTGCAAGCAG
Organism: Eulacestoma nigropectus; assembly: GCA_013397775.1. Classification (NCBI taxonomy): domain Eukaryota; kingdom Metazoa; phylum Chordata; class Aves; order Passeriformes; genus Eulacestoma; species Eulacestoma nigropectus. Next base: position 139,691 of record VZTE01006169.1, read on the forward strand.
GAGCCGTGTTCAGCCTTACTAAGAAGGGCTGTCATGTCGTAGTCCAGGTGTCCAAGGCAGGTTGGAAGAGAGGGATTTTTGCCAGCTGGGCTCTTCTCAGCTGATCTCTGGATCAAACAAAGGTGGCTTTCCTCCCTGTCCCCGAAGTCCAGTGGCCAACTGCTGATGCTCCCTCATTTCTTATCCACCCATGCAGAAGATGCTAAGACATGGCCTGCCACAGCATCACAAATCAAACTAAGACTTGATTATGGCAGCATGAAAGAAGCTCTTGAGAAGACCTGGACATCTCCCAGCAGCATTTGGGCGGAGGTGTGATAGATGTTTAAGCAGCTTCAAATAGCCATGTTTGGAAGAAGAGATTTGGCACTGTCCCTTCCTTAAGGAGTTTTGCAGGCCAAATGGTTACTGTAATGGATGTTGGAGATGTTAGCAATTGTACTCTTGGGGATGTTAAGGCAGTTCAACACTTAACTGAAGTTTTTTACTGTGTTGGGCTCTGTTCTGTGTATTGATACTGCACCCCCAATTCCCATTAACCGGAGAATTCCATTCTGATATCACGGTCTTTGTACTTGTCTCAAATTGTGCAAATTCTGCACGAAGTAAAGGGAAACTGGACTGGTTCTCTGGCCTGCCTTCTACTCAGTGATTGTGTTTAGGTTAATGAATTTATAATCTCAAGTAGTAGCTGTGTATGTTCAGTTAATGTCCTGCATATTTTATAAATCCTTCCTTAACAAGGAATTATTTTGTCCGTGCCAACTGCTGTGTAATACAGCTGCGGTGGTGACAGATATTGGCTAGCAGACAGATTTTTCTTTTTAGGTTTTTTTTTCTTTTTGGAAGTTCAGTGACCTGCAGGGCTGCTGCGTGGGGAGAGCAGATGAGTTGCTGCCGCAGGTGCAGGTGGCTCTGCTGCTTTAACTCTTCCCCAGCAGCTCTCGCTGGTGGATTAAAGACTTCTGATTCTGTGGCTTCTGTAATCTGGAAGACAAAGAGGGATGGATGCTGTTAGGGGCAGGGGTTTTGTTGTTCTCTCTGGGCTTGTGTTTGTCCTGCTTTATTGACATATTGGTATTCATTTAATGTCTTAGAGAGCCTAAATTGAGGGCAGAGGGTTAAATGTTATCACAAATTGTAGCTGTGTTCCAGTATTCATCACCCTTCCGAGGTTCTCCTACACCCTCCCTCTGCAGCTCCTGCCTCCCTTTGCTAGTACTCTTATGGATACTGGGTTTATTTCCCTGGACTGGAAGTACTTCCCTCTGATTAGAAAACTGTATTTTGGGTGTTGCCTGAAATATATGGTTTAAATTCATTTTGGCACTGCAAGAAGCAAGACACAAATAGCTGGAAATAGCATTAACATTCGTTTAGGGTATTTGTAAGTCTTACACCTGCATTCACAGGAATTGTGGCTGATATTCTTGAAAAATTGAAATTTTATTGACAGATGTTTTAGATATTGCACCTTCTGGAATTAGGTCAGCTATCTTTTTTTGTGTATCCTCATATATTTGTGTTTGATGCTGTGTTGCCGTTTTAATTGGCGAAACATTCCCAGGAACATAAGTTATCTCTGTTAGAAAAGTTGTTTGTTGATGTTTTTTCTTGACTTTAATGTAAACTATATAATAGTTTTTTGAGTCTAAACAAAGCCTTTTTTCCCTCTATCTGTCAATATTTCATTATGATTCTGTTTAAAAAATATTTTCTTGTTTCAACCTTAGCCCCTAACCTTTATTTAAACTTGAAATGCCTACATAACTTTTTTTACAAAGGACACATTGAATAACCTAGTGAAAAGCACTGAATCTGATACAGTAATTGTATTTAAATAAGATCTTAAATGCAAAATTCTCTTGTTAGCAGAGACAGAGAAGCCTATTAGTTGATTTGAATTTTCACAGCAGGAAAGCCAATGGAGTTAGGAAGTGGATTGTGTAGAAAGACTCGCAGACAAAATTGGTCAATTAAATGCTACATGTGGGAATTTCTTTTTACTTACAAGTTTTGTGGATAAGTTGTTTCATTTCACTATGAAAATGGAAAAAAAGCAATGCGGGGGAACCAGTTTGAAATAGCTCAATGATATTTAAAATGCAGCATCTCACATGCAAGATCAGACTCCATAAATAAATAATTTTTCTTGTATTTCAATACAGTGTTACACTGTTGTCAGTGTTTTTGGTATTAGGTGTTAAATTAACTTGAAATTGTCTTTTTGGAGGCAGTTGAAGTGATTTTTCAGATTTGTCTTTCAGATTGGTAGGTTTAATTATTTATACTTCCATCTCCGGTGGGTGTACTAAATCATTATGATGATGGAACTCTTGCTTTCCAATATTATTTTATTAATCTTACAGTAAGAACTCATGAAGTGTGACTTATTGAGATGCAAAACTTAATAAATAGCCCTAATGGCTTGTGTCTGCAGTTGTGGGTGGATGTCAGCCCAAGATCCTCCACTGAATGGAAAGTTTGCAGAAAAAGGCAGGCTGCTGGGGTTTGTAGCAGATACGGGGAAAGGAGGATTAAAAAATATGCACCCATAGCTCTGTGACACAAATTGTTGATTTCTGGGCATTGCAGCATTCTCATTGATGCTGTTTGTTTGCAGTAAAGATCTATAAAATGAAAGAGGGCAGGTTTAGATTGGAAATTAGGAAGAAATTCTTTACTGCAAAGGTGGCGAGGTCCCGACACAGGTTGCCCAGAGAACCCCCATCCCTGGAAGCGTTCAAAGCCAGATTAAATGGGGCTTGGATAAATCTGGTCTAGGGGAACGAGAGGGTTGAAACTGGATGGTCTTTAAGGTCCCTTCCAACCCAAACCAATCTGTGATTCTGTGATCTGGTGACACGCAGCTGAAGGCTGGAAAGGTTTCAGCTTCCCATCAGCACCTGGACCAGCAGGCTTCTCTTTTTCCCAACACTGATGTCTTGGTTGCTTGATTGACTTCTGCAGGAGTTTTCCACTTTTGCAAGTTGAACAAGATCGAGCAGTTGTGATACAAAATGTCTATGAAATAGAACTGCAATTTTATGCCAGTCTAACATGCGTGTACAGTCACGGTGAAAACTGCTTATTCTTTCAGTTTCTCTCCTCTGCAAAAGATGCAGCTCTCCCAGTGCTTGTGTTTTGTTGTGTAAATTCAGCATGAATCAGGCTACTAACTGTGCTGTTTATGATGTGTGGGTGTATGTAGGCATTTTGCTTGAGCATTTACACACGTGTGTATGTGCATGGCTGAGTAGGGACCTGCTGGTCAAACTAAAGGGAAAGAAGCAAATTCTCGGTGGAAACAAAGGACAGGTGACCTGGGAAGAGAGACAAAGTGTGGTTGTGTAGGGAGGGGGTGAGGAAGGCCAAGGTGGAGGTGGAACTGAACCTGGCAAGGGATGCCAAGAATAATAGGAACGGCTTCTACAGGTTTGTTAATCAGAAAAGGAAGGTCAAAGAAGGTGACCCCCCCCACCTTGATAAACCGTGCTGGAAAACTGGTAACAACACCTGCATCCATTTGTAGCTTCTATATGAACCTTTTCACATTCCTTGGTCATACCTATTAAATTAGGGGAATTGGAGGTCATTTCCTTATTCTTCCCCTTTTAAAGTAAAGAGAGTGGAATAAAAACTGAGACAGGGTTTGTTGTGTTTTATCCCCTTCCTTAAGTTTTTTTTTTTCCTTGAGTTGTGATAAATACACATCGGTGCTTTGCTGTTTCGGATCTCAGATCCACTTTTCAAAGCTTGGCCTGAAGGTAAGCACCAAGTACAATTCTCATACACTTGCTACTGCTAGTGACAAGATTGGCAACAAGCCTTCAGCAAATCACTCATTTTTATTTGCACCTACAACTACCTGCCACGGTGGGGAAAAAAATTATGCTGTGTTTCTTTCTTGTGGGATTCATGTCACTTTCCTAAGAGTGCAGTCTCAAAGGCAGTGACCAAAAAATGAAAGTTTGTACTTTCTCCTGCCATTTTATTAGTGTTGGGGAGATTTTGCTTTCAGTACCTATTATTCCTCAGTTTTCCCTGGCTTTACTAGGTAGGGGTGATAATTCGAGGCTTTTCTTCTTTCAGCAAAAAGCTGGGCTATATTCTCTGCTCACATGATGCAAATGTCCTTTTTTTTCTTTCTTTGGGCAGAGAAAAACGAGTGGGTTGGTAACACAATGCATTCAGCAAACAGACTGCAAATCCTATCTGCACACAATGATAAAACATATCCCTAAAAATGTAAATTAGCCCGCTTAGTCTCTAAGCTAATTTTCATGTGTATAGTGGAAACAAAAACATAAGAAGGAAAGATGTAGCTGTTTAACCAGATTATCTTTAAAAAGTGACAGAGATATATGCTGGCTAATAGCCATCTCCTGGTGAAATGTCTGCCTTACAAAGCAGTTAAGGCCTTTCCTTCTCAGAACTGCACTGTCCTTTGTAATCGGGGAAAGACAAAGAGTTTAATTCTGTTTTGTTTTGTGGTGATAAACTGGACTGCCTGATTTAGCCACCTTGGTCTTAAGATGCCTCCAGGGGCCGTATGGCTGCTGGAATAGGAGCTGCAAGAGGTCTCACTGAGTCAGGACCTCCAATTACAGTCGTGTTAACAAAGGTTATGATTGACTGGTCTTCATTTCGGGCACTAATTTATCTTCATTTGCTTCTAATCAAAATATTTCTAGATATTTTGAATTTGAAAAGGAGCTAGGAGTTCACCTTGGCTGCGGGCTTTGGGATGGGTCCGATCTATTCTGGACTGACTCCAGTGAGTATTTGGGCACTGCTGTAGTGAGGAACAGCTCTCCTCTAACTTGGCTGCCTCCTTACAGAGATTTCACTGTCCTGAGTGAACAAACTTAATTCATAACTTTTTAACACAACTAAACCCTTACCCAGGATTTTTAGGTAATCAGATAGTTAAAATGTATTTTCAGTATTGTGTTTGTTCAGCTTAATCGCAGAATCATTTGGTGATTTGGTAGTTTCTGGATATTCTTGGACTGGTCTAATTATTGGTCTTGCCTAGTTTGGGTGTTTTCATGTAGTGCTACATGCTAGAATGATAAACCTGGTTAAATTGAAGAAAGGGGTGGAAAACCCCCCAGAAATTCATACTTTCAGTCCTCTGAATCTGACATATCTGTATCTTGCTAATTTTTACTTGAACATCCTTACATTGATTTCTATTTTTCCAAATGAAATTGACCTCACTTCGCATGTATTTTTCTGTGTTGTAGCTGATTTTTGAGCTCAAAGTGGGATGAAGGTGTTGGAGATGTATTCAGAAGTATTACAGAGCAACATTCATAATTATTTTTCTCTATAATAATGTGAAAGTACTATTAATGTGAACCTATATACAAAATATTTTAAATGTTTGTTACATTTTTTCAGTTTTTCCACTGTCTGCAAATTCTGGTCCTTTCAAGTTATGCATTGTTACACCTCTCTTGCAAAGCTGGCCCTCCCTGACTCTAATAATTTCTGCAGATCATGAATTAATGACTCAATACTGCTTCAAAAAAGAAGTCTAAGCTATGAATGTACATGTATATTACCCACATTTATAAACTGGGAAGTGTAATTCTTTCAGCACTTGATAGGCTCTGCTTATAGATTTGCTTAAAAATAGAAAAATTAATGTACTGGAAAAATTTTGAAAGGCCCATAAATAATGAGCTGAGGACCAAAAGCTTGAAACATGTCTAAGGTTATGTTAATTACGATAAATTACTGTGAGAGGTTTGTTAGAAGCCTTTTAGCAACTATTAACCATAATTATTGCACGTCAATGAAAGCACGGAGAGATGACTGAAATATCTCACCCTGGCTGAAGGTTTATCCATGCAGCTTTAGTTGTAACTGTGTCCTAAATAAGTACATATAAGCCTAGTTCTTGGCTGTGATTTGGCTAATAAACTAATGAGAGCTTTCTTAATTGACTCTGAAGCTGATCCAGCTGTGTCTTGGATGTAGTGGTAGAGAGAACTGATAGTCAAGACCTTGCAGACCCAACACCGAATCCTGGTGATGTTTCACTCTGATCTGTTGCTCTCTGCTGAGTGTGAACTGAAATTAGTCGTGTTTTTTGTTTGTCTGGGGCTTTTTAAAGCAATTCATGTACGTCTTTCCCTTTGTATGTGGCTGAACAGGACGCAGAACCTCTGATCCCAGGGCAAAGCTACAGGATATCAAAACCCAGACCTGGTCCCCATGATTATGGATGTCTGGGTTTCTCTCTTAGGAAGAAAGTAAGAGAAATGTGTCTTTCAAGAGCTGTATTTGGTTCCTGGTGTTGCCAGCACATCCTGCAGCCTTTGGAGAGTTCATCTTCATTCAGCTGGGATTGAGGAAAGTCAGCTTTTCATAGCCAGCTTCATCTTTGCAGAGACTTCCCCTCCCCAAGCTGCTCTGTTCTCTTCTTAACTAAAGACAAGGCATCAGGCCAGAAACTGCCAGGAAGAAATGTAGGAAAAAAGATTCAGAGCTTATTCTGTTATTTAATAATGAACCATAATGCAGTATTTGTAAAACACTTTGCCCTCTTCCAGATGAAAAATATATCCTAGCAGAAAAAAGTGAGAAGAAATAAAGGCAGTGTTTTGTGTTGAGAAGTAAACAATAAAAAGCCAGATGTTTTATTTTCAGAATTTACCTTTTGGGCTTTTGTTTCTATAAAAATTGATTAGCTGGCTTATCTGAGTCGCGATCCAACCTTTCTCCCACTGAAAATAATGGCAAACTTTTTAATTTTTGCTTCTAATGGTGGATTTGCTCTTACAAGCTTTTTTTTCACTCAGATGTCTTCATACTCTGCACATGATTCCCCATTAACGTTAATGGGAGTTAAATGGGCAAATCCCTTGGGAACCCCAGGTTCCAGTGTGTGACTAGATCACCTATTTGCTCTCCTGTGATATGATGGCATTGCTGACAGTATTTGGCAGGGTTTTTTTTTAAATGAATGCACCACAGGACGAATGCATCCCTGGTGGCAAGGGATGTGCTGACCTTAACTGAGTTATTTTGGCCAAAGGAGGGAGAAGCACATGGTCATCGAAATGAGCATTTCCTGAACTGTGTTGTGAGTCCCTTATTATCATCACCTCTGCATGTGCGTGTGTGTATATATATATATTTATTTTTTCTCTCCTGTTGAACCAAATTCGATGTAGTTACAGTAGTGTTGCTATGGTGACCCAAAGTGACAGCTGTTATTTTGTGCTCCTGGGAGGACTCTGTGATAATGATGGTCATTTTCCCAAGGGGAATGGTTTGATATTAAAAATAAATCTGAAAGTAAACGAACAGGTAGCATGTAAATTAAGAAAAGAAATTCATTCTCATTAGCAGTAATTATCCAAGCCCTGTAGGATTCTAATGGGGGAAAAAGCCAGTTTTAGATGGAAATATCTTGTACTGCATGAATGTAAATGAGCATTGTGTTTGCTGCAAGGAGGATGCAAAACCCTTCACGTTTCATTATGGTAGTTTTCTGCTTACAGTTGACTGCCCAGTCCCAGTCTAGGAAATGTTTCTCCTTGGGCCGAATCCTGAGGCATTCAAAATCCCCCCCATCCTGCTTTCACATGAGGTTGATAGAAAGAAAGATTTAAAAATAAAATACAATGTAGACCTACCATTTTTGACCCATAAATGCACATAGACACCCTTGTGAACTTCCCCTGCTCTTTGAATATTGCCAAAACGGGGATTTAAGTGTAGAAACCCCCAAACATCACAGGATGGGTGGTGGAAAGCACGGAGTTGTCCTGCCTTGTCCTACTGCTGCATCCCCCAGGTAGCCCAGACACACTTAGAGAAGTACCTGGTTTGTTGGCTCTGCCTTCCTTCTGTGGCCGTATCCAGCTACAGCCTTGCCTACAGATTTTAACTTCTTCCCTGCTGTGTGGCTCTGACAAGAGGGATTGTCCCTTCTTTGCTTCTCTAGGCAAAAGGTACTCCTGTAGGCTCGATGCCACCCAATGGTGGTCACTGTTCTGCTCGGGGAAGGGATGTAGATGAAAGCTGTGTAGAAGCTGAAAATACACTTTCATAGAGCCATAGAGTGATTTCTGCTAGAAGGGACTTTAAAGATAGTCTAGTTCCCTACTCCCTGCCATGGGCAGGGACACCTTCCACCATCCCACATTGCTCCAAGCTCCATCCAACCTGGCCTTGAATACTTTCAGTGACAGGACAGTCACAGCTTCTCTTGGAAACCTGTGCCAGTGCCTCACCACCCTCACAGGGAAGGATTTCTTCCTAATACCTAATCTGTTCTTCCCTTCTTTCAATTTAAAGCCATTATCCCTTGTCCTGTCACTTCATGCCGGTGTCCAAAGTCCTTCCCTGGCTCTCCTGTATGCCCTCTCCCTGGAGCCTTCTCTTCCCCAGGCTGAACAACCCCATCTCTCTCAGCCTGTCTCCATAGCAGAGGTGCTCCAGTCCTCTGATCAGTTTTGTGGCCTCCTCTGGAACCACTCCAGCAAGTCCATATCTATTTCGTGCTGATCTCATCTTTGCTCCTTCAGACTTGGTGAAATTTTAGTCTCCCACACTGCTGTGTGAATGGAAGTATTTCCTGTACTGCTATGATCCCACCATCAGCATTTCCAGTGGGCTCCCAGGTGTGTCCCACCTGTGCCTGGGACACAGAAGTGTTTCCATGAAGGTGGTCCTCATAGCTCCATCTGATTCCTTGGAATTTGAGACATTTTTTATGTCACCTTGTATAAATGGGCAATAAAAAGGCCAAGTTCTAAATTTATATTTATCCTAATTGGAGCTGGGAAGCTTACAAGTGTAATAAAATATTGCTGTTTCCAGTTCTTGTCTCACACAGCTTTTATTCCTTTGTGCTCCAAGGTGTGAATGTACGTTTATATGGCCATAATCAGTTCACCCCCAATTATGAATATTGTTAAATACTTTATGTAAATGACAAGGTTTACAAAGGAGGTGGTAAAAGCTTCACTGGGATCACAAAAAAAATTAAAAAAAAAAAAGAAAAAAAGAAAAAAAGTGCATTTTAGGCCAAAACATTTAGACCTTCAGATTTAAGGTGTGCATCTAATGTGGGGGTTCTCTCTATTGTGTGAGATAAAGAGATAAAAATCTGTTCTTCTCTATCTAACCTATTCAATTTTCAGTCAATGCTGGGATGAAGTGATGGTTGTGGATTGTTTTGACATACAGATTTTATGTTCTGCCTATCAAAAGGAATAAATAAAGCTAGCTTGATTATAGTATGTTACTAACTTCATTGTGAGAAAATACTGAATGGCAGGAAAGCTATAACAAAAATCAACCCCTGGAAGATGAAGTCAGGTAATCTAAGTGTGAAATCAAGAATGTTTTCAGAAATGAGGGTGTTAACATTGCAAAAGTCTTATCAGAAGTTGGAGTACCTCCCTTGGTGCTTTTAATTCAATACTTGGATGGTGGTGAGAGCATCAGATTTAATCCACTACAAGTTATTTGGCTCAGCTTGAAACTTAATGGCCAGAGTTTGAGAGAAAAACAGAAGGGCCAGGGATCCCGTCTGCCCTTCTCCGAGCAGCTCCCTCTCCTGACTTGGATTTTGTGCCCCATCCTGAGACTCACAGTGTGGTTTTGAGCTTCAGGGTTTTTCTCAGTGCTGTGTGCACACTTTCTGTTAGAAATTAGTGTTTTCTACATTTTCTGGCATCCTGTTTCCAAACAATGGAGGGAACGTCTGTGCTGAGATTGGCTCCATTCAGAAGGGGGAGCAACTACTCGGGGGAGGTTGTTGCTCAAATGAAATGTTGTGAAGAATGCCTTCACTGTGTGCTTATGAAACAGAATTACTTTCTGCTATTTAAAAACAAGCAAACAAATGAAAAACCAAACCCCCAGACCCTCTATTTAAGCCTGTGAAAATAATCATGCTACAAACATTTAAGCCAAAATCCAACGGGAGAAGTTACTGCTGTCTCGTGGGGTGCAACTGCTTGCAGTTAGTGAAGCTCTTGATAATATATTTACATCCTGACTTGTGTTTATTAGGCTGGAGAGGTTTTTTTTGCCTTCAAGTACATTTGTTTGGTTGTAGCTTCTTGATATCTGTTACAGTATTAAAGAAATTTTGAGATAACACAGCTGTTCAAGAAACATGTTTGAGATATAAGCTGTAATGCAGAACTTGATTTTGATAAGGTAGATGAGAAGCTAAAATAAAATAATAAATAAAATAAGGGGGTTGGGGTTTCTTGCTATTAGTTTGATTGATTTTTGTTGGGACCACTCAACAAGTTTTAATATTAAATGCATTATACTAGCATGAATTTCTGAACAAGAAGTTGCCAAATGCACTGCTTAACTATTTACCTGCACCTCTGTAAAACACTTTATTCGTGATATTAAAAAAAACTGTGAACAGTGTCAAACCAAACACAAAAAACCTCAATTTTTTGGCCTTTTAAAAGAAATAAAACATGGACATAATAGTTCTTAAGCAGAACTGCTTCTGTTTGACTCTGTGTGTGTTCAGGTTTGGTTCCATGAATTATTGCCTTTTGACTTGGAAGAATATTTGTCCCTTCACGGCATTTGCAGCTCCACTGTGATCTTAATTAGATGTTGTTCCTGTTGCTTTTCAGTTAACCAAGGGCACCTGTTTCTCTGCTGGGAGATGATTTACACAGGCAGCCAAAAACCTTTTTAAACATGTAAAATTTGCTTGTTAAGCGTTGGCTGCCTGCAAGTAGCTACCCTGAAGTCTGTAGGTGGCAATTTCTTATAGAGCATAAAATGCTCACAAAACAATTCAACTTTATTGGGCAATTTAGACTAACTACATGGAATTGGGTTTGTTTTTGCACTGAAGGGTTTGCATCTAATGGGCAGAGCGAAAATATAAAATAAAAATAAAATTTCATCCTTGTCTCAATGTCCAGAACTGGTCACTGGAAACATAAGAGAGTTTCCTTCACAGAGGATGGATAAATAGTTCATATTTTAATTTCAAAAGGACTTTGTGATTTTTTTTTTTTTAAAATACTGACTTATTAGGCACTTTGGGAATGAATATGTACAGAATTTTCTTACAGTGTTGAAAAAGGCTGAATTACAGTGAACAGCTTTTGTTATAAGGACTAATGGTTCCTCAGTGACAATGAGGGGTTTTGTGTCTTTTATAATGTACAGTCGTGAAAAAGCTTAACATGAAAATATGGAGAGCTGCAGATCTCGTGAGATCCAAGGGTAACGAGTTCATCATTGCAATGTTGCACACACATTCAAGAATTTATGGGAATATTCTACATTGTGAGATGTATTGCATGAGACATAAAATAGGCATCATTAAAGTTCTTCTAGGAGCTTCATAATTCTAACATTTTAACTTCTCTGTGCCTAATTTCCCTAATTTTTCCATGTTAATATTGACTAGTCCAATTTTTGTAAATATCTGTGACTATAGGTTTGAATCCATCATTATCTTTAATTACCTTTAAGTATTATGCTCCGTAAAGCCTGTGTTGTATATCCTGGAGTTGTTTATAATGCTTTACTGATTTACAATTATTAAATTTTATTGCCAGAGGCTGCTAGTGGTGGGGTGGGTAGATTTTTATTCTTCCAAGAATCTGACTTTAGTAGATGCATAGTTGTGTATGGAGCAAAGCAATTCATCCTTTCCCAGGCAATACCTTGAATTTTTAGAGATTTAAAGGGACTGTGTAGTATTTAGGTTGTTGAATATTTCCGGATGTGAGTAAAAGCATTTTCTGGGGACACACAAAACAGCTGTCCTCAGATCTAATTTGATGTGTTATTTTTTGTTTAATAGCCCCTAAACCTCCTTCCACATCACTCCTAACTGAAGACTCTGTCAGCGTGTTTTGGCTTTCACTGCTTGGCCATGGATAGTATGAAGATTATTATTTTTTAAATGTGCTAGCTTTTCATGGTTAAATGAGAAACAAGTATCTTCAAACAGTGAATAATGGTTTAATTTTTTAATGGCTGTAATATATAGTAAGCATGCCTGCTGCTTCTCTTAGGGTTTTATTCTACCGAGACTAATATTATGCAGCTGCACTCTGCTTATTTTAATAAGGCAGTTCTTTAAGAGGGGGGCAAAAAAAGCAAATTGCCCCAGATGGGAAGAGTGTTCCTGGTCCACCATGGACTGTTGGGCTGCTCAGCGCAGGGAGTGGGTGGTTGACGTGGCAGTGGCTGTCGAGTTTCTGTTTGATTGCTCAGCTATTAATTGTGGCAAATGACAATTTTATAGATCCCAGGGTTCAAGGTTCCCAGGCCAGGCCATGCTGTATTCATCTCCTAAGAGAGGGAAGGAAAGGGGCTGTGAGCTGCTGCACTGGTTTAAAATGAACATGGGATTTTTTCTTTTCACCTGGGGTTGTGACAGTGTTGTAGAGAGAGTAAATAAGGCTCGGTTCTTTTTTTTTAAAATATAATAGGCAGAAAATGTCCACAGGAACATCCATGTTTCTATGGTTACAGGATTGTGTTCTCTTTTGGACTGTAAGGATGATAAATGGATATGATCATCCTGTACTAAACCTAAGGGGAAGCAGGAACATGTCACAGGTTTCAAAATCCTTGATGTCTTGGACTAGGGAGTGCCTTCAGACCTCTCTCCTGGTCTTGGACTACCCTAAAATAGGATAGTCATAAAGAATATTAATAACTAGGAAAAAAGCACATCAATAATAAAAGCTAATAAATACATTCTTTCTTAGAAGGTCATATTTCTAGTAACTAAATTAAAGAAGTAGAGGTAATTTTCCAGTTGGACTTGATCTTAAAATTCTTTTGCATCCTAAATGATTCTGTGATTCTGTTTAGTTTGCAGTTAAGTCAAGTTAAGAAAAAAATCACTAGAGGAAATGATGAAACCTTGATCAAAATATTGTAAAGCTTCAGTCTACTTCCTTTATTTATCTTACAGTGGCTTCTTAACCCTACTACAAAAATAGGGTGTAAAGCAAGCCAATCTACTCGTCTGAATTATGTTTAGTTTCCTTAGAAATAGCTGGAGAAGTTTAATTTTTCTTTTTACCCTATGTAAAATAAAGATATCTGGAAGATCCAGTTGATTTTTCTAATGGGGTTGTGCTAAATGAAGATGAATCCAGAACAAAGCTGGGTCAAGGGTAGGAATTACGGTTTTTCTGGAAAAGGAAAGTAGCGCTGCGTTTTCCCTGAATGAAATATTACAGGGTTACAGTGTTGACAGAGGGATCTGACATGATGCTGCCGAGGTTGATTGGATTATGAAGGGTTTAAGTAGTAATGGGATTGGAAAGTACTTCTTGAATGAAGAGACAGCTGTAGAGGATTTTGAAAGGAGGGTTTATGGGGTTGAATCAGTTCAGCCTTGGGGTCGTAGCCTTGCCCAGAGTTTGGGGGCTGTATGAAGGCAGGAAGCTCAATGGTTGTAAAGCCTGAGAAGTAGAAATGCAGAACCCGAGCCCTTCATTCAGGGAGTTATACAGACTTTAACAGAAACTGATAGAAATGCCTACTTAAAAAAAAAAAAAAAAAAAAAAAAAAAAAAAAAAAAAAAAAAAAAAAAGAAAAAAGAAGAAAAGTCCGCCCTATGAAATTTTGCTTTCTGATCAAGGGTGCAAATGTTAAATGTCCTACAGTAGGGTATTGGAGAAGGTTTGTTTTAATGAGATATTATCCCACTTTCACCTATATCATTATTAAAGACTTGTAGTAATAAAAAAAGTTTATTCCTGCAACTAGACCGTAACTAAAAGGAGTTAACAGAAAAATAATTAACCACTGGAATACACGTGTGTACAATGTGCTCTTTGAAAATGTTCGCGTGGAGCCGAAATATCCTTGAAACTTGGAGGTAAGACCCCTTTTAGTCTTCCCCTGTATTTGCAGTAATTCCAAATGTGTTTGGCAAGACAGGGTTTTAAGAGAAGAGGAGAAAGTGTTGTAGGTGTAGGTCCTCAAACACCTTAAGGGATTTAGGAGTTCGTGCTTTCCGAACTCGGCTCAGATGGTGGGATGTGGAAGATGTGGTGGATTTTTGGACTGCCTGGAACTGAACAGCGTCAGCTAGATGGTTCAAACATGTGTAAGATGACACGTCTTGAGACATCTTGGCCAGAAGAAGGATGTGCAGCTACAGTGTGGAAGAGACCTTGTAAATGGAAATAGATGTCTCCTGGCCTGTGCTCAGTTTTATGGCCAGTAGGTGGGGAAATATTTGAATACTTTTAGCTGTTTAAGGCCACAGAGTCTATTGAAAATGCCAATGTCTAACAGATATGTGGTACATGCCTTATTGCCCTTAACAGCTGTTAACTTTGCTCTTTCCTTTCCATTTTCTTCTTCAGACCAGCATTTATCTTGGATCAACTTAGTTTGTAATTGGCCAGTGCCCTTGCTGGTCTGTACTGTGAGCTTAGTAGATACTAAAATACCACAGGTGTCCTCATTCAGGGACGTGCATGCTTGGTTTTGAAGGAAACTCTCACTGTCAGTTCACTTTTGGCAACCAACGAATTGAGGCTCAATTTTTCAAGTCATTTATTGCATTCAGCTCAAATCATAGCTTGAAATGATGCGTGATTTGTCCACTGGAGACAAGATCTCTGCTTTCCAAGGTTAGTGCTGCTCTTTTAAAAATTGCTCCAGATATCATCGATTTTTTTAAATTTTTTTTTTTTTTTATATCAAATAGGATTTCACACTAGAATGGGAAGGGTGCTCATCTTCCTTGTTATTTGGAGACTGTGGTAACCGCATTATAACCTCCTGTAAAGAAAGTGATGAACAAGCACAGAGATTACTGCAGGAGCAGTCTCTGAAAACCTGTGTTTCTCTTACTTAGGTGCTTCCTTATACCCATGTTTCCAGAGCTTTTGATAATCCAAAATAATTGACATTCCTAATTTTCAGTGATAAATGTCCTACTAAGCACAGTTCAAGGAATTTTGTCGTGTAATTTGTGCTAGTTCAAGTCAGCCAATTGCTTATTGACCATAAATGCTTATGTCTTTTCTTCCTTTTTATCTTACAAGAGGTAAATCGACTGAATCTAGCCTGGGAGGTGATAAAATTTAGCACTGCATATCAAGTCTTAGATTTCTGTGGTGTGTGATTTTCTCCACTGTGGAGATGAGTCCTGTAGGTGGGATTTGTTGTTGAAAATTTCAGGTCAGTTTTCAGTTTTGTAGTCTTTGAACTTTATAAATGTCCCTCAGAGAGTATATTGTGAGAGAATGAGCAGTGGCACTGTCTGTTGTACAGCAGCTGCTGCAATGTTCTCACCATTCTATTCTTTGTTTTCTGTTTTGCATGGGGAAGCTCATTCTTTCAGAAATACTTACTGGAAAATTGGCTCTATGTATACAATGAGAAGACATCTTATCAGGAGTGGGCACCTGAATGTGGTGTATAACCAGGCTTTGGGGGCAGTCAAGACTGCAGCTCCTACCACTGAGCCACAGTCGTAGCTCAGCAGCATCTGCGAGTTATTTTTTGGCTGTGATGTGGCAACATTTTGAAAAATAAAAATACATGGACCACATCCATTAGTAATGCTTTAGTCTTTACATTACAGAAGAAAAGGTTATGGGGGTGTGATTTAGGGCTTCCTAACCGTAGCAGAGGAGTCTGTACCTGAGCATCATCATTGCTATTGCTGAGGAGCCAAAACAGTGTTGTCCTCTGGGTGTTAGGTGACAATTGAGTCTTTGCCAGTGCTGGTAAAATGGCAATGAAGCAAAAAGCAAGAATATCTAAAGCCCACTGATAAATGCAAGATTTAAGTAATACAGTTGGTAAATCAAATGTGGTTGCATCAGTGTTCCTGTTCTTAACATTTCTTTAAACATATCATTACTTCTCCTAATCAGCTTTTTCTGTTTTTTTTTTTTTTTTTTTTTAAAATAAAAAAAACCACTGTAGCCCTTAAATGTTATGTATAAAATAACATTTAAGAGTCTTTTGCTTGTATTCCCCTTGCTCCCCATATGTCTGTTGTGGGTTTTTTGTTTGGGTTTTTTTTGTATTTTAACAAATATATTCAGTATATTTGAGATAGAGGGTTGCTGGCTAATTATGATTTAACTAAAGGCTTTGAAGTGATCACTGTTATTGTACAAATACAAGAGTGTGTGGATGGAAAAGGGATGAAATAATGTTTGCCACCTTTCTGACAGATTGATGCACGTCTCACGTAACCTTTAGGCCAGACAGCTTGGAAGTCTAATGAGCCTGAATTATTCAGAAGCCAGTGAAGATTAGTTTGATACTGAGAGTATGTATTGATCTGCCAGCATTCTTTCTGCAGTGCCGAGCTTCTAAAATACTTAATAACTTTAAAAACAGGTTTTTATTTTGACCAAAAAAAAAAAATTGGCTGGTGTTTTTTTGGAAAAATTATGGGCTTTTTGTCAGTCTTTGCTAAATGTTAATCTCAAAACAAAAAATAAACCAACCAATCCACACCCCCCCCAACCCCCACAAAAATAACACGCTTTTTCTTCTTTCTTTTTCTTTCTTTTTTTTTTTAACAGAGTGGCTAACAATACATCTGACACTGTCGTATATCCTTCCGCAAAAAGATCCATTTCTTTCAGGCAATTACCAGCTTCTCTCTCAGATAAGATACAGGTTTATTGAGTTTCCCACTGTGCAATTACAGTTCTCAAGAACAGATTACTACGTATGAGCAGCCTGGATGATGGAGTGGATTGCAGTGGAAAGTAGGCGAAAGATACTGCAGCGTTCTGGGGGTTTTTTGGTGGTGATCTGAAATATATAGGAAGGAACTTCACTGTTGCTACTGATTGATTTTACTTCATGGCCTGACGGAAGCAACCTAATTCTTGCACAAACTAGTGATGTGAGGAGTTGCAAAATGGATTTCTTTCTTTGATATAGAAAATACTAGGACCCATTGTTAGCTTAAAACACACTTTTAAATTTCCAGCCTGTAAGGAGAAAGACAGATAATATTCCTTTGTATAAACTGCTGACATGGGAGGAAACATTTCTGATTTCAGCAGTGTTGGATAGAATGCTCCTGTTTATTGCATTTATCAAAAATTATTAAATGTTAGGGACCTAAAGAGGGGCTCATTCATATGCAGACACTGTGCTTTCAGGATTAGCATTCCATTCCCAACACCAACTGCACTAGGATTGCCTTGTGGGACTGTTGCTTTTGAAAGGTGAGGACAATTATTTTAAAACGTGTGGGAGGCATAGGGTTTTTTCCTAAACTCTATTGTCTTAAATGACTTCTCAGGACATGTGTCTTCTTTTTAAAATTAGTAAGTAGCTTTGTGTTTCAGAAGAACTATGTCTTGGTGGAAACTGCTTTGTATTCCCATGCTTCACCTACATTATGCTTGCTCAAGTTACAAGCTTATGCAAATACTTTTCATTCTGTCACTTCTCAGCAAGGCTAAAGATTTTAGTCAAGGTTTGGAAGCCCAGCTTAGCTGTTCGTGCAAGAGTTACGCCTCTGCTATTGGGAGCTACAAATTTCAGGGCACAACATAATTTTATATGCAGCATTTTTTCTAATCTCAGTTTATGCTCCTTGTCTTAATTATTTACTTGATGGAGTGTAGTTCTATGTGATATCTTTTTAGAAAGAAAGAAAATGGGTTCTCTCCCAGTAGAAGGGTGCTGCAAAAGGAATCTATTGCCATTATGCTGTCTGGGATGAATCTGTTTGAGTCAAGAGGCCTTAAATTAATGGGAATTTTTGCTAGTAAAATAAGCAAGTCTGCGCAATTGTGGAAGATGGATATTGTTCCACAGAAGTCAGCTGCACTGTGCTTTAATTAAAAATAAGGCAGCTGAACCATTTTATCATATGTTGATGCCCTTATTATTTCTGTGTCGTTGAAGCGTTAAATAGGTACAAAAATCCCTGCTTACCTCTACTACAGGCTAGACAGTAGTGCCATTAATGTAAATGTGACTCTAGTCGGTCGCAAATACCAAATATAATGCCGAGTATGGTATTGCAGGCATTTAAAAAGTGAAGCATAAATGTTATTGTTATATAGCTTGTCTGACTTTAATAAAGCAGGTTGTTTTCCACTGATCACATGGTGATGTCTGCAGTTCTGGTGGAGTCCGGAGGGATGTTGGTGCCTGTGGAAGGGAATGTGTGGTCCTGCCTCAGAGAAACTTTCCTCTGCAAGGCAGAACTTGTAGACATGGATGTGACATGTGGCATCAATGCAGTTGTAAGTTGTAACTGGGTACAGTATCTCTAGTCTTGGCCTTTTCTTGCTTGAAAACATGTCTTGATTTCCATCACTTCAGAACTCTGAGCTGCCATGAAGTCTCGGCCACCAGCAGTGGTCTCAGTGCAGGTCTCTTCCAGCTGCATTTTACAGGAACCCCACAGTCCCACCTACATTTGCCATTAGCCAGTTGGATCCTTATCAGGTATGCATGGGTACATTTCCTGTCCATGATGTATTGGACTTCCTTTATTTTGGCCCTCAGTAGGGCCAAATGTCTTGGCCAAAGGCCTATGTCCTTTACACCCTCACTGCTCTGTCCTTTTCTCTCCTTACCCTCCAGCCCAATAGCTGTACTCAATAGTAAGAGCTTTTATCAATTCTCTGAGTCTGGATCTTAGTATAATTCAGTTCAATTTTAATACTACTTAAACACTAATCAGTCAATTTATCATCTTGTTAACATCAAGGCTGGCACTTTCTATAGAGACAGCTGTTGTGTGCTGTAACCCTGAAGATCCCCATCATGTCTTTGTAAATAAGAATTCAGTGAACAGTTTTAAAAGATGGTAAATACTGTTTGTGTTTTCCCTTAAATTAATCTGTTTAAAGACTTTAACTTTTTTTTTTTACATGTATCCTTTGTATATAGTATAACATTTGCAATCTGGCAAATTATTCTGTGCCTCTAAACTAGGAAATAGTATAATTTATCTAAGCTGTGGGGTTTTCAGTGTATGTTCCTGTAGATATTGCTAAGCCTGACCGGATGAGGCAATGCTTTTATGAAATAGCACAGTGTTTAAAATTAAAATGCAGGCCTTAATGTCTCATTTGGTCAATACCTGGTTGGTGGAGTTCAAATCAGTTAGGCAGCATATGTGGTTGGACTTGTTTTCCCTCAAAATACTGTGCTTTGGTGAATATTGAGAGTGATCTGCTGATGTTCTAAATGCATGTCATGCCTGGCTAGTTGCTGACAGATGCTGTTGAAATTGGAGGGATTTAACCTGTAAAACTTGGTGTTTGACATTTTTTATTTTTAAATAAATATTATTATTTACAGACTTTACTGACCTGGTGCTCTGGATGCCATCAAAATGAAGAAAAGACTTCAGAAGTCGTAGCAGGTTTGTGGCAGTTAAAGAGCTGGCTTAGTGAACCTTTCTACTTAAAGATGGAAAAATTAAGAGTTGTTGAAATCTCTAATGTAAATCACCTCTGCATTGCTCTTGTAGCTAGAACTTTGTTCTGCACATAGACAGCACAGCAAGATGGTCTTCTGACCGTTTAGTACAGCTGGCATCTCCTCAGAGTACAGCTGCATCAACTTCTGAGACGTTTCCATTTCTTGTAACGATAAAACATAATTATTTTAAATTACTTTGCTACTTCGGGAAGCAGATTCTTTCATTACTTTATGAATTTTTGAGTGTAAGTAAAATATGCGAGTGCAGAGTATGTCATCTGATCTGTCCAGAAGGCTACGAGCTGAAAAATGGACTTTATGCCCCATCGTGTGGGATCCATGAAGAGCCCACTGGAGAGTGCAAGGGCACTGTGTCCGGTGGCTCTGTTGGTGTTCTCCACGGGTAGTATGGAATTGTCTAAACTGATTTAGATACTTTTAATTTTTAGGTTGAGCACAGGCCCCCTGACTCCTGCACTGCTGCCATGCCCCCGTGTACAGGAGGTCTGTATTTTAAATGTTAACTGCACTAAAGTTGGCTATCAGGCTGCTGGTGTTTGGCTATGTGTTCCTAATTAGATGGATAATCACTTGAACATTGCTTAAAGTTTTACTTTGGGAATTTGGCTCTTATCAGCCCAATTTTATAATTAGTTTATTTGCATTCTCTTTATTCCTTATTAAAAAGTCATCGTTCAGATTGAGCCAACTACTTTGATCGCAGGGTCTGGTGAGGCACAGACAGTTTCATTCCCTGTTGGCATTTGAAGTGCAGTGCTGTGGCAGTGCAAGGAAACATGCCTGGACACAGTTTGAGAAATTAGTGATTCTGAGTATCATAACATCCTCATGAATGACACTTTCCTGTTCATATGTGGCTGTTCATTAAGCGAGCGAGGTGAGGTCATCTGTCGGTGAATCCCTGGGGGCATGACCTCATGGTGGAGCTCTGGCAGTGGGATATCAGTGCTTTATGGCATCTGTTGCCATCGATTTTCATTTATTTATTTATTAAACTCCAGGAAATGTGTTTCAACCAAGGGAGAAGAGAGAAAACACTTTGCTTCTAGGAAACTGCAGTTTGGGAAATATTCCTCTAATGAGGGATAATGATGGGAAAAAAAACAACCAAACCAACAAATAAACAGGGAATTCATGGGAATCAAAGAACTTAATGAGAAACAATGATTGTTGTGGGATACTTTGACATATGCTTTGACTTGTTCTAGATGGCTGTGTATCAGAGAGCTGAAATTTCAGGCTCTTCTTTTGGACCCATCTTTTTTCCCTAAGGCTAGCTGACCTGAGGGGCTTCTCATCTCCTGCTGTACGTAAGACTGAAACCTCCTCTGAAGAAAGTTGTTTGCAGTGGATATAGGGTGCTTCATACTGCTGCTACAGTTTCTTTTCTATCCCTTTTGGTGCCACAGAGCTGCCAGGGTACATGGTTGAAACATTCTCCCTTTTGCTGTAGGCAGAGGGGCCCATCTTCTCTGCACATGTTCTGCGACAACAGAAGTAGAAATTAATTCTGCTCATTTCCGTAAATTCAAATACCACCGCTTTGAGCGTAAGAAATCACTCCAGCCAAAAGGTCTCTGCGGCTTGAAATAGTTTAAGGCCTGTAAATCCTTCAGGGATCAGGTTCGTTTACCTGAATATACTCCATGCTTAATAAGAATTGGCTTCATAACACTTCTGCACTTGAGGCAAGAGGAGCACGTAGGAAGGACTCTTTCAGCTACATCAATGAACTTCTGCCTGACCTTTGATGTAATCCTTCTCTGCTATAGCTTCATTGTATATGGAATGGGGGAAGATATCAAGAGCTGCATCTCATTCACAGAAGCACTTTGAAGTTAAGTTCCCCATTATAAAACATTTTTAGATCTCTGGAGGGAAAACAGCAGAACTGCAAGCTGCTAGTCACTTATATATTGCATACATGAAGGAGGACGAAAGCTACATATACATTGTATTATGATATACTTTATCCAAGGGGCTAGGTCTAAATACAGTAGCTGAACAAGAATGTGTGGGCTCATTATGGTTCAGTGGTGTAAAATTAAGTTGAAAGTAGGTATTTTTCTTAAAGAGTTTGAAATAAGAATAATTCTAAAAGAGATGCTGATCAAGGAAAAGACCTGAAACAAGGGCAGGATAGTTTGTATGTATGGACACAAAGGTCATGCCTTTCTTCCTACATGCTCTCTGTTACACCTATTTCCTGCACATGAGGTTACAAACACAGTAACTGTATCTGGGTGCCTGAAACCCTGGGTACAAATATTCTTATCATGCCGGGGCTACATTTCACATTTTCAGTGAAGGTTCATCAGGAGGTTGTGGCAGTAAGCAGTCACGAAACCAGACTTCCTTATCCTGCATCTCCGATGCCTGATTTGTGTGCAAATTGGGTAACCTGAAAGCCAAGAGAATGATCTGTGATGTCTCCCATACAGTTGGATACAGAGTTCTGCAGGAAAATGTAGGCAGTTGTGCTTCCCATCCATCTTAACCTCTGCATCCCCCTTACCCAACTATTGCTGTAACTGGATGGGCAGGAGAAAATTCAAAATTCAGGGAAGTATATGCAAGTTTTGTACTCTAGTGGCTTGGTAAAAGAAACAGACCCAAACCAGCGCCTGTTTCTGAGCAGAAGAAAAGAAACAGCCCAGCCTTTTTTTTAATCTCTCTCTGTCTTATTGCTGTGTGTATTTTAATGGCTTTGAGCAGCTTCATGTGTTAGTGCTAAAATGAGCAATGGAACAACATTCACAACTTAACTTTAAGTCACTTAAATGGTTAATGTTTAATTTGTTCTTGCAATTAATTCATTCCCAGTGGCAGTGGCAATGGTGCTGAGATAAGACTCATTTGTGTCATTGAACTGCTGGTGTTTGTTGCCATAAAGTGCAGTAAGAGCTGATGTTTTCTTGAGTCAAAGAAGATTAGCTTGATTCTGCATACTGAGGAAGTATATCAGTGTAATTGCAACATTGCTTTCTAAACAGGAACTGGTTCACAGAACTTCTCTTAGCCATTTAATGGATTTGTTTATGTCAGGGAATAAAAGTATTAAGGTACTAACAAGCATGGGTAATCTCTAAATAATAGGGGTTTTTAAAAAATTCTTTTTAATAGCAATCAATTCAGGTTGTCTCTTTGCTTAGTCTGATTTCAGTGGGACTTCTTAAGGAATTAAATTATCTGGTGATAGGAATTTCCCCTTTGGACACAGTAAGAGTAGAATTGGTAAAACTAAGATACTGAAATTTGCTGTAAACCAGGCTTTGCTGCCATGCCATGTGGCAAGAGGAATCTCCTTCTGTATTAATCTAGTAACTGTACTAACTTGAGGAGTTGTAAACTCTTTTTTTCCCCCTCCTGTTTATATTTCATTCTAAGCCTGTTCTTTCCAGTGTGTATCAGGAAGATCCTCCTAGTGCCAGCCAGCTGTTAGCTATGCCAGTGGCAAGCTGAGTTGACTCACAGGAACAGATGTGATATCCCAATCCTTACCTCTGGATATTGCAGCAAACTCAAATTGTGGCCTGTGGGATTTTTTTCAATCACCTGATTCACTATCAACGTCTGTCAAACCTTTAAGATTCCTGCCAAAGGTTTTAAGGCCGTCACCATTTAATTTGTGTTGTACCTTGGCATGAATTCATCTGTTTGTAGATAAGCCTGAAACTTTCCAGGCTATTTGAGCAACTGCCCTTCTCTGTAGAGCATAGACTTACAAAACTGCAACAGCAAAGAGGGACTTCATAGCCACAGAAGGAGGAGAGAACCGCATTATTGAAGCATCATCTGCTTTCTTGGAAACTAGAGACAAACTGTGAAACGTGCTTGTACCATTTAGGTATCCTGGGAATTTAAGCACACAATGTATATATTGTAACTCCGAGAACTTCAGCTGGTACAGAGAAATGTAGGGAAGTTGTCAGCCTGCCTCATGTTTGTAAATAAAAAGCAGAAGTGCTGTAGTACCGAAAGTAATTTATTAAACCTGCCATTTGGTCATCTGTTCAGAGATGGTGAAAAGAAATCACAGAGGATATTCATAATATGCTTACTCACGAATTCCTGGGTGCCTTCAGCAGGTACCATCTATTTTCATGCGGGATGACAGGTTATTAGTAACATTTGTAGGGACTTAAAATGCAGAACATGCCAGAAGAAAACATGTCCCTCTGATTTGTGGTGCCCGTGGGAGCCATTTTCTTCAGAGGGTCATTTTATTTTGTAATAATTGGATGCTATCATTGATTTGAGCTCCAAGCCACCTGGTATCTTACTTAAGGCCGATGTTTACTGTCTAAGATGACACAATCTTTCCCATTTGGGCTGACTCCTGAAAGTCAGCTGGGGAGCTTAGAGGAGAAAGCACTGCTTTATATAAAACGCCTGTGCAGCTTAGCATTCTTCTAAGAAAATTGTCTTTATGTAAAAAATATAAATTTTATGGCATTAGTAATTCTCAAAATGTTTACCCTCTATACAGAAATGCTACTCTTGCTCTAATATAATATTAAAAAATATAAACTTTATCCTCGTTGAAGCTCCATGTGAAATCTAAACGTTACCTTGATTGAACAGTGTCTCCACTGGCTTCGGGCCTCTTTAGTTTGTCCTTGAAAAGTATTAAATTTTTGAAAAAGGGCAGAAAACAAGGCTTTAAAAAATGCTGGAATCAGTGGACTTTGTCGTGACATGAAATGAACATTTTCTTGCTTGATTTTGTCTGTAGTCCAATAAATGAGTTGCTCTTTGAAACTATGGTAGATGTAGAAAGTGATTAGCCAATTAATTAACAAGCCATCATACTTATTAATCACAGAAGGACATAATATGTCAGCAGAAGAGTGGCTTCATGCTGCTTGTGAGAAACAGCAAGATACATTTTTTTTTTTTTAAAACACCTTTTAGTTGATGGAGAATAGGATTAATGTCTGTAGGCTGAAGTCACAGCCAGCCACTGGTCTCTCATGCAGCTGGGTAGTTAGAGAGCTGTAGCGGCAATCAAGTCCCCAGATTTATGTGGATCTAAACAATTTCAGATATGGCCAAATGAAAAGTTAATAATAAAAAGGAATTCAGCTGTGAAATGAGCTTCCAGAAATGAGCTAAACCGGTTTCCTTGCCTTCAGTCCATGCGGCAGCAATCACCTCTTTCTCTTTTTTATGTCCTTATTTATGGATGTAAAAGATGGAGGCAAGAGGAGATGATCTAAATGTGCACTGGGATTAGAAGATTTTTTTTTTAATTATTTCTTCTCTTTCAATAGTTTCAGGAAATGTGAAAAAATAACCTTTAAAACGTAATAAACAGGAATATATTCCTTTTACAGGTATTCTCTCTTAATGTGCTCTTAATAGCATGAAGCAGCAGTCAGTCATTGAAATAGAAACCCCTGTGAGTAAAACTAGAAGGAATTACTGCTTTTGTCTTGAATCAGAGAGTCGTTTAGGTTGGAAAATACCTCTAAGGTCACGGAGTCCAACTGTTAGCACAAACCAAAAGCTTTGCCATTTATGGTGGGCTACAAAGTAAAAGAAATATAATTATAAAATTGTCTGGGCCTTTTTGCTGAGCTGAAACACAGCATTTACCCAATCTCGTGCCTAAAGTGACTCCTTCCCATGACTCCTGCAGGCTCTCAAGGTCAGCTGCATTCATTTGATGCTAATGTGCTTTGGAAACCGATGCAATCAATATTAGCTCCTGTGCTTATCTCCTGCCAGGGAGTTCCCTGTGCAATTTCTATTCCATTTTACTTCTCTTGAGCTAGTTTAATGCAAAACCAATACATCTTGTGGAAGAACAGATGCATACAGAAACAGGCACTGACTAATTTTGTAGCGGTTGCCTGTCTATTAATAACCATTCTGATAGTAATTATCTGAATAACAATGTACACAGATCCATTGTGTACAAAGAACAAAACCAGATGTTGATGCCGCCAGACTAATTTATATTGGCAGTGTCAATTTTTTAAGTTACCTGGAAACTGCTGAAGACAGACTTAATTAAAAGTATTGCACATCTTTTTAAACATGAGTATTTATTGACCTCAAATATTCAATGCCAAGATCATTCTCTTGGCGTGATGCTCTGCCAGCCAGGAGAGGAATAACCTGTTTAAAACCTCCCAGAGAGAGTTTTACCTGATTCCTTAGAGCCACTCTTCAGGAACAAAAAAATGATCAGAGGGATGATCTCTCATAGGAGGACAGACTGAGAGAGTTCAGGTTGATCACCTGGAGAAGGAAAGGCTCCAGGAAAAAATTAGTGCAGCCTTTCAGTACTTCAAGGGGGCTTATAAGAAAGATGGAGACAGACTTTTGAATGGGGCCTGTAGCGATAGGAGAAGGGGTAATATTATTTTAAACTGAAAGACGGTAGATCGGACTAGATAAAAGAACATTCTTTTGCAATGAAGATGGTAAAATACCAGCCAGAGAGGTGGTAGATACCCCACTCCTGGAAACATTCAAGGTTAGGTTGGTCAGGGCCCTGAGCAGCCTGATCTTAGTCCCTGCTCATTGCAGGGGGGTTGGACAAGATGACCTGTAAAGGTCCCTTCCAGCCCAAACCATTGTATAAAAAGCTGTGTGACCGAAGACTGACAGTGGGTGTGTCTCTGGTGGGAGTCGCTTGGCTGGAGAAGGTAATGCCCAGAGTTTGGCATTTCTGCCACGGGCAGTTCAGATTTATGCACTCCACTCTGAGTTTTATTGCAGGACAGTTTTTAAGTACTAAATCCATTAAAATACTAAAGGGCAGGTATTTACTGCTTGACTACTTTGAGAATGTTCTGAGGAAGATCTTGATGCAGACCTGTGCTGGCTCTGTCTCCCACGATGGGCTGTTTCAGAAGGCTGACTAACCTTTTGCAAGTCCTTGTCAGGAAGGAATCTGAAGGGCTATCTGTTTCCATCCATGCCACCAGTGAACAGACAGTTTAGAGGGTATTATATTCTTACATGCTGGGGACTGATTTTGGCATTATCAAATAAAATCAAGCTGAATCTATGACTTGGTTGTCTGCCAGTTTCACACAACATTGCTCTTTTGCAGAAAGCCATGGAAAACTGCTTATTGACAAAATACTTTTCATCTGCAAGAGCTGAATGATCTGATTGCTGTAGAGGTTAGAGGATAATTTAATTTTCTTGGAGGATTTGCTGGTGTGTCTATGTAAATATAGAAATGTAAGAGCTTTCTTATAGTTCTTCATAATTGTGTCTTAAAGACGCCTGGCTCAAGGATGCCAGCCATGCTAACACCATGTATGGACATCTGGTCACTGCTCTGAGGGAAACGGGGCCATCTGCTGAAGCAAAACCAATTCCTCCAGGTTTTCTTGACGGCCTCTCGTGCACACAATAGTTGAGTCCAACTCTACTTAGTACAGCAGATCTAATGGAATCTGCAGGTCGTAGCCTGTAGCAATCTCCCAAACCTATGTAATTAAAAACTAAACATTTGTGTTGTGTGTAGTTTTCAGTCGCAGCTGAGGTGTCACATTTTCCCTTTTGCAGGTCTGTCATCTCTGGCAGTTTCTAAGACCCTCATAGCCAGCCTAATTAAATGATCAAAACTACTGCTTCCATCTCCATAGTTTGTTCCCTTTCCTTTATCCAGTATTTTCCAGAACTTGACAAAGCAGTAGAAACAGTAATTAGTGATCTAATTGGTTATAAATAATAATATAACAGACTTACTGTTATTACAGACTTCTTGTCAAAATAACAATCACGAGGCAATATGCTCATTGAGAATCTTTTAAATTCCCAGCACTAAGGTGGTTCAAAGTAGTAAATTATATTACAGCAATTAGCTTCAAAAAAGTATAACCTGTAGATTTATTTTATCCTGACAGCTGTAACAGGCTGCACTCCTAAGTGTGTATTTTTCAGGTCTGGCTGCTCGCTTCTCTTCTTCTGATCCATACTGCCAATTAAAAGGTTGTGTCTACACCTAATTTTGAATTTTCACTCTTTGCTGTGTATTTGGGTATTTCTCTCAGCTTCACAATCCTGGTGAAATCTTAGCAGCCCCAACATGGTGTCACCAGGGTGTTTTCTTTGTCTCTTGCAGCTGGTAAATTATTAATGACGCCGCTAAAGGGGAGCGGGGTGGTCGAGCGGAGTGGGTGGGGGTGCTGGGAGGGAAGCATGGGCAGGGGGAACTTGGGGGAACCCTGAGCAGCTGAAGGGGGTGCAGATGGCAGGGATGTACAGATCAGTGACCACCAGGTTTCCCCATGTTGAATTTTTTTTTTGCCTGAGGGCAGGACAAAAGGGTACTTTCCAGCAGCAACGCTGGAAAGGAAACGGATGGAATATGTGAGAAGAGCTTGTGGCAATGAGAATTTGTACTTTATAGCTGTTGATAGTTTAGCATTCTTAATATTTTTATTCTTATTTAAACATCTGGAAGTTGATTAAAATGTCGTCTGGCATCTCCCCTTTCAAAATTAACAGAAGTGCAGTGGGGGAAGGACACCTAATGTTTAATACTTGCCTGCTGGTTTAGATGCTGCACAGTGCTGATGTCTTTTATTGACACACAGTGCTCTCTGTGATTCATGAGGAACGATGAGGTAATCTAGAGACAGGTCTCTCTCCACCCACCCAAAAGTGATAAATACAACCTTTGGCAGAATCCTCAGCTTGCTCATTTGCCATAAAACCCTTGAGACATCTCTCATGTATATGAGACACAGCTGCAACCAACAGCAGTGTTCACTGCATATATATTTTTTCTTTTTTTAGAGGGAAACAGTGACAGTGCTAACTGAATTATTTAATGCTGTAGGGTTCTTATAAATTTATAGACTTTCCTGGTAGCTGTTATCACTTGATAATGTGTATGAAGGCTGGTTTTAGTTTTAAAGTATCTTAGTTTACTGTGTAATCTGTAAAAAAGGGAAAGGGGGAAGCTTTTTTCCCTTCCCTTATCACTCTTGTAGGTGCTCACACTGAATCTCTGTCATTTTGGCTGTTACAAGGGTAGGGGAGTAAAGGAGTCAGCAGTAGGTCCCAGCTAGAAAGCATAATCTCAGGTTAGAGCTGTTGCTTTTTCCAAAATACACTGATTCAGGGGGAAATGTGCCCAGGCAGGTTGACTCAGCTCTTTCTCCTTCCAAGGCAACATACCCCAGAGGCTATCCCACCTCAACAGAGTTTTATTCTCAGTATTGAAACTAAGAGGTTTGTTTGCTTGAAATAATTATTGTGACTATCTTGGTGTGCTTCCCAAGGCTTCTCGAAGCAAAACTCAAGCTGTTCTGACTTGTCTGCTGAAGCGTGGTCTGTCACTTTCTCCCCTAGCCCTGGTCGTGGCTGTTTTTCAGTAATGCTGCAGGTATTTGCAGATACTTTACACTTTTATTTCAAATGGAAGTTTTTTCTTAGTGGAATGCTAATACTTATTAAAGCATTTTAACAAAACTTTTGTTTCAAAGTAATTATGAATCTTTTTGATATCACAGAAAAAATACTAACCCAGGCACCCAAAGAAGAAGCATCTAGAGTGGCAGTTTTCATCCAGTGGATTTGTAAAACATCTTTGCATTTTCTACAGCATGCTTTTTCTCAGTAGCACTGTTCTTGGGATGTTCAGTGTGCAAATGGGTTGATAAAGGCCAAGCCTGGTGAGCTCTGTGTGCGAGAGGGAAGGTATGAGACAGGTTACTTGAACAAGCTGGATAGAGTTGCCCATTTGGTGTAGTTGCTTTCCTCATGTTGCAGTATAAGTCAGAGCATATAAAATGTTGCTAAAATATTGTAAGTACCTCCTTAGATAGACCCGTAAAGGTGACTGTGAGGAGGGCTGTATGCTCTTCAAGTATTAATTCTCTTTGCCCTCACCCATGCACATCATATGAGTATCTAACTGGAGATTGTCTTTCCTTATAAAATATATCAGTTACCTAATAAAAATGCTTTAACTGTGATGGTACAAAAATGATCCCTTCTTGCTAAAGGTTACAGGGCAGGGAAGTTATACATATCCTTCATCCTGCCCCCAGAATTCTGGAAAGGGTATGTGGTGAATGTATTTATAATTAACATTTAGATGCATAATTTGACTGTATATCAGAGCTGAATTGGGTAACTGTGTTTGTGGCTCTTGCTTAGTTTGACTCACAAGCCCATTGAAGTGGTTCTGAGTTAAGCAGTTTGTCTTTGTAAATCGCTTGGAATGTAGCTCCAGGTGGGTATTGAGCTGTAAAAGGAAATTTTAAATTATAATTTTTTCCCAGTGCCTGTTGAGGTGGATGTTTGCTGATCTGTTAGGTGAGGTCATTTTCCATCTGAATGACAGCAGACCGTCCTCGATAGGATTTGGTCGCTGTTTAGGAGGGCAGAATCTGCCCTCTGCTGGGTTCTGCAAGTACTGAGACGGTGATACTTTACAGCGCTTCACATTAAGACTAATAAAATATGTATTTTGCTATAAACCACTTTTGCTAGTCTGTCCCAAATTTGCTGAGTTATTATTCTGTGTTTCAGTATGTTGACTTTTTAAAAATACCTTGAACTAACTCACTGAAAATGAGCACGCAGAAAAGAGCACTGTTGCCGCCTCAGAGATGACTTCCTAGTTATAAATTGCAGATTAAACATGGATATTTGAGTTTTAACTAGAATTTGTAGATGGTGACTTGGAACAGCAATCAGAGGTGAGTTTTTAATGTGGCTTTGGATTGAAAGGTGTTGTATAATGCTGGAGATGAGTCTTGTAAAAATTTATACATACCCATACCAACCCAGAGGAGTGGCTGTGCAGAGCCTGACTTAGAAGTGAAGTGTTAGGAGCAAAGAGCTGGTTGGAAATGGCTCTGGGCTTGTCATTGTCTTACAGTGGTTATGGTCATACATTGAGGGTGGCAGAACACTGGCACAGGTTGCCCAGAGTGGTGATGGATTCCCCATCCTCGGAAACCCTGAACAACCTGATTTAGTTGAAGATGTCCCTGCTGTTGGGAGTTGGACTAGATGACCTCTAAAACTGCTTCCAACCCAAACCATCCTGTGATTCTGTGATTATCCCATCCTGAGGTCTTACCTGTCTGGGAAGTCCTTTGTGTGAGCAGGCTGTGTTTTTTTATGTGAAAAGTTGGGTTAAACTCATTGCTGAGGGCAACAGAGGCCATTGAAAACTGAAAAGAGGTTAAAAGGGGGAGAATAGCCAAAGGCTTGAAGAACAACTGTTCTTCATGGGAAAGAGGTTTATCCTTCAGGAAAACCTGTGGTGGATGGTGCCCTCATCTCTTGGAGGTGCTCCTTTTCCAGAGGTGGCTGAATCACCTTGCTCACTTGTCTTGTAACCAGAAATGACCTTTTAAAGTCGAACCCAAGAACAGATCTCGGCAGCTAAATCCAGCTTGGTTTGATATTTAAGGATTGCTA
The DNA here is from genome assembly GCA_013397775.1 of Eulacestoma nigropectus. Lineage (NCBI taxonomy): Eukaryota > Metazoa > Chordata > Aves > Passeriformes > Eulacestoma > Eulacestoma nigropectus. Next base: position 170,543 of record VZTE01006169.1, read on the forward strand.
TGGAACTTTGGGTTTGGTTTTGGTTTTTTTTTTCTTTTCCCCCCTCCTAAATTACTGGAGGAAGAACAGCCAAGCAAGCAGTACAAAACTGATGCCTGTGGCTAGCCAGCTGATTTATGGTGTTACATCTTAAAACTTGGTTTTACATAGAAGATGGGAAGAATTCAGGGCTTTCCTGAATGAACCTTACTTATTTCTGCTCTCTGAAAGATGTTGTTTGTATTTAGTTTTAGTTTAATTGACCTCAGAAGAGGATCTTTTAACCAGCTCATTAAATCAGTGTCTCTTTAGAACACAGTGATAATTTCTCTAAACTGCTGTGTGCTGTTTTTGTACATCTGTCTCCATGTCTGTAGGGTTGCCTCAGTCTTTGCCGTGGTCCACGCAGATGTAGGCTGGTGATACCTCTTTGGGATGAACCCTTGTCTCTGCAGGACTGAGACAGCATTTGCTAAGAGCAGCACAAATGTTTCTGGCCCCTTGCTGTGGGGAGGGATAATAACAAGGCATCATTTCCTCCTCTGCCTTCTGCCTTATTCCCAGGACAGGAGTTAATGACAAGCAAATAGCACCGCAGGGGAAAGGGAATGTAGAAGTCCTGGCTGTGTATATCTGTTGGGAATCCCATATAAAGCTATTCTGTTGAGTTAATTTGATAAATACTGTAGAAAATTGCAGTTGGGAAATCAAAGTCTGCTGAAAGACCTCTCTGCAGCACACAGTGAGCTGGGTTTGTCTCTACATCTGCCTTTGGCAGCTACAGTAACAAAAACACACCCTGAGCCCAGTTTTCCATATTGAGGTGGCTCAGAAATGAGGTTGAACGGCCCACCGGGCAAGCTAATGCTAGAAAATTTAGATAAGAGTATAAAAATATAGATGGAACATTGAGGAAGGGTTTTAAACAAGTGAATGAATACATATATTGGGTTAAAATGCTTCTAATCAGAAACAAAGCTTTTGACAAGAAATACCTGAATTATAGGCTTTTGAAGTGGTTATAATTTGTCCTGGACTTACGGTACCCTTAAGTCATGAAATATAATAGCAGGTAGTTTTGAATCAGCATTAAAGTAAGTTTTTATATTAGTTTATTTCTTTCTCAAAAACTTTTCCCGTATTTTGAATTACGGTTCCTTGTGTGTTCCCTGTCCTGGAAGCTGTAATGTGTGCTTTGCTTTCCTATGGTGTATTGGAGTGAAGCCCTCTCCCTAGACGGCAGGTTTGTGTTAGATATTAGGAAGAAATTCTTCCCTGTGAGGATGGTGAGGCCCTGGCACGGGTTGCCCAGAGAAGCTGTGGCTGCCCCTGGATCCCTGGAAGTGTTCAAGGCCAGGTTGCACAAGGCTTTGAGTGACCTGGGATAGTGAAAGGTGTCCCTACTCATGGCAGGAGCATTGGAACGAGATGGTCTTTAAGGTCCCTTCCATCCAAACCGTTCTAGGCTTGTATGATGAGCTGATGAACTGCTAATAAAACCAGGTGTAGGCATCCATTGCAGCTGTAGGGTTTCCCTTTTGGAGGGAAGCAGGAGGGAATGGAGCTCTCATCGCTTTCCTTGAAGGAAACAGTAGCTCTTGACACTCCTTGTAGTGATGATTTTGTTGTCCAAGCCAGTTATGAGCCTGCACAGGAGGTTAAAATAGCGGAAAAGGAACTGCAAAATGCTGCTGTGGGAGCAGCTGCTGTGTCGGTCCTGCCTCTGGAAACTGTTAAATTGGCTTAGTTATGTTGTAAAACTGCTTCTCAGGTGTTAGAAAGTCACTTTTTTTTTGCTTTAGCTGCTGCAGAAACATTCTTGTTAAAGTCCTGATTTGTGTATTTTAGCAGTGTTGTGTTAAACTAAGTTGAAAAAGTGGTAGTGGTATTCTTAATACGAGTGTGTATAAGACAAAACATGAGAAGCCATATAGCAACCAGCCACTCAGTTTTAAAACTTAATTTTTCCCTTACAAATGTGGCCAACTAATTGGTTTACAGCAACAAAATTAGAGGTGTCCCTTTCTTATTCCCTGCTTGAGGGTTCAGGTTTGTAGGCCAAGCGTCCAAATGAAGAAAAGTAAGCCAAAGACCTGTGCAATGCTTTTTTTGCCAGATTATAATGCAGATTTTAGGGTAATTCAGATGTTTTGCAATTCAATTGCATGTAATCAGGAATATCTGGTAAATAATCCTCCTTCATAAACGCTCCTCATCCTCTGCAGTAGCTTCCAAAAATTAGGTTTATGTAGAAAGACTGATGTATTAAGCACAGTTTGCCGTACGTGTATTTTAAACCAGACAAATTAACTGCGCGACAGAGCAGGATTATAGAAGACCTCTTGCCTGTTATGCTGCGCATGTATTCTAAATATGCACTTCAAAAGAGTGTATTAGCTAAAAATGTATAAAGGAGAAAAAAACCCCTTGTTCTTATTCAAACAGTGGACTCTAATATTTATATCCATCTCCACTCTGCTTTCTGGTCAGGGAACGACAAGGTGCCAAGGGCCTCAGTCTTCTGCCAGAGTTCTTTTTGGGATGGGGAAATAAACACCAAAACTGCTATTGGAGCAATAGTTTTGGTATTTATGGACACTTTAATACAATAAGCAAAGGCATAATGTATTTCTTGATGATACTTTAGATTTCTCCTGTGAGGAAACATTGAGACACACAAAAAGGTGTTTAAAAGCAGCTATTTGTAGATGAATAGAAAGTAGGTATCGCCATCTTCTCCGATGTGATTTCATTTTGTTTTCTTTTCTATGACTGTATTATTTACTCTTTTTTGCTAGGCACAGTTTCACAAACAAAGTAAGGTTGATCAAAATCACTGCCAAAGTGCAGCTAGTGAGGATGCTTGTAAATAAATATATAAAGATATTAGTCCTGCTCTGGATTTCAAGTGAGCAATTCAAGTGGCTTTAAAATAGTAGATGAGCAAAATTTAGAAGTGTTCGTAGAAAATGAAGGCTGAGTGCTGAAAGTAAATAACTGGCAACTGCTTTCTAAGGGAAGGAATGGTAGTTGAGGGGAAAAGGGACCACAACTGGAAAATAAATTCTGAGGCAACAGACAAACGTTGATTTTTAGGATAGGTGTAACTGATTCCTAGTTGCTCTGGTGGGCTATAAAAAGTCTCTCTTTCCATTTGCACCACCTGGAAGCCACAGCTATCCCTGAGCTATGTTCATCTGTTCTGCCCTGGAAAGGAGAAAAGTAAGTGACCCCACTGGCATTTAAACCTGTGGATTTAAGGAGTATTTCACTTGAGATTAGCCCACTAAGCCATTCCTTCTGCCTATTTAAACAATTTTATTCCAAGAAGGACACGGGAGTGGAAATATTATTGTTAACTGTACTTGGAGGTAGGAAATGTGTATTTCTGTCGCTGGTGAGTTTGTTTTATCAACCCCTTTATTTTTGAACGGATAGCAACATGTTCATTAGGAATGCTGTGATCTAAGATTTTGGTTGTTTCTTTTCTGTTGGATCATGTTTGATCGCCCAAAAGTTCTTTCCCCCTTGCTTATCCTCATCTTCCCCGGGTACCAGCGAAGGTCTAAGTAGCTCAGAAGCTTTGCAGGCAAGAGAATTCTGGGGAGCTTCCTGAGTTGTCCTGATGGGTGCAGATCTGTTTTTGATCTCCTCACCGCAGGTTGGCCACAGTGAATTTCCATGATTTTGTGATATGGAAAAACATCAGTGACAAATTATTGCACTCATTTTGCCTGTCAAAACTGAGCTGTAAACTCACATTGCTGCTAAGAAGGTAAATGGCTGAACTTAGAGCACTGATCTTTGCCTTATTCAGTGTAAGGACTCAGAGGTGAAGGAAAAGAAAAGGCTTCTGAACCTTGATAAAACTCATCTTTTATTTATGTCCTCAAACATTTTTTTTCTTCCTAGAGCTGCTAATATTTTTTAATATCCAAAAAGCACCAGCCAGTTGTGTACACTTGATGCTCATGGTAATATTTTTCCAAAAATAACAGAATACCGAGCAGAGAAAACAAACTGCCTCAAGCACGCAAATAATGATTTAGGGACATTTTTCACTATGCAGAAATGTATTCCTAAAATACTTTTGGGGCACACTGCCTTTTGTTTTAGCTAATTCTGGGTATTTCTGGCACCGGGGTCCTGCTGTTGGCCTCTTGCTGCAAGGACTGAGGTGTAAGTTGCTGACAACAGGGGGCAGAGCGAGTTTGTGTTTTAAAGGAAGAGAAATCCCTGTCAGAGCAGTCAATGGTTATTTTTTTTATTCCAAATGTAAGCCTTGTCTTACGAAAGAGATAATAGCAAGTACGCCTCTGATTAAATCTGCTGTGCAGAACTCGTGGATGTCAAAGCATTTCAAAGGCTTGGTTGCTGTCTTGGATCCTCTTTTATAAAGCAGATAAGGCAGTTAAGCTATAAGTTTGTATTTATTTAGGTTGATTCAAAATCTTTTTATTAACTGTTTATTTAATTTTAGCCACCCAATATGGCTCTGGCAAGCTCTCAGCATACTTCTGGCTGCCTTGACTGTCTAAAGAAACTTTTGGCAGGGTCCTAGGTCTGGGATTTGCACGCTTTTTCCATCCTAACAGGCATGCTTGAGGCGCCTAACCATACTTAGAAAATAAAAAAGGAACAAACTTCACTTAACCATGAAAGGAGTAGGAAGGGAATCTGTTGCTGCCGTTATTACCTCCACACTCCTTGATCTAATTTGGACTTTGATGCTGATGAAGTGGCAACCTCGTTTCTACTGCACTTAAAGAAATGCATTAAAGCATCTGAAATGGTCTTTGTAATTTTGGCTTTATTTTATTTAAAGGAGTAAAGCATAGATTTGAGGGTGTACTTGTAATATTTCTCAAATATTCGTAATTATCTGACAAGGTAGCACATTGCTTCTGGGACAGACTAACTGCACATGTTAAAGGCTTTTTCTGAAATTACTAGTTTTTTACTGTGGATCCAGTGCTCCTGGCCTGAATTTCATATTCTTATGTATATGAACAATCACCTGTGGAAGATATTGGCAGGTATTAGAGCTGTGAGTAACAGCTCACAGAGAACACCGTGCTCCATAGTCCAGAATCTTGGATTTTCCCTCTCTTTATGTTGGACTTGGATTTCCTAGCACATTTGATGTACAGTCAGAACATAGACTTCTTTGTTTTTAGCTGAGCCCAGCTGAATTATTAGGGGCATTGTTAAGGCAATGGCTAAGGGCAGTCTTCATTTAGAATAAGACATTGGAAATTCCATGTACGTTCTTTATATGGAAATGTTTATACAATATAAACTTCTGCTTAGGAAAGCAACTCTTTTTCATCTGGACAGTCTCTCCATACAATGCATCATGCCAGACAATAGATGAAGTGTTTTAATGGTGGTAAACAGAGTGTGTGTATGTATATACATATTAAAAATATATATTTATATATATTCAACCGCACGTGAAACGTCCTTTCATTTCATGCCTTTTAAGGGGAGATTGTATCGCAGAGGTACCTACCCTCAGTAGGATGTGGAGCTCCCACATTTGAATGCCTCAAGCATTTCATTTTTCTGAAATGGGAGGGAGACAAATTACCTACATGTTATGATGGACAAATCAATCCCTTAGAAGTTGTAATTAAAATTCTGCCACATCTTGCAAAAATTACAGGGAAATCACTTTGAAATTATAATAGCATGTGCAGTAGCTGTTTAAAATACAGCTACTATTCATAAATTCCTGAAGACAATATTCATCTAATGTCTAAACTCTTGCATGGTCTCTGTGTAGCAGAAGAGACACAGTGTTTCCCAAAATAATTTTTACTACTTCAAATGACTGCAAATAAAAATTGCAAACGTGTTTGCTGTTCGTGCTTACACACGTGCTCAAAAAAATCTATTCTAAAACTATCTGTTGTACAGTTGCTTTTAGGGATGAAAGGAAGGCAGCAGCAGCACAACAGAATGCCCTTTCTGTCATATTTATAATTGTGATGTAAATAATTTAGTTTAGATTATGTTCCAATATTTTCTTCTCACTTTAAAGGAGAAATGGTAGCAGCATATCCCCTTACCTACCACATGCACTGTCTAAATGTGGCTTCTCTTTAGTAAAATGTCAAGTATCCAGCTCTCCATTTCCCAATTACTGCCTTTCTGCACTTCATATCACTGATGGACCCAACTACTACAGATATCATGCAAATCTTCATTAAATCAGTGCAATGCACACTGACTTGAGCAGTTGGACCAGCTCCTGCAGTTCAGGTATGGATGAAAAAACCACACAGAAGTATTTGGAATGAATAAGTGCCAAAGTATCACTGACTTCGGCTGGAATTGCTTAAGGCTTTCCCTCAAATAGAAACACTTTTCCCAAATAATAAAAGTTCTTAATTAAGGAGCAGCAGTATCTTATCACAGAATCACAGAATGGTTTGTGTTGGAAGGCACCTTGAAGATCATCCCTTTCCAATCCCCCTGCCGTGGGCAGGGACACCTTTCACTATCCCAGATTGCTCCAAGCCCTGTACAACCTGGCCTTGGACACTTCCAGGGATCCAGGGGCAGCCACAGCTTCTCTGGGCAACCTGTGCCAGGGCCTCATCACCCTCACAGGGAAGAATTTATTCCTAATATCCAATCTAACCCTGCCCTCTTTCATGGTCAGTAGTTGCTATATTTTATGCTGTTTTCCTTTGGAATATGAAGGTGCTCTGCCATTTCCATTTTGCAGCAATAAATGGGTTTTGCTGTTGCTCATGGAAGGTACTGAACCTTTAAAAAGTCAATATTCAAAGAAACAAGAGACAAAAATCATATTTTGATTGCCTGATATGGGCATGGATACTATTTAATAGGCAAAACAAGGGATTTGATTTCAGATGAGGCAAGCACCTGTTTCTCTCTTTGTGTACTGTGGGGACTTGGGTGGTTCTGTTTTGGTTTTGTCCCTTCCCCTGAACAGAGGCCCTGAATGCCAACAAAAACAGTTTAAAATGGTATTAATGTCCTTCCCTATAAGCTATCAGATCCACAAATATGTTTTATTTGAAATGCACAGGGTTCCCTAATGAAACTCTTGGGCTGCGCTAGAACCCGGAGCATGCACAGGGGTTTTACTGTGCATCCCAGAGGTAGCTATAGGTGTAGTTTACTTTGACCTCCTGATTCTGAGAGCAGAGTGAATGGGAGAGCTGTGTAAGGCAATGTCTTTGCAGCAGGCCTTCTGTGGAGGGGAGTTCTCCTGCCTTGGAGCTGGCCCAGCCGTCGGTGTGGCTGTGGCTGTGGCAGGAACGCGCCAGACCTCCCGCCGCAGCCACCGCAGCGCTGCCCCCCTCCACGCGTGTGCCCTGCCCCAAGCTCTGTCTGCCTGACAGCTTCATTTCCTCTCTTTTCAACATATCTATCAACAAAATGCTTTCCATCATTTTGGGCTATTTTTGTCCCCTTATCACAGCTATTTCCTTGGGTAAATAGTTCTCCTGGCGCTGCTGCCGGAGCTGGAACGCGCGCTGGGGTACAGTAGGTGCGGGCTGTGTGGGAGGTGAGAGGCAGGGCTGCAGAAACCCTTTTCTTTTCTCGCCTGCTTCCAGTGAAACAGCTCCCATGTCAGCAGGATCGTGCCTTGAAGAAGGAAAAAGAGGGGGGATAAAAAGGAAAAGAAAAGAAAAAAAACCCTGCCCCAGAAAAAATACTAAATTTTATAGATGTAAAATATATTCAATGAGTCAAAAAGCAGAGTAACTATTTTTTCCAGTTTGCCTGGCTGTGCAATCACCTGTATTCTCTTTGTTGATTTTTAGA
>VZTE01006169.1:178372-245787 GCA_013397775.1 Eulacestoma nigropectus
CCAGCTGTTTTAGAGTGGCGGTGCCTCTTACCTAAGTACCTGGTGGAAAAGGTTCCAGGGCAAGAGTGGAAGCTGCAGCATGGACCTGTGATTACTCTATTTAAAGATTCTGATATTTTGTCTGAAAAAAAAAAAATCTCTCTAAATAAGTGGGGACTGAAAAATCTCCAGCCTGCACAGCAGGAGCATGGAAACCAGGGTTCCTGTTGTTCAAGCAAACACGTGATTTTAGAATCACAGGATATTCCTGGTTGGAAGGGACCCACAAGAGTCATCAAGTCCAGCTCTTCAGTGGATGATCAAGCCCATGACCTTGGTGTTATTAGCACCATGATCTGACCAACTAAGCCAATATGTGCTTCTTTATGTGCTCTTTTTCATTGTCTATTGTAACTTAATATTTTCTATAATTTTGAAGGTTTTTGTGTGCTGTTCCATCAATTAGAAAAGTAATTGTTCCGCTTCATATTTTTTGGGGGGGATTTTTGTCAAGATTCCCAGGGAGCTTTTTTCTTTTTTATGGAGGTTTACTGAATTTATAATCTCTTGAAATTTAATAGGGATGTGGAGGAGGGAATTACATAGGTGTCTCTGCACATTGCTGGAATGAGCACTTGTCTGAATCTTGAAAGCTTTTTCCAGAAAATGCCATCATTTTCCCCAGATTTTATATAAACTCAATACATTAAGTAGTAGCAGAGCAGGTACTGATTTTGAAGAATGTATATCATATCTCAAACTACTTTGTAAAGGGAAGAAAAAAATATGAGCACTTTTTAGTCTCTTAAACACCCTCACTTTTTTAGAGCTTAAGTTAACATTGACATGCACAACATTGACATGCATTAGTTGTAGGACTTTTTAGCATTAAATTGGGGTAAAGACATTTTACTCATTTCTGTTAGTGGTTCATTTGTTGTACACATTGTATTAAAAAAAATTAACATATTAAAAATACTTCTGACTTTCTTAAACAAGTAGAAGTTGATCCAAGGAAATGCTAACTTGATAAGCTTCCTTAAAACAGAAACAAATTTTTGGAGTACTCTCTTGTTGAAAAGGAGTGCCTTGAAGAGAATAAAGACTCATATGTAGTACAAGTTCTAAAATTGTTGAGTTAGAAACCCAACCTTTGTTGTGTTTTTAGCTAGTCTTGGAGTTGAGGTCAATGCTTTTCAGAACTTTCTTGAAACTGTAAGATGCGGCATATTTGGTACTAAAGGGTGACTGTGAAAAATGGGTTTCCAAACTAAAACGTGTGAGTCCAAGGGAGATCACGGGGGCTGGGAGTGGAGTTGGGGATCTGACAGAAGTTAATGTGACTGTGGTTGTATTTGAAGGTAATTTGAAATAATTTGGCTGCAGATTAATCTGCTCTTGCGAAAAATGGCAAATTAGATGTCTAACATACGTTAACCTTACTGAGAATCTTGTTATTCAGCAAAACGTTGTTGCATTGGTGATGTAGTGATGATGCTGCGAGGATAGTCACTCTAAAACCAAATTTAAATTGAAACTTCCATTACATTACTATCTTAATTTGTAACTGGATGTTGATTTCGGAAATGTGGCATCATTAACCAAGAGAGCTGGTGTGATGTTACTGCACTTCCCCTGTTCAGTGTTCAGCCTGATCTGTTCCCACAGTACAAAGAATTCTTTTGCTGTTTTTCATTTCTTTCCCTAGATCCACATCTTTGAGTTATGCCATGCTCTTACTACTCACCTTTATCTTGATCACGGCATTCTCATATCCATTTTGTGCCTTTTTTTTTAATTGAATCTCTAACAATGGGTTTCACTTACTAATTTTATCTTCTATTCTTCTAGATATAATAGCATATATTATCTGACTTGATTTAATGAAATAAAGATGGTTACCTGAAAATAACTCTTCAGTGGAAATGTCGAGGTATCATTTTTTTGTCTTTGGGCTCAGTAGCATTCGGTGCCTTTTTTTTTTTGTTACATGCATTAATATGTAAGAAAACCAAGCCCTGACATTGCCCTTGGATATTTTTGATTGCAATAGGTTTATGGCTTTGAAAGATTAATACTTGTAAAATTAACACTGCTGTAATTGGCAGTTGCTATTAATTAATAGCGAGTGTCAGGAGTAAGTTCTCTCTTCTAAGCAGGACAGATCAGTTTTAGACAAACTTGAACCAGCCTCTGAATGAGCTTCTATCTTGTACCAAGAATTTTGGATCTTCTCATTGCATTGAGCACCAAATTGCACCTACATCCTTGCACAGGGAGAAATCAAAGCTGATTTTGTAGTGCTGTTGCGTAAGCTGCAGCTGAAGATCTGCCCTTTGTTCAGTTTGGCTAACCTTGAAATATCAATGGGATTTCAGTTGTCAGGCAACTAAAAGCTTTGCTTATGTTTTTCTCTTTTTACTGATACCCAGGTGCTTTGTCATCTAGACTAGTTTGTACCAGAAAGGATTCTCTCTTATCTAATATTTGACCTGAAAGTGTTACTAAAGGGAGCTGTTAAACTTAAAAATCTACTTTGCACATGCATCCTACAACTCACAGTGGTCACTCGTGTTATCACATCATGAAACACACGGAGCTAAAGGGTGTTAAGATCAAATTAATTAGCAAAACCGTGGGAAATCTGGATATTTCTTTTTATTTTGGCACTAATTACACTCTGAAGTTCTATGCCAGTGCTTGTAACTTTTGGAGGCTACTTACCAGTTTTATCACTGTTTTGCACTAGCATGTGTCTCTTATCTAGAGGATGGAAAACAAATGACACTTGTTTGGAAGAAAGCTGACATAATTTGTGCTATGAGTTATCAATTAAAGCATTCTCTTTTGAATCTGCTCTGTCGAGTGGGGAAGGGCAAAGGGTGAAGGAAAGAGAAAACAAGATTTATCTTTCTCTTTAATAAATAAATTGCCTTGATTCCAGTTTGGAAATCTGAACGGTGGTGGAAGAGGGGATTTCCAGTCACTAGTCTTGTGGTTTAGATGTTTATTCACAGTGCCAAAGAACCTGTTTTGGATCCCCATCCTCAAATGATGTGGTGTGAACCCACACCTGCTGGAGTGGTCCAAGAGCATTTGGATGCAGTATTCAGGACAGGGTTGCCTTAGCCTCTTCTTTTCTACAGCTTGGGAAAACAAACAAAAATCTAGGGTTCTACCTGGTGTGAGAACTTCCTGCCTTGCCTCCAGGTGAGTGCCATAGCCAGCAGACACTGGAGTCAAATGAAATCCTGTCAACAGGAGAGGAGCCACTTTGGCATGCCGTAAGAGCCAGGGATTGCAACACTCAGCGGGCTTGTGCAAGGATTCATTCCAGTAACAGCTTGGGATGGGCCCAGCAGAGAGTTTGAACTGCAGTGCTGCCGGGGAGTCCAGAACCACCACTGCCACATTTTTTGTTTTCTAGATTTGCCTGTGAAAATCATGTTTTTAAATTTATGCTGTTTTAGCGTATTCAATTCAGAGTCATCGGCAGGGATGGTTTAACCAAAATTAGGTTTGAGTGGATAATGTATTTGCTGAGATCGTGCAGCTTCGATAATTGGAATTTTCCAGTGATCATTAGGTAACATGTTTGTGTCAATAAGAAGGCCTGTGGAGTGACTGAATGATCCGGTTTGTCTTTCTGGCATTGAGTTTTCTCAGTTATTAGAAAATCTGTATTGTATCACAGCTGTGGGGTGAAAGAGCAGCACTGTGGGTGAGCTTTGCAACTCGTCTCTTTCCATTAAAAAGTTGTCATGGATAAAGAGAAAATAGTTTTGTAAAGGGTACATCAGGTGTTCTTGACTTTTTAGCACTGCAGGGAACACTACAGAAAATAATAGCAGTGTTTAGTAGAAAAATGTCTGCCAGTACCTAAATTGGTAGATTTACTATTCAACATTACTTAGACCCAAAGTTTTGTAGTTCAAGACCAAATTTCTGATTTGTAAGCAAGAGTTGTCTGTACATCCTGTTTGCTGCCTTTGTACCAGAGAGTGATTTTGTTATTAAGCTACAACATGAACACTGACTGCCTTTGTTTATTAGCAGCAAGTTGTGGAAAATCAAATTAGCAACAATTCTGCTTCTGGATAATAAGTTAATTTTGAAGTAAGTAGGTGTAGAATAGTAATGTGGGCCAAGTTATCATGAGTGCTTTCAAAGTGCCTTGTGAATTCCAAGCAAAATCCATGTAAAGCAAGCATTAGCGTTACGGGGTAGAGATCCCTAAGGTTTCTTACCAGACCAAAGTGAGCAATAGAGGACTAATACAAATGTACTGTAATACAAAATTACAAATGATGTTTTCAACACTTTAAATTGATTTGATTTGGTAATATATTTAGCAGTGTTTAATCCCAGGTACATTTTAACAAGAAAGATGTCAACTAGAGAGTCTGGGCAAACAACTTATTAAAAGTTCCTGGTTGCCATCAGTGTATTTGTTTCCAGACTAGGTCTCTTAGTCTGTTTCCCATCACAGTGTCCTGAGAGGACCTTGCTCTATCTTTTTTTAAAAGCTTTGGTATGTGTTCTTCTCACGATATGTATAAGTATTTCCATTAGAGTTAATCAATCAACACCAAATAACAAATGCTTTTACCATTAATGGGAGCACTGGGTGTGCGAGGAGGGCAGGACTGTGCATGTAAAGGCAGCACATGGAACAGGAGGAAGTGCTGTGGGGTATTTGCTGCTCGATAATATCCCAAGCGGGTCTTGTGTTGGATTTGTGTGGTTGCCTTTTGGGGTAGAGCCAGGTTAGGGGGTCATAAAATGTGCACCTTGTTTTCCAGTTACGTACTTTGGCAGATAATGGAAGTGGGACCACGGTACTACTTAAAATATATATGGATGGGAAGAAAAGAATAATTCATTTAAAAAACATTCAATCTTTTTTCATTTATTCATCAATGTATTGATACCAGATCCACATTTTCAGCGCATCCCACCTGGAGGTTTTCTGCAGCACTCAGTAGTTCAAACAGCAGTTTCTGCTTTTCATGTAGCAGTGGTCAGGTCTGGTGCATTTGCATATCTCTAATTAAAGTGTAAGGAGGTGTGTAATTAGTGGGTAACGCTAATTCTTTACGTGAATCTGTCATTGTTAGAAGGCTGTGGTACACAGAGACCAAACAATGTCTGTCTGTAAGTGATGTTCAAGGCTGAAGGAACCTTGTCTGTCAGATTTTTAACTTGCTCTGTCTTTCAGCTTCTGAGGCTGTCTCAGCTGAGCTGGAGAGGTTCAGGTGAGTGGCAGGGACAGTTGTGCTTTTGTCATGTTACTCTGGGATGTGGGTTGTGAGTAAATGACAGGGGCACTGACGTAGCCACCGCCTCAACAGCAGCTGCACCACACGGTGTTTGCCATTGTAGGGGGCTGTCTGCCCTGGTCTGCTTCCATGTTGATGGGGGAAAGGGCTGATGGATTGAGCCAAATAATGGTTAAATGTATTATTCTACTCTTAAAAAGTAAAACAAAGGGGTGAATCAATCATAGACCCATCATATATCCTCTACGCCAGGCATGAGACATGGAGGCCAGGAGATGGGACAGGCTTGCTGAGAGCTCAGCAGGACGATGGGTGCATGTCAGAAACAGAGTCACAGAATATGCTGAGTTGGAAGGGACCCACAATGATCACAGAGTCCAACTCCTGGCCCTGCACAGGACATTCCCAAGAATTCCACCATGTGCCTGAGAGCACTGTCCAAATGCTTCTTGAACTCTGCCAGGCTTGGTGCTGTGATCACTGCCCTGGGGAGCCTGTTCAGTGCCCAACCACCCTCTGGTTGAAGGATCTTTTCCTGATATCCAACCTACACCTCCCCTGACATAACTTCAGGCCCTTCCCTCGAGTCACCAGAGAGCAGAGATCAGTGTCTGCCCTTCCTCCTCCCCTCACGAGGAAGTTGCAGACTGTGATGGGGTCTCTCTTCAGTCTCCTCTCCTCCAGGCTGAAGAGACCCAGTGCCCTCAGCCACTCCTCACACGGCTTCCCCTCAAGGCCCTTCACAATCCTTGTGGCCTCCTGGACATCTCAGCCCCTGGGCCATGACAGAGAGGTGTGGGAGAGGATCAGCCCCGTGCACAGGGGTTTGCACATAAGATGTGATGTTTTGCATACAGTGGGTTATTTTTCCAGACATGTAGTTATCTTCTGTTTTCTTTCAGCTGAGAGACTCCCTTAGATGTGGTTTGAATTAGCGGGCATTCCAGCGTTTCTCTGACAGCAGCGAGGTGCAGGCTTGAAAGCAGCTAATTACATGTCCTTAGGATTAGAGGATTTGTGTATGCAATTAAATTTCCTTTTAGCTCCCCCAGAGTTTAGCCTGTTTCCTTTAGTTTTGATTCCTAAATGGCCATCACTGACAAAGCTTATGTGCAGTTTTCTTAACTTAATTTATGGTTGGTTGCTCAGCATCGTTGGGGAACAAAAGAAAAATTAATTGTTCAGGCAGTGAATGTTTTATTTTTTGCAATTGTTAGTGCAGCATTCAAACAAGTTCAAAAGTTATTTGAAGCTAACTTTTTTTATTTAAGAAAGTGTGATCTTGAACCAATTTCATGTGTATTGAGAACATTTTTCTTGAGTTTCAGTACATAATACTTTGTCTTGGGGAAGAAAACCTGGTGAGATTAGACCAGATATTTTAACTGTATAACCTCCAATATTAAAAGGTTACAGCAAGTTTTCTTTAAAGAAACTATTTCCTATTTAAATGAGGGGAATTGTATTAATTTATTTCTCTTCACTGTGAAATTTTAATAATTAAGCCAAGTGACCTGATGAATAAGAGTATTTTCTTAGTTAAATTATTTAACTCCAGTCTCAAGTGAGGGAGAGATTTCCTGTGGAGTTCTTTTGGATTCATGTTAAGCTGAAACTTCCTCTGAATTTTAGATCCTTTCCTATTAAGCAAACACTTGTGCTTGTTTCACTTGCATAGTTTTAGCATGAACCTCCCTTAATCTATGCATGGATGACTTGAACAGAAATATCACACATGATAAATACCTGTTAAAGACTTTGAGGAAGTCCTGCACAATCTGAAATAGCAAATTCTTAGAATTGGCTCTTCCATGCTTCCAGGTGGAGTGAGGGAAGAAGTGATAAAAATAACCTTCTTTTTTCCTGTTGTATTTCTTTGTCTTGCTTAATGGGCCACATAGATTTCTAAATCAATTTTGCAGATGTTAAGTTTGAAGAAAATTACACATTCAGAGTATTCCTCGGTGTTATAATTGATAGCAAGCATTGTGAGTCATTTATTGTTTGCAAAAGCACTGAGACATTTATTAATGCCAGATTTTACTAATGATTTCAGGAAGGATAAGTGAATAGGTTTGAGTTAAGGCCCATAGATACTATCGACTCATTTAGTATTTCGTAATGTTGCATTAAGTGTACTTGTGCAGTATTAAATGCCTTGATCTGGCTCTGATAAAATATTCACACACAAGCTTAATTTGGGAAGTTATGGGGAGGCTTAATCCTAGTCACATTTGTGATTGCTCCTTTTGCTGTGGGACATCATGCAATCCTAATTGAAAGGATGTTCATTAAGCATATTTCATTAATATATAATGAACACCATAAATACAGTGACCTTTGGGATAATTCACTTACATGTCTTGATTCATTACTGCAATTTCCACTTGTTTATTCTTCAGACATGAAAATGCATGAATTTCTTAGGTTCCCAATACCTCACAATGTATCATGTGTTTTATGATAACCTGTAAGGAATTTTATAAAGAAGCTTCTGCTATCTGTTCTTTAAAAGCCAGAAAGGACAGAAAGAGGGAATTAGACATCAATTAACATAGCTGTGACTATCCATCACTATTTCTTTTGAAATGAATGATATTTACATTCTATGAATTTAAATGTAAATATGTAAACATTCCTTACAGACAAGTAGATTCATGAGTCATAGAGTCACTCAGGTTGGAAAGTCCAGCCATGAACCCAGCAGTGCCAGGTCCACCACTAAAACCACGTCCATCCCCCAGCAGTCCTTGTTGTATGAAATATTCCTGTTTAACTAGGCAGGTATGTATATTCTTGTGTATATTTAAGGGCGGGGGGGGAAGCCCAAACAAAAATAAAATAGATTTTTTAAAAATTAAGAATATCTATAATACTTAAAGTTATAAAATGACACTTGGTGTGTCATCCTTTCAATTTAAGTCATCTTCAAAGAATGTGCAAAGCTGGTTCAGTTTCCTTTGGCTTTCTTTGTACACAACGCACAAAATATAAGGTCTTCTAAAGACTTCGAGGTGAAGTTTAATTTTGCTATCTGAAAATAATTTGATTATAATATTAAATTATTTTTTGTTTACTGGTGAAGGTTAGCGATGACATATAAGAGTTGAAGAACAAAGTCTGTCAAGAACATGTTTTATGTGCATAGTACATTTAGAGTAAACATTCAGTTGTCATAGGAGTGTTTGTATCCATGAGCAATACTTAGTTTCTTCCTCTTAAAAATCAAATTATGATGAAATAAACCTGAGGGGAATATCATTCAATTTGCTGTTGTATGGCTTGAGTTAGAAAATGAAGCTTCCATTTTCTTTTTCATACCTTTTTGTGTTACGCTTGCATGTACCCAAAGCAGTAAAATGTTTCAATCAGAAGACCAAGAGGCCTTTTTATTTCCTCTACCCCAACAATTTGAATAATTTCCAAACTATTGATTAATAGTAGATCTCATTTTATTAAGTCTCCATTTTGACTTTTCCTAATGGAGCAATTACCTTCCCGATGCTGTGATTCAGCCACTTCTAATGCACACACATTCCTTTGATTCCATTTTTCTGAAATGGAAGAAGGGTGGCTCTGTTGGTGAGGGTTTTATGTCTGTCCCTGTGGTTTGTACTGATGAGCTGTGTGAGGAACTTCACCTCACAGAGTCCTTTGAAATAATCCCTGGAAGTTGTGCTTCCTTCTTTACATCAAGTGCTTTGGTGAGCAACTAAGTGGTGTTTGACCTATATTTGTCTGAAATGCACCCATAAAACTCATCTAGAGGAGCAGTATCAAGCAGCCTTCCAGTACCTAAAGGAGGTACAAGAAACCTGAAAAGGGACTTCTGTCAAGGGCATGGAGTGACAGGACAAGGAGGAATGGCTTTAAACTGACAGAGGGCAGGGTTTGATTAGAGATTAGAAAGAAATTCCTCCCTGTGAGGGGGATGAGGCCCTGGCACAGGTCGCCCAGAGAAGCTGTGGCTGCCCCATCCCTAGAAGTGTCCAAGGCCAGGTTGGAGGGGGCTTGGAGCAACCTGGTGTAGTGGAAGATGTCCCTACCCATGGCAGGGAGGTCGGAAGGGGGTGATCTCTGAGGTCCCTTCCCACCCAAGCCATTCTATGATCCTAAATTGTCAAGGACACCTTCAGTCTGTTCACTGCTTCATAGTGGCTGAGAAGGGCCACGGTGTTTTCAATGCGTGTAACTTCTGGAAAGATTCCTCAGCCTTCCGGAGATCTCTTGTAGTTAAACTTGTGACACCAGGGAAGCAGTCACATGAACAAGAAGTAAGATCATGTGGTTGCTGCTTATCTGTTTTGGGGGTTTTTTTCTGTCTGTTTCAATAGAATATATGGTTAAAATGTTAAGAGGCAGCATTCTCATATACTATGTATGAGAAAAACCCAGGATGAGAAAAAAGGGAAGCAGAGGCACAGGACCCATAGATGAGTTGGATGCTCCAGTGGTGTTTCACAAGTCTCCAATATTGTTTTTAGGTAGAAATATAGTTTAGAATAAGTTACTGCATCTTATGAACTTTCATTCCCCTCTGTGTTTCCCCCCTCAAAAAATGGAAAAACCTAGTCAGTCACTGAAACACGGAGCTTTCCTGCTTGTAGTACAGCAACCCCCAGTATAGCATCCTTGCCCTTTCATTATTCCTTCTTGCATGAAAGAAAAATTCATCATATTGAGCCCTTGGAGGCCTCTTTTGGAGGCATGGAGAAGAGCAGTAATTACCAGGTTTATGATAAGCTGTTCCAGTGTTAATAACTTGCATTGCAAGAAATGCAGATGAAATTTTGACTCGCAGGATCAGATCTTGACACACAAATGGGTTTAGATTGGCCTTTAGCCTGATTGCAGTTGTCTGGCCCCTTGGGTCTGGCCCAAGGTTGGTTACTAAGACAGTGATTCCACTTTTAGGGGAATAGCAACCTTATCTCATCAGCAGTGACTTCAGTGATATTCCAGTAATAGCATTTTGTTGGAGGTTTTTTGGCTTTTTTCATGCAACTGTGTCTGTGAGAAAGTCTGAATTTTCAGTAAATAATCATTAAAATGATGTTCCTTCTGTCTTTCCTTAAACTGCTGATTCATACCCATATTTGATAGGAGTCTGGGTATGAATCACACAATAAATGGCTGG
Source organism: Eulacestoma nigropectus (assembly GCA_013397775.1). Lineage (NCBI taxonomy): Eukaryota > Metazoa > Chordata > Aves > Passeriformes > Eulacestoma > Eulacestoma nigropectus. Next base: position 188,768 of record VZTE01006169.1, read on the forward strand.
CAAACTGCTGGGAGCTGTGGCTGATTGAGAAGGGCTTCCCTAGCCTAGAGTTTCCTCAAGCAAGAAGAGAATTTTCCATCCCAGTCAAGGGGGAAGAGAAATACGAGTGAGTTGCTAAGTTGTATCCTTTGTAGAGGAAGACTGGGAAGTAAATACCATTTACAAAAAGTCACTTTCTTTCACAGTATTGGGCTACCTTGTATCTTTTCTAGGATTTTGTGCCTTGTGGAGGAAAATGTTGACTTTTTCGTTTTCTGAAGTTCATATTTTTGAATCAACTTGCTTATGTGTTCTCTCACAATAGCAAGTTTTAGAACCTCAGAACAAAGCCTTTTGGTATATTTATGCTGCTGGTAATAGTGTTTACCAGCTGCAAATGATTTAGCAGTCTGGAGCAGATACGAATTGTTTTGAATTGGAATTCTTTCCATCAGAAATTTTTATCCCTCAAATCTATTCCTGTGCTAATATATAATCTATCAACACACAAATAATATGATATTTTCTGCATGCCATAATTATTTAAGTTTCTATATATGTTTTATGGTTGATGGAAAACTGGCAGAGTTGGATCTGGCATAGCGAGACTGGTTCAAATGATTATCAGTTTGCGTGTTTGACATTCTTGGCCTGTTAAGTGTTGTATTTTACACTTAATACTTCAAGATTAGCATGATAGATTAGCTTGCTTAGATGAACGTTTTTATAATTTACGCTTTTATTAACTGTTCTGTTGATCCTAGAAAATATGTCTTTTTTTTCCTTGATGGATGTCACGTCACAGGAATACAGCTTGTAAATCAAGTGCTGCTTTATGCTGTGGTGATGTTGTGTTAGAATCTATTTCAGATGAAAAGTACTGAGATACATAGATATAAAAACCATCAGGAAATGCAAAATGTCCTTCTGCTGACTTGTGATGTAAACTCACAGACCCTGTCACCTGCCTTGCAAGCTTTGCTACTCTGGTGTTATCCATAAACATGATTCAATTTCCTGAAGATGAAACGAAGGAGCCTGGCAAGTCCAAGAGGCGTCAGAGTTCAAGAGCTACCAAGAGCTCACACATCCTTCTCCCTAACACCAAGATGGGTGAAAGTGGAGATAGGAACAAGCCAGGCTGTACAAGAGAGTACAGAGCTTCTATTTAGCTTGATTTAAAGGGCGTCTGTGATCACACACATCTGTGTTTTTATACATACATGCATATAGCATCTGGGACTTGGGATGCTATTTAGGATACTACATGCAAGAACAAATTCTGAAATATTTATACATAGACATTATGCAACATCTGTGTTTCTTTTTCAGTCTATATTCTGGACTACGGTGTCCCTTGAAAAGCAGCTGGAGATGTGAAAGAATTTTGGATGATATTTCCTTCAGATTTTTCTCCTGGATACTCTGGATTCTTCAGTTTCTTCCTGTGCCAATGGTTTCTCTCATTACAGTCAAGTTACATAATCGTAGAATGGAGACCTGTATATAATAACTGCATGTATGAATTTGTATAGTTCAGAAACCTAAAGGCTGTGCTCAAACGTGCTCGTTTAATATGGTCACTAAAATTTCAGTTCTCCACTGAGGAAGGTCACCAAATCTTCTTTATAACCATCTGTATAAATAACTTAGTTATGTATTGATTTTTCAGAGATAACCTTTGGCTTGTTTTGCACCTGCTCTGAGCTGGTTAAGCATGAGGCAGATCCAGTTTAGAACACATATATAGCTGTGTTAGCGCGTTATTGTACCTGAGATTGTAAGCCAAGGCTCTTAGCTTTGAACTTCAGCTGGCTCAGGCAGCTGTGGCTCTGAGCATCAGCTGAATATGGAACACAAACACTGATAGCATAAATCCCACCCTGTGGGGCCTCGGATCATTCCGTACTCTTTTGAGTGCCAGACACATAAAATTTTTATGTCCTTCAAATAATCATTTTTTCCCAGGCCTGATTCCAACCTTCACCTCAAAGAGAATATTGCTCAATACAAGTTAAATAGCAATTCTGAGGGTGGAATAGAGTAGGAAACATTGGCTGCTGTGGAGATCTTTCGAAATGGGCTTAGTGAATGATTGAGTAATTACTGTTCTGCACTAATAATTACTGAGCTATTAATATGCTTAAAAAAGGACAACTCCACAGATTCCAGCTTCTTCATGTGAAAACCTCTAGCATGTAGCTCATGGTTAGAAGATTGTGGTAGGAGTCTGTGGCTCCCCTTGTTATGTGCATTAAACACCTTGTCATTACGTGTCTGGAAGTTGTTGCTTGCACCTGGAGAGGCTACATTAGAAACTCATTAATACCCAGGCTAATTTTAATTATTCTCTCTCATGTAGAAATAGATCTTAATTTAGATTAATACCAGACCTCTCTGGAGCATTTTCAAAATAACCCAGGCAAATAGTTTCTGTAAATATATATATATGTGTATATTAGTTTAGCAATGATTTTTTTTTTTTCTTAACTAAAAATAGATTTTGATGCCAATATCTTCCTTAGACTGAACAACTAAAGATCATCGTTACAAGGTTAGGTCCTTAAAAGGAGCAGATAAATCCTCCAATAAGCACTGTGTGGGTAGGTGTTTGTAAGCTGCTTTTTCAAATATCACTGTGAGGGGTTTTGTGGAAATGTGTAGTGTTGTTTTCTTTGCTCTCTTCATTCTCTTTGCCCTCCTCCTTTCCATTCTCCTAAACAGTAATTAATGCCTAGGATCAGCATGGTTGCTGCTGCCATGAGAATATACTGCAGGAAGAACAAAAGAATGACGTGTGCTTTGAAAAGGAGCCAGATAGTGAAAAATGATTACAGCCTGCTTAATTACAGGCTTTTTCAGAGCAGCATGTTTAGTTTTGCATCACCTCAAAAACTAATAACTTCATGGCTTTTTAAAACCAAGATAGCAAAAAGAAGTCTGATATACATTATAAAAAGAACAGCGATCGGGTTTTTGTTTCCAGTGTAGTATGTGGAAAAGTTTAGACTAAAGAACAGCTTTAAATAAATCATTGAAGAAAAAGAAACAAATATCACCTAAAAAATACGGAAAATGTGATTCACCGTTTCCTCTCAGCTGGAGGTGTTTGTTGCAGACCGGGTCCCTGCTGCAGGTGGAGTTGGTACTTTGGGTTTTGGGGGGGGACAGCAGTGTTCACCTACACCTGTGGTCCTTGGTCCTCACCACGGTATTGAGCAAAGGCTTCTGTCCTCCTCTGAGGTCTGTGCCCAAGGCGGCCATCCCCCCATCCCTCTGGTGCTCAGGTTTAGGTAGGGTTTGCACCATTGCCATTGCTACCCAAGCAGGGCTGTCAGAGGGGACTGCCTGGGCATCCCAGCAAACAGAAGTTACAGCAGCTTTCCCACCTTCCCTGCTTTTCAGGGGATGGTCAACTGCCCTGTGACTTGTGCACAGAGAGCCTATCTGGAGTGGGACCAGCCTGAGCTCAAGGAGACCCTGCTCAGGCTTTCTGCTCCTTTCCTGGTCGTGTCTGTGTTGGGAGCAGCTTCCATCCCTCTGCTACTGCCAGTGCCTCTCAGCTCACACTGCACTGTCTTCCCAGAAATCACCTTTCCTTCAGACTTGGAGTGGAGCAGAAGATGACTTCTCAGTTGTCTATCAGACACTCTTCCTAAGTGCTTGGTTTTCATCCCACTCAATAGCCAGCCAGGACATGTATTAAACTTGGTAGGAGAATTGCTTTCCAAATTAGAAATGCAAAAGAGGCAAAAAAAGTACAATTTTTCAAGTTATCAATTTTATTTTGTTCCCAGGTAGAGCTGTTCTGCTCCGCCAGACTGGGGATTTTAACTGATAGTTGTTGAACTTGGCTAACCTGATCTTCTTGGGGTAGGCTCTCGGACATTCATATAACCCCCCTGGCTCTGAGTCCACCATCAAAGCCATGAGCTGGCAATTTTTGTGTTTCCCTAATGGAGCGGATGTCAGCCTGATGATTCTGAACCCATATATACACATACTGTGCTCACACAAACCCCAGCAGGTCTGCATTTGATTTATCATGGATTAGACAGAACTGATCAACCTAAACATGCCTTTAGAAATACCCTGGGGTTTATTTTTAAAACCAGTTGTTGATCTGGAACATCCCTGTCCTTTTAACAAAAAATGTTCAGCCTTATCCTTATCTGAAGATGGGTTTTAACAAGTCTTGCGTTTGTTAATACCTGAATCCTAAGGTAACATTCATCTTCTATTTTTAAAAAAAAGCATTATCTGAGACTTGATAGGGTCTTTATTTGGATATCTGTTTTAATTGAGGGATTTTCTCCTATTTAATATTAGCATCTGAAAAACCATTTACTGAAAGGTTGGATGAGTGTGGAGGCAGCTCAGTTTGAACGTAATCAATTCTCTCAAGGCTTTTCAGAGAAGGTTTCTGTTAAGAAGGTTTCTAGGAAAAAAGAGGGTGTCTGGACTTAAAATTTCTGGTATTTCTGTGATACAGGATGAGAGGGGGAAAAACCTAATCAAGTATCTCAGTGTTGCTCCTTAAACATCATGAGGAAAAGAATACAATTGCAGCATTTGTCCTGTGTCTCTGATGCATTTTTTCAATCTAAACATTGTTTCTAATAGCTCTGCAGCTCGTTATCTACTTTTGTCAGCATCATACATGTTTTCATGAACCCTTGTATTGAATGTGCAAAATCTCTCATTTACCTTGACTGTACTTTAGGTGAATGTCATTGTAGTAGTAAGGCACTTTCTCACTAGTTCTAAAATAGCAGGTTGATTTACATGCTTATTTTTAAAATATTGAAAGGAAAAAGTAGTTAAATACCACTGTTTTGTATGCAAGAAGGGAATACTTCGTATGCTTCACTGCTGTCATGTGAAAGTCCCTAAATTGCTTTTGGCAAGTAGATAACTTAGAAATTGCTTTAGTGACAGAAGTGTTTTGAAAATAAACCTTGAAAGTGAGAATATGAAACCTGTAATTATCTAATGGAGGACTGAAATGGTTTTTAAAAGCAAGCTAAAAGGTAAACACTAGAGTTGCTGCAGTTATTGGACCTCTCCACATGCTGTGCCACATCTGTGTTGTAGATACATAGGACATGATTTTCCAGATGCCCATTAGTCGCAGAATGTTCAGGTGAGGCACTGGGATCACAAAAACAAGGAAAATGTGTTTGCTCTGCAGGTAGTAGCACTTGTGGAGGCAGACAATTTCTTGAAGAATTTAGTAATTCTTCCTGGATTTTTTATCTTTTTTTTTGCTTCTGTATTTTTCAGGTTATTGGCCTCCCCACTGTCTTTCTGCCAGGGACAGGGGTATGTGTTTTGTGTGAGAGAGAGCCCAATGCCTTGTTGTACACAAGGGTTTTACTGGGGCTAAACACCCACTGAATGCTTGGCCTTGGAGTGGGACAAGCATTGGCTGCTGGTACACCTGTGTCACACCTGGGTTCTTCACAAGGGTTTGCTGATGGTAGAGTCTGATTAGGTCACAGAAGATCCAAGGTCTGCCAAACTTAAATACTTTGGTTTTTGTGACTGTGGCTCACTAGTACGCAGTATTGTCACTGCGAGAGATGAGTATTTGCCTCTTTATTAGTCAGAAACATTTGTTACTCTGTACAAATAACTTGTCACCTCTGAGAACTTGAGTCCTGGGAAAACGTTGGCAAGAAAAGTAATTAGAAGGGGGAAAAGTTTGGCAGATACTGTTCTTGTTCATGTCCACTGGAATTCAGGGGTTTTTTTGAAATCAGTAATGTCACTCTTGATTGTGATTGAGACTACATGGTGACTTCACTTCCCTGTTACTGCCATCTCAAAAAGCCTCCATCAATGTGAGGAAAGAAAATACATGTCTTTGCTGCTCAGCACAAGGTTTGAGTTTGCTGCTGTGGCAGTTCAGCAAATGTGCCCATTTCTGCGGGCAGCTGGATAGATCATGACAACTTTAGGTCACGGTGTCTGTGTGGCTGCAGGGGAATGGCTCTTGCATACATGCCTGCATAGGAAATATTAGTGTCAGAAAGCTGGGTAAATCCTTTTTCAAACTGATACATGACTTTAAAAGTGACTCTTTGAACGTAATGAATTATGTTCCTGAGGAAAATGATAAGAATTTTTGGCCTGTGAAAACATCAATTTCTTTACTTCCAAAGGGAACTGCTTCAGGTAGGAGTAGGTAGCTATCAGTGGTTGCAGTGATGTAGTATTGCAACACCCAGAATGAAATGTGCATGAGACACAGAGAACATAAAGAACCTTCTTAATCTGTTTCGTAGTCCCATCCAGGATAAGGCTGGCACTGGTTTCTGCCACTGCTCCGATGCCAGAAGAATCCTTTTGACCAGTTACAGTTAACAGCCCTGGGATGTGGCTTTCATGCTTCCTATGATACGAAGGGTCCTTTTTGGTATTGAAGTAACTTCTGCATTTTAAAAAGTAGCTGGAAGGATTTGTTGTTCTTCCTCAAGGTGTCCTACCAAGGAAGCTGCATGGGACACTGAAGGTGATTGATGGCTGAAAGAACAATGTCTAAATTGAAAGTAACTCAAAGGAAGGATTCCAGTGGGTTATTTTTCACTAAACTTTGAATTTTTTATTTTTTTGACTAAAATGGAAGTAGGAAACCAAACAAACACATCTCAGAAGATACTTCATCTTTCAATTACTATGGCCTTAAATAATAGTTGCTTTTAACTGGCATAAGCTGGTGTTGTTGCCAAGAGAAACAGTCCCACCTTCCCTGGCAGCCTGTTCACATTCCTGTTGCCTCCTCCACTGTGCCAGTGTGAGGGTATCTGCAGCTGAGCGTTGACATGGGCTGAGGAACTGACATAAGGTAACAGTAATCCGAGAGAAATTGCTGAATTTTTGTGTTTTGGTCTTTTCTCAGCTGAGTTAGGTGCTCTTGTTTGCCACCTGGCTCTCCATGTTCTGGTGTGATGAGGGGAATGACACAGAGAAGGAGCAAGGGGCTGAGGAGACAGAACTGTTCTGTGGGTGTGGCCCAGGTGAGGGGAGAATAAAGAATTAAAGGTAGAATTGCTGGATTTGTCATCTTCTACGTCTCATGTTCTGCAGGACAGTGGAGGGTAGTAGTGACCCATGTGCAAACTGCCATGCTGCAAGGCTGTGAAGTGTTACTGTTTTTCCATATTTGAGTCATCACCTCTCTGACTTTATAATGCTCCACAAATGCACATTATCATTGGATGAAATAGGCTTTAACATCCCATTTCTGTGTGGGTGGTGTAGATCCTCTCATACTGCAGACACAGTGAAGCAACTCTGTTTTATAGAAGTCTTTTTTCCTATGGTTTTCCTCTGGTTTTATTTTGGTGTATAAGTCCCTGTAAAATTACTGTGTTTAATCCTTCTCCAGTGGAATTGGTGTGCTAGTTTTAACTGCAAATGTGTACAGAGGTCATCTGTGGATCTGGAATTAGTCAAGCAAAGATTAATGCTATCTCTGTAGCTGTTTTCTCCTTGCTTAAAAAGAAAACAAAGTGAATTGTGCATGACTGGGTGTAGAAAAGCAAAGGAAAATTTTCTGATAGGCCTCTGTACATGTGTTGGACGATGTTTGCTTCCTTGCGCAACTCTACTGATTCTCGTCCAATATTGTTTTATCATGAAATGGACTTGTACAGGCACATAGTTATTTATCATAAACAATTTAGAAGCTTTAAAGACTCTTTTCTATCTGTTGTCCATTTTAATTAAGGATCCTTTTCATAAAAACTGTGTGGTCTTCAATACGCTGTGTCACAATTTGCTTATGTAGCTGAAATGAGGACAAAAATGTTTTCTAACACATTTGGGATGAATGGAAAATGAAGCTTTCCTGTCTTTATAACAGGACCTGGAGTATTCTGTTATTTGCAGGAATAAGCCACTGCCAGTCAACTCTTAAAGCCTGTTATAACCTCACTGCCCAGGTGAGAATCAGAGGCTGCTACTTCCACCCAGCACAAACAGAGCATTTTTCAGTGCTCCACACACTGTGTGGAAACTTGGAAAATTTGGAAGCTTGGAAACTGTGGAAGCTTGGAAAATGTGGCTTCTAATGTTTTTGGGAAAAGAGAATGCCAGGTGGGGTTATGGGGGGCTAAAGAGAATGCTGATGGCCTCTTCGCAGCCATAATCCTCCCTAAAATGGAGGTAACTTCCAGTGCCTCCTGCATCTGCACAGCCACTCATACAAAACGTTTTTGAAAACACTTAATGAGGATAAATGCAACAAAAATCAAAACATGGAATAAGCCTTACTCAAGTTTTAGACCTCGTGAGTTTTATGGTCTTTTAATTAAAAATTAAAACCCTAAAAATTCATCTTAATTGTGCTGGAAGAACATCTTTCACAGCAGATGTTTGATAAAATGTAAGTTGGGCTTTCAGCATCTCTATTTCTAGTTGTGATGTCTTTGTTGTGAAAAGTTGTCATCGATCTGAATATATCATTTTTCAAGCCACCTGCTGTTCCTTTCCTCTCCTCTTCCCCACTCGTTTCCTTTTGAGGTTGATACTGAAAAGCGTAAACCTGGGGGTGGCCTCCCTTCTACCAAACCTGCTTCTCACGTTGTGCTGTCCTGCTAATGCTTATTTTATTAGCCCCCTTCTTACCCTGGCAGCAGAGGCAGTGATGTGGCAGCCAGGGCACTTTTCCAAACCCTGAAATTTTACAAGCGGTACACAGTGGAAACATTTACAAATCTGCTCCAAGATACATATACACTGGGTGTGTATGTCCAAATGTAAATATTCAGATCTGTTTGTTACGTTTTCAATTTGCTAACCGGTTAAAGCTTTATTTTTGGGTGTCCATGGACAACCTTTTGCTTTCTGTGGTCAAGATGACAAAGTTTTCTATGGAGGAAGAGAGCTGTTTTCTTATCTTGGTGTTCCCTGAGGCTTATCTGGAATCCTGGAGCATCCAAGTACTGGGTGTTGATAAGGAGAGAGCTGGCAGCTCCACCAGGTCTGCACTGCTGACTCGTCCTTGATGCTTAGTCATCTGTTTGAGGGGATGGGCTGCTGCAGGCTTGAGGGTCTGATGTGGGTATTGGTCTTTTTTCATCTCTGAATGAGACTGTTTTCTGGTTTTTTGGTAAATCATAACTTATTTTGAGGTGTTGGGGTTCTCCTGAAGCCCATCACTTGCTAGATGGAAAGTTGTAGTAGCTCTGACGTTCTTCAGAACAGGAGGCAGAACAGTGGCAGTCATTAGGATAAGTAAAGCTTTGACCTCCCCAAGTGGCAACCTACATTGTTTTTCTCTCTACAAGTTGAAAAAATCTGAATAGTTTAAAACTGAGTTTTTATTGCTTGCGGTATTTGATTTTTTTTTTCTAAATTATGACTTGTTGACTTGTAGGCAAAATCCACTTATGGTGCTTAATACCTGCTCAGACTATCTTGAAAGATGTTATCTTTCAGTGTGTAAGTTCCATGTCTGACAAAAGACAGTGATCAAAACCTGTGTCTGAAGAAAACCCAGGCTTTGAGAAACTTCAACATTGATGGTTTGCCTCCAGATTTGAATTAAATTGATTTTTATAAAGGCAAACCTCTCCATCAAATACTGCAACCAAAGATTCACAGGTTTGTAAATTTCTGGATGTGGTTTTTAGTCTTAGGTTTATTCCCATTCCTGGTATGAGAAAAAGTCTTCGTCTCAAGTGTCTGGTAAATCCCTTAGATTTTAATCATCTGCTGGAGAAAGTCCTGTCAAATGACAGTGAATCTTCAAATGTAATGGGTTAGTGATATTTTTAAAAATTATTAACACTATTTTTTCTTTTTATCTGAAATATGAAATCTGCAGTTCCAAGAGCAAGGGCACCTTGCAGAAGTGAGCAGATATGCCAAGTTTGTATTCCAGCCCTTCACCATACGAAATTATTAAATGCAATTGCCTGAAAAAACATTTGATATCAGTGGAGCTAAAAAGCATGAAGAGGTCCAAACGTGACCTTTGGGAAGGAAATATTACCCATGCTTGGCGAAGCACGTCTGCACCCTTTGCTTCCTCTTGACTGAATTGGTATTTGAGGATTTACTTAAAAGTGAGCATGTGCTCAAGTGCATTCCTGAATCGTGGCCTCATCTCTGCCTCAGAAAGAGGACAGTGCTCCCTTCTTCCCTATGGACCTTTCTGACCATCAGAGAAATGCCACACCTGACTCTGCAGGAGCAGTATTTGGCATTCCTGACTGGCACACAGGTAAATCCTGACAGTATTTCTTGAAGCACCTGTTTTGGAGAAGTGCGGATGAAGTGAGGACCAGAGGCTGTGGGACACACTGTTCTTCAGACTCCGTGGTGTTGCAAAATGTTGGTGTGAAATTTATCTAGCTCTAGGCAAGATGTACTTTTTCTTACTCTTGTCCTAAAGTTACCTTCTGTTACTGGTCATGTATGAACTGCTACTGCAAGCGCAGCTGGCAGAGGACACTACCAGCGGGATATGATGCAGACACTACGGATGAGTAGGAGCAGCTCAAGTCAAATAAATAAACACAAGACATTATTTTTTATATCAAACACAGCAGGTCTGGTAACCCAAGTAACCCAGCTACCTCCACTTCAGTTTTCCTATCTAAAGCTATTAGAACTGCATAATACTTTGCAGTAAGCTTTGGAAATTTTAATAAATGGTTTTACAGGTGGCTAGGAATAAATACATCATTTTATTTAATACATAGGAGGATCGATGTGAGTGTTCGCAATTCAATATGAAACACAGTAAATAATTAAATTCTCTATCTGCATTACTGTCCCTTTACCTGAGTAATAAAAGTTGGCAGTTTCTTTCATATGATCAAGTCAAACAAGCAGAAAGGGACAGGATCTTGCAGAGTGAATGGCAGTAGTTGCCACAGAAATGAGATATTGAGATTTTAAGGAGCAACCAAGAAACAATTGCTATTGAATTCATCTGTATTTGAGTAGCATGCAAGTCATGGCAAGGCACCTGAGTGTACCATGTTCTTAAATAACATTTATCATGTTATTTCTCTTTAACTTCGGTAGTTTTATACAAAGGAGTAAATTATTTTGACTTTTATCAGATTAAATTCTCAACAAATACATTCTCAACTAATTTCCTTATCTGGCTTCTGTTCCTCCTATTAGGCTGTGGTGCCTAACACTAAAATTGGTGCTTCTAATGGGAAAAGCAATCAAGTCTTCTGAGCGTGCTCTGCTGCCTCATTGCCATGCCCACCACAGCATCTTCCTTCGATGAAGGGATGCTGGGACATCCTGTCCCCAACATCCTCTAATTCGTGGCCACTGAGGTGGGAAGATGAAAAGGGATACAGGATCTGAATAGTGCGAATACCCATTAAAAGAGGCCCTCATGTGAGCAGCAGAGCAATGCAAGGCTGTTTTCTCTCTGGATTCACCTCATCTTTGGATTTTCTGGTGCCAGATGAGGCAATGGTTTCTTCTTGGCTGTTTTTGAAGCCTTCACAAATAAATTTTGCTGCCTGTTATGGGTGGCTCCAGCTGCAGCCATGTCTTTGGTGGGCGTTTTACTCTAGTTTATTAACCCTGTTGGACCTTGTTGTTTGGGGCTTTGGTAACACAGCAGCTAAACCTGGTTGGTAAACCTCCTTTTTTTGTCTTTAATTCAAGCAAAAATTCCAGGCAGGAGCTGGTAAACTGTGTAGGGAAAATTGGTCGCAGTCAGGAATGGCTGTCAGTGCTAACACAGCTGTTTTTCAAAAATTACAGCAAGTTTTGTTTTTATGTAAATTTAAGAAAAAGGTTGAATATTAGATAGACATCCCTTGGGGTCAGGCTATCATAACAAAGAACAGAGTGTGCTATCACACAGTGACAGGTAACAGGAGATACACCTACTGGAAACACTAACAAAGACATGCCAAATAAAACTAGAAACCACTTTTTTGATAATTCACCTGATCTTAAAGCTCATCTATTCAAAAGAAAAGCAAATTGCCACTTGTAAATATAGTGAGTCTTCAAATGTCTTATTCAGATTTTCATGTTTTAATAGTTTCTAAATATAGCATCACATCAAATACTTGAATGGAGCATTTGTGTTTCCACAGCAGTGCTGCACACTTCAGTCTCTTGTGCTTTTATGCGACTTGTGTCTTTGGTCTGTGCCAAACCATCCTAATTGTTACTGGTGCTGTTTTAAGGTGTTTTTTACCCAATTCTTTAGGGAATTTTTAATGTAGTAAAAAGGCTAAATTATGCTTTGGCCTCTCTTAAAACTCCTGAGATTTTCTTTTGTTTTCCTCTCTTTCAGATGCTGAGTCATCATGTTTATGAAAATCGTACATCACTATCTGGAAATCGTATAATTTATTTAGAAATGCTGACTGCCACACTTTATCTGCTAAACTAAGCAAGTACTAAACTGGCCTTGATCAATGTGCTTCAGTCAAGGGTGCTGGCAATTTACTGGCTCTGACCTTCCCTGCTTGTTTAAAAGAACCTTAAATGACAGGGAAGGTCAATGGCAATTACACCATTTAAGAAATTCATGGAGAGTGAGGCAGCTAAATAACTACCAGGATTTAGAGCAAGCTTGATTTATTTCCTTTTTTTTTTTTTTTTAATGTCCATATCATCACTTAGCAAAGATTCCTTCAATTGTAGTGAATGAATAAAGTAGACCTAGAAGTAGTGAGTTCAAATAAATAAAATCTGCCTTCATGCTTCTAAAAATAAGCTTTTAGGACCTCTGGAGAATGTTAATAATGAATTAAAGAATGTTGTTAATAATTACCAAGTCATTCCAAAACTATTACAAGATCCACATAACACTAGTACAGGTTGTTATACCAGTCCCCATGTATTGGACAAGCCTAATAAAATCTAATCCTGTTTTCTCAGTCTCAAACTCTCCATGTTGACCAACAGGAGATGTTTAAAAATGCAATACATTGTAAATGCACACATGTCTATAAACATTCCTGCAATGTCTAATAGTTTTGGATGGTTTTTTTATCTGTGTCTAATCTGAGGTGCTTTTAAAAGTCCTAATGATTGAGCATGTGCCCTTTGTCTGGCCTGGACCTGCACTCTCAAGGTTTTTCAAGTTGAAAGGCAAGCAAACCCCATTAATTATGTTGTCTCCTAAGGTACATGAGATGCTCTTAGAATTCAAACGACTCTTGGTTTTCAACATGAAGCAAAGTGATCCTGCTTTGCTCATTGGTGTGTGCTGTTCTGGGGGGATTCCTCAAGGACACAATTTGGAGAAGAGCTGATGGGACAAAATTATTCCCACTTTTGTAACTGACACCTTCAAGGACTCAAACTGTCCTGAGCAAGCTGTTTGCATTTTAACCTTGTGATGTGAACACTTCCAAGCTACTTAATCCAGTGCAGCATGACAGAAATAAAATTAAACTGTGTTTCAACAGCTGGAATAATTTTGTCTCAAGCCTTTTAATTAAAGATCACTTTCTACTTTTTCCTTCACTACACTGTGTGTCTGCCATGGGCTTGCTTCTTGAGTGTAAATATTGTGTAGAACTGTGCATTGTGCAGAATTTCAGTGTCTCTGGCCAGACTTTTGTTTAAAAACCATTTTTGTGCGGTCTAGGAGGAACTGGGAAGTATGTATGGAGTTTTATTAGGACATACTTGTACAGGATTTCCTGCTTAAAGTTACTGTTTTGCCATCAGCACATGTGAACTGTCACAAGTGCTCCCTGCCTTATCGGGTAAATCAGGATGGTTGTTACTTTTGCCAGGTCGCTGGGATGTTAACTAAAAATGCACGTTTTCATCAGAAGTCCTGGGTTAATCACAATCTCTGTGTGGGGCTGGCACTGTTGTGTGCCTGCTGCTGTGGTATTTAGTGCAGTGGCATTTGGGTCTGTGGGGCATTATTTCTGCCCTGGGTTGGCCGTGGTGTGGGCGTTGTGTCGTCTCCAGCCTTCCCCATGCTCCCCGGCGATGACAGACTGAGAGAGTCATTATCTGCCACTCTCTGGCTCCCAAAACGGAGCAGCATTTGCAGTCTGGTGTTCTCTAAGATGCTTTTGTTCATTTCATCAGCTGAATATTCATTTATGCATCAAATTGCACATTTGTTGAGAAAAATGAGGGCTGGAGCTTTTCAGTGCTTAGATTGAGATGCAGAAATGAATCATAAATCACTTGAAGAATTCTGTCTTTAAATCCCCTTATTGCAGTTGCTGGAAGAACATATATTTAAGCAACCATCATCAGTGCTTTCTAGCATAGGCTGTGCTTACTGCAGTGAAATTGTGAACACCTGTATGAAGGAGACTTGTAAGAAAATATGTTTAACAGAATTTGAGATTCTCACAAAGTGCTGCCCTTCTACTTTGTCCAGGTTTACATTTGCAGTGGGACTTCCAGGAGTGAGGAGTTTGTGGGTTTGGTTTACATTTGTTTTTATGAACTGCAATGTGGGCATCACCTTCAATACTTCATAAGAAGGTGGTCTGATACCCCCAGCTGTGTGATTCGGGACTTCCTGCATCTACTCAGGCTTAGAGATCTATAAATGGTGTCGTTTTCTCTATTTTTCTGCAATACACTTTCCATTTTTCTCATAACAAATGAGAAATATTAGCATCTGGTCTGGATGTTTGGGACTACAGTTATTCTTTGTGCATGTGTTTCATTTCACTAAGCTATGAACATTATTTAAATTTGCATAGAAATAATTTTGCTGTGGAAATAATTAACTGTAGTCTGGAGTAAGTGTGCATATGTATGAAGAGTATGCTATTACTGGGAGGACACGTTCTTTGTACGACGAATGCTCTGGGGTTTTTTGAAAGGTGTGATGAAGAGGCAGAACGATGCTCTTATTTGCTTCTCCTATTTGTGCCCCAGATACATCTTTCTTTTGCTAAATTGCTGGTAGTGAGTTTTAATAAATCAATTTCATGGAGGCAGAATACTGTCCAGAGGATGCTGGTTAATGTATGGAAATGAATGCACTTCATGTGCTTTGGAAAGTTGTGACTGGGAAGAGGTGCAGAAATGGAACTAACTTGCACCTTGTGAACATCAAAAACATGCCAGTGAACCAAGAGAGCCGCTTACAGAGCTTTGAACTCAATGATTTTATTTTAATTGGAAATACCTGCAAGGCAGCTGAAGAAATGGATGAGCCTGGCAAATTCTTGATTGGCATCTTCTTGTCTGGTAGGCACAGTGGACAACTGTGCCAAGACAGTTTTGTCTCAAGTCTGTGAGGTTCAAAATCATCCAGGTGATGAGTTTTTACAGAGATTTAAGGTGGGGAAGAGAAGTGAAAGCAGGCATGTACTGTTGAAAGGAGGTTGTTTTCAGGAAATCGATAATGTGAGTGCATGCAAAGGACAGGCTGTTTAAGGAGGGAAAACATGGGAAAACGTTATTAGTATATATTTGAAAAAAACCAAAAGGAGTTCTTGTTGATTTTTTAAAAAATTATATTTTTAATTATATTTCCTATGAGAAAGACACAACTTTATCCCAAAGTGATTTTCTTCCATTCCATGCCAGTTTGTCTTTTGGCCTGCTGGCTGTGTTGAGGTGGCTGGTATTTTGGGTTACTTCGTATTTTTGAAGTAGGTGTTTATTGCCCTTTGTGTACATTTTAAATGTTAGTGAGAGCATGGACATTTTGGTGAGGTTCAGGCTGAATCTTCCCTTGTTGCTCAATATTCTGCCTTGAGTAGCTGCATTTTGCTTTTCTATCTCAGAGGAACATCATGCTGGTGGGAATGAAAATGAAGAAAAAGCCAGCAGGTTTTTTAAATGAGGTTGATTTGACTTGGACTTAGACAAGAAAACTGCTTTGGGAGCTCTGGAGTGAAAAGATTTAACTTCTGTTGCCTTATGCTATAAGTCAGTAGCAAAGCCCCAGAAAGATTGTGGAAGTATTGAATCCTCTTCATTTCCTGTAGCCACGTGAAAGAAATCTTCAACACTGAAAGCTTGGAGAATAATGTTGAGTGTGCTTCTCTGTTAATGATGGCCCATTTCAAAAAAACAGCATTCCAATTGACAGTTTTTTTGGAGAGAAATTATTTTAGCCTATTAATAATCATGAATTAGAAAACATTTTTCTGTACTCACCTTGAATTGTAGTCATCAGTTATGTGTGGGTTTGGTGTGTCTCACTTAGCTTTCCTCATTATAACCTTGGATCCCTTCCAAAGTCATCCATTTTAATCTAGGGAAGTGGGACTCGCACAATTTAATTCACTCTGGTGGTCTTTTCTCCTGTTTGCCTGCCCTTTCCAGCCTCCTTGCCCCAGTCCTCCTCACACCTTCTGAATCTATTTTATTTTATTTTTTTTTAATTTAATCTTTTGGCCTCTTTTAACCATTATGTCTTGGTGAGCTCTAAGATCAGTTCTTTTTGCCAACAAAAAATTTGCGGTAGGAGCCCATTCTCTCTTAAACCTGTCAGTGCATCTACCACATAAGAACAAGCAAAATACAAGTTAAAGGAAGCTCACGTTTTACTGAACACTAGCAATTCCAACACTAAACAAAAAGCCAAAGGAAACCAGCTTCGTTAGTGCTTCATTACCTTTACTGAACAGACTCAAAGGGAAATGAGCACCATACACAAGAGCTGAATACTGTTCCAAATGCTCCAGATTATTTTCTAACTTGTATTTCTCATGAGCTGTATAAATTGGCCAACATCTGTGAAGATGCTAAAAAATGTTTCTGCTGCTGGAAAATTAGAATATTCTCCTTCTGCAACCTGCTTTGTTGCTTCTCCCTCTCTTCTGCCCTGCTGAGCCTGCTTCCAGCTCTGCTTCCATCTGCTTGTAGGTTAGCATAGCTCAGATTCTCCAAAACTGCTGAACTTTGTCATACATGGCAATTTTTAGAAGCAAGATGTTCTTTAGAGTCTGAAGTATTTTTTATATATATATTTATATATGCCTATTCCTTATACCAGAACTGTTGCACAGCCACATAACATGCCTTTATCCCTTGTGCTGAGACCCTTGCATATTTATGGTTGTTCTTAGCTGTACTTGGTCTGTATGATTGAGCTCTTTCAGTTTAAACAATAAGTGTTTAGAAGGGAAATGTTCAGAGGTGGGCCACGTGCTTTCCTCTTGTGTGGCATTTTTGTTCGGTGACGCAGCAGCCGGTGTCAGTGGAACTGAGGCACTGAAAGGAAGTACACACCACGAGCTCCAGAGGGTATTGACTTAGACAGCAGTGCTAATACTTTAACAAATGCCTTTCCTGATCACAAGTTCATAGGACTCGGGAATTTTGGAGATCACTGTGTAATTTCTTTGCAAATGCAGAATAGATACGATAAGTGCCTCTTTGTCCAAGGCTGAATTTTTATGAAGAAAGAAGCTGTGGCTTTTTCATAAAGCCATAATGAATTCTTCATTTTATATTTTTAGATCACAAGGGGTAATTTACTCGCCTTTTTCTTATGGCTCTAGTCAGAATTCATGTTGCTTAATCTCCTTGCTCTGCTATTAAAACTCACCTTTGTATTTACCACAGGCCAGGAGAGACTAATCTTAGCTCCTAGTAATTAGTGCTTTTTTAGTTCTTTGTACTCCATGCATGGCCAACAAAGGCCTAATAGAGAATGTGCATATTTTATCTTCACAGTAAGCTAACAATCCAATCAATGAAAAGCCTTTTTCTTCTTTCTCCATAATTCCTGTCTTGCCCTTCCCCCTCCCTCCATCACATAAACCTGTGTATGTACCGAGCTAATAATGCTAAGAATCAATTTAACTGTGCGACCGTAGCAGTAGTGAGAACGAGAAGTGATAGCAGGGGTGTTTCTGCAGAGGCTGAGCCCCAGGCTGGCAGAAACGTATTTCCAGGGAGCAGTGTTTCATCTGCTGCCAGACCGTGGCTCCTTCCAGGGCTGTATTGAGCAGCTGCCAGTGCAGCAGAGGAAGCCACCTCCAGGGACAGCGTGTGAAGAGTGCATCCACATGGAATGCAGGTACAGCTTGGACTCTTGCTGCTGACACCCCTCTCTCCCCCACAGCCTCAAACACATCAAAAGCCTTCTGGCTTTTTGGAAATGTGCTTTTTAGAAACTCCTTCTCCAGAAGGAATATATTCCTTCCTTTAGGCTATCATGTTAAGCTGGTGGTAGCTCCCAATTGAAGCCAGCAGTCTCACAGCTCATGATACCCAGGAGCTCACAGGAGTCTCCCATCTCTTCTGGCTGGTGACTGCTCAGTGATCAGAGAAGACATAGCTTGATATAGTCAGCCTAGCAAAATGTGCTGCTGCTGGGGAATTCAGGGTGCTACAGGAGGGATATACATGGGCTAAAGGCTCGCAACAAAGTTCAGTGCATCCTACAGGTAGAGCATGTCATGCAAATTCTTGAATTGCGTAGAATCACATAATCATGGAATGGTTTGGGTTGGAAGGTAACTTAAAGATCATCCAGTTCCACACTCCCTGGCATGGGCAGGGACACCTTCCCTAGACTAGGTTGCTCCAAGCCCTGTCCAGCCTGGCCTTGCACACTTTCAGCTGCTCTGGGCAACCTCTGCCAGGGCCCCACCTACCTCACAGGGAAGAATTTCTTCCTAATATCTAATCTAAACTGGCCTTCTGTCAGTCTAAAGCCATTCCTTCTTGTTCTGTGCGTGCCCTTGTTCAAAGCCCCTCTCTGGCTCTCTTGGAGCTCCTCTAAGTACTGGAAGGGGCTCTAAGGTCTCCCCAGACTCTTCCCCAAATTGAACAGCCCCAGCTCTCTCAGCCTGACAGCAGAGGGGCTCCAGCCCTCGGATCATCTTCGTGGCCTCCTCTGGACTTGCTCCAAGAGGTCCATGCCTTCTTGTGCTGGGGAACCCGTATCAATAAGGTGGGAACTTTTTGACCTGGATAAATCCTTCTTGCTTTAAGACCGTGCTGGGGAACTAAGGGAAAAGTAAACAGTCAGTTGATGCACTGGGGAATATATTTTAAATAGTTTATTGTGTTTTAATGCATGATTTTTGAATCTTATAGAAAAGTTTGCTGCTGAAGACTGGTAGATGTAAATCTAAACCACAGGTAGGTAGTTTCAAGAAAGCTCTAAGCCCGGATAACCACCAGCAATGGCTTTCTGCCATTAACAGGGAAGAATTCCTGCTGTGTTTTCTGCCTTGGAGTTCAAAGCATGAAAGTCTGTGCTCTGAAGTCAAACGGACAGGGTAAGTGGTGAGCACTCCAGTAGAAACTCTGCTTAATTTTTGGATTTCATTTCCTTTTCCTGTACTGCTGTGAACACCCAAAATCGTCCCCATTGTTGTCATGGGTTTTGGTCTTCAGTGCCAGCAGACGTGGAATTGTTTCCAGGGGTGACTCCAAGCAGTGCCTTTGGATCGTGTACAGCGGCAGCGGCCAGTGCAGCGTCACGGAGGCTGATAAGTCTCCGATGAGCCTTTGGATTTTACTTGGCTGTAGCCAAAGAACAGAAACCTCCTCTTGCCCTTCTCTTATCGTCAGTTCCATTTTGTGACATGAAACAGGATCAAGAGCTGGACTTTGTCAAGCTACACCTTGATAGAGATGTATATATGGGATTGCTGTTTTGTGGGATGTTACAAGCCATCTCCTCCAGTAAAAATCTTCCTCAGCTGATGAGGAGCTGAACTGAAAGATGATGAAAAGATTCAAGATAGGCACAGTCCACTGCTTCAGAACAGATAAGCCTGAATGACAGCAAAAGTGGCTGAACAAGCTGAATATTTCTAAGTAAAAGTAGATAAAACCTGCAAAGTTAGTCATTGCAAATACTCTGCCTCTTGCATGCATGAAGTACAGCAACACATTGCTAAATCCTGTGGAACAGGGTAGGAGCCATGCTGTTTAGGGCAGTGGGTGTGAAATGTCAGAAAACCTTGTTCCTGGGATCTTCTCAGTTCTTCTGAGCCTTGTGCTCAGGGAGCCTCCCTCTCCTGATGAGCTTTTGTTTTACTGGGAATTGTGTTACTGATTCACCTTTGCTTCACCTTCTTTTTTGTATTTAAGCTACTTTCATACGGAACTTAAATTTGTTTTGGATAATTCTGTTTCTCCTTTTTTTTCTGCTAGTTCATCTTTTCTCCTCTACCTCCTTCCAGCATTTTTAGAACCCATTTACCAGTTTTGAATCCACCTGAAGGCAGAGCAGATGCAGCCAGTCTCTAGAAGTGGCTCAGTGAGGCTTATGAAGGTCGCTGGCTGTCTGGAGGGAAGGTGTTCAAACTGATCTTCTCCAGGAGGGAAATGCAAGCTCAGGCTGTTGTGAGGACCCTGGAGTTCGTTCAAGAGCATATGGAAGAAATGCTGGGTAGTTTAAGGGAAATAAAGATACTGCCAGGGAGGGGGGTGTCAACAGGAGTCATAAGATAGTAGAGAAGTGGTTTAAGTCTTCAGGGGTTTGGGGAAAATGGGGAATGAGGCGGTGGGAGTGATTACTGGGAATATGTCCTTGAGAAGGACAAAGAGCAAGGACTGTTAATGATGGATGGAGGTGTGTGTATGGATGTAGGGCACAAATCCACAGGAGATCTTTTCTTGTTCCACTGTGGGCAGGAAAACTTTTTTTTCTGGTGGCACCCAATTAATTGTGGTTTGGTTTGATAAATGTTAATGTATTCCTATGTCATAAAACTGCTGTGTTAGCATGTGTCTGGCTGCCATTTGTGGATTTGAAGCAGCAGTTTTGCTGTGCAAGTAGGTCTGCTCTTCAAACAATGGTGCGTGAACTCGTGCTGACTTTTCCCTTTAGGTCAGCTTGCAGCTTCATTCCTGCAGGAGCATTATGTTGGCAAATCAAGAAATCTCTTCTCCCTCTAAGCAGTTTGCTGCCACAAAGGAAAAAAGTCTTTGCCCAAAGCTGGTTTTAGGATGTAAGATTTCTTTTTTCCCTGGAATTATTTCAGGTACTGCATCATCCTTATAGTTTGTACAAATCCATTTTTACATGTTTTCGTGACAGTGGCTTCTTTAGCTGCTAAATATTGATTAAAGCTTTTTGGTATAAATATGAGCTGCCAGAGAATCTGTATTAAGGTGCCTTCCAACCCAAACCATTCTGTAATTCTGTGATCAAAGTCAAGCTGGCTCTGCTCAGTCAGTTTATATCTACAGAATAATTGTGCTGCTGTATGTATTTCTAGAATGTGCTAAGACTTTACATATGTTTCATGGTCCAGTAAAAAAATCTTCGTTTGATGAAGATTTATATAACTTAATTTGCAGATTTTATAAATCTTTATTAATGCTATTACTTTGCAACTTCTTTCTTTGACTGTGCCAGTCAAAACTGAAAATAGGGCAAGCAGGACTTGCAGATTTCAAGCTGCAAGTCATTAAGGAGTTAATGCACATAATTGATTAACAAATGGGAAAAGCATACATCTGATAAAAAATATATGCATAGAAATTGTAGCTGCCTACAAAGAACCATGAAACAGAACTGAATGAGCAACAAAATTGGAAATATATTCAGTGTTGCTTTAATTATTTTTGCAAGCATCCGAGATCAATAAGGGTATAAAGTAGAGATTACAGCATTACATCAGCATTAATAGAATGCCCTTCACTTTATATTTAAAAGCAGTTACCATATGGTTACTTCAGAGTCCTGCTGTGACTCTGGTTTTGATGGAGCATATGTTTCTGCTTCCTATCTCCTTTAGTTGAAGTGTGCAGCAAATCGAACTGGTTTCCTAGCAGCTGGATCTCTATCCCTGGTATCTCAGCAGGGCAGCCTGCCCAGGGATCGTTATATCACTTGATGGGAACTTAGCTCTGTGCAGTTTACTTTGGTGTGAGCACTCTGCTGAGTATCTGAGTGTTCCTACATCAGGTGAGGAGCCTGCAGAGATGTTTTATTGCTTGGATGCATTGCTCTGTTCCTCAGTTCTTGTGTCCCTCACACATCTTCCCAGTTAGTGACCTTTCTCCAGCTGTCCTGGCCAAGGGATAGGGGAACCCGCTCATTGCAGAGTTCATTATCACTGCTCCAAGCATCAATTAGTAGTGAAGTAAGAGCATGGTGGTAGTAGTGGGATAGCAGCACTTTCACACAATGAATCGTTTTCATCGGCCCTCAGGGACATGAGGAATTGTCTCCAAAATGCTTCAGGCACTCAGAGAGATGGAATCACTGTTCTCCATTACTGCAGCATGGTCTGCAGTAAGGAAATCACCTGCTTAGCCTGTGCTGCTGGATCTGGAGCAGTTAATCAGGAGTGCCCTCAGTAAAGCAGAACAACAACAGAAACCCCTTTGACAAACCCAGCCTCAAAATAAAGAGCAGGGATACAGAGCTGCAGTGTTATTTTCTAAATGAAAGTGAAGAGCCCTGTAGTTAAATTTCTGCATTTGAAGTAGTATTGGTTGTGAAAGCTTGTGCAGATGAGTACAGGAGGAGTCTGACTGACTGTCAGCTTTCATTTCTCAGTCAAAGGATGTTGCTCTATTCATGTAGTGTGGATCAGAGTGGCTGCCACCCAGGGGGCCACTCCACATCAGCCTGGGTATTCATGGCAGTGGGAGGGAGGGCTGTGCAGGAATGCTCTGGCTTAGCACGCGATGTGGGATGGTGCCAACCACTCTCATGGGGGGAGCCTCTCAGCAATGACATAGTAAAAATGGCAGAACTTGAGTGTAAATACCTGAAAGTTGCAATGCAGGACGTAGAAAGTCTGAGTGCTTGTGGATGGTGCTTTGGGTCACGCTCACTTTGTGGCAAACTCCAGCAGGAATGGTTGGTTCCCAGGCTGACGTGAACGTTCCAAAGTGAAAGGGTTTCACGGGGCTTTTCTGCACATCCCGAGTCACTGTTTTCCAGTGTCTCCATTCCTTGTCTGTACGACAGGGATATGTACCTTGCTTCTCCATCCCTTATCTCTTGTGTCTGTCCATCTTGCATGCTGATTGTGGCTGATGGTGTCTCTCACCATGTGTACAAATCCTACCTGATCTCCAGGAATACTGATAAAAGGACTAATCAAAGCCATCTCTGTATATACAGTTGAGGCTGTGATCATGTGGATTATTCGATGAGAGTCTGTTTCTGTGAAGAAACTGTCTTAATAAAAACAGGTAAACAAATCCCTGCAAAAAAGATGATGTTCAAGAATGTAAATGTGGTTATTTATCAATTTTGGTTCTTTTTCAGCAGACCTTGCAGAGAGTTCCCAAAAGCTGTCAACATAAATATGGTTATGGACTGACAGCCAACTCTAATTCCCCTCAAACCATAGAATAAATTAATTCTCTTTCAGTCCGTCTGGAACACAGTAAGGTGGTAAACAGAAGGAAACTGGATCCCATTTGCTACTCTGTGGGGTTTTCTTTGGCTGGTTTTGTTCTTTTTTACAAAAAAAGATACATCCTAGCTGTATGTGCTAACAAGTTTGAAAAAGAAAAAAAAGAATTATCCCCAATGTACTTCAATCAGATACGAGACCGGGGATTAAGAGGAGCTTTAGTCTCAGCTCATTGATTGTGCAAGCTAAGGATGTACAAGCAGTGTTTCTTTGTATCTTACCTTCCCTGTGCTGTGGAGTGAAAGAGCCCCAAGCTACTGTATGCAGTAGGTATTGCAGACATTCTTTCATGTTTGTAACATATATAGAAAACTTGGGCAAATTGTGCCTCAGAAATGCCACATATCTTAGAGTATTTCAATGAAAAATTCAATTAATTGGACTTGTTCCTGTGATTTGGAAGGTGATGGTCTTGATTATAAGAAGAGATGGGTACACTGTTCACAGAGTGCAGGTTACTAAACTATGTCAGTCCTTTGTTTCTTGCCAAGAATTTAGAACTAAACGTGACCATACTTAAAAATTAAAAATCCATCAATTAATCAGAAGGGATAAAATATTTAGCCAGTGTATTGCGGAGCGCAGATCGTTCAGACGAATGCAATAAACGTGCTGCCCTTTCTTCAGATTTTGTGCGCTGCTGAGGACGTGGGGAGGAGCCCCGTGCCAGGCTGGTCTTGCCCCAGCACCTGTGGGGCAGGAATCCAAGCTGGGCTCTGGCTCTAGGCTATCTCCCCGCTCCCATGTGTAAAAAGCAACCCCTGCTCCCTTCCTGGTTCTGGTAATGCTCTTTCCCTTTTCACAGCAGAGAAAGCAGCTCAGCGCAATAAACCTCATCCCCATCCCCGTAAGGCAGTGGCCCCTGGTGACCTGCGCTCCCTGGAGCTGCAGCACAGAGGCTGGATGGCTGTGCTGGTGAGGTGTGGGAGGAAGAGGCAGCCTGACCCGGAGAAGGGGGTTAATGCAGCTTTTCCAGGGAGTAGCTGAGATGGTCAGTGTGCTCCAGGTGTCACCCTATCTGGAGCTGCCCCTGATTGTCTCTTACCCTCTGCTTTTGCAGTGAACAATCATTTTCTGCTGCAAACCAGCGTGTAGTTAGTTAATCTATAAAAGGGAGAAAATGATCTTTGTAATATAAGATGTAGAGCAATAAAATAGTAAATACTATGCATAGGAAAAAAAAAGGTAGTAAATAGGTATAATAATAATGCATTCCTGTGTAGCATTAGGACTTTTCTTTAATTGCTAACCTGTTTTGTGACCAGTCAGGAAAATTTAATAGCTGATCCCTCTCACTGCCAAGTAATGAGCTGCCTAATTATTAATTGCAGGAAAATTTTGTGTTGGGCCAAATTCAAAAATTCTTTTGTGTTTTTGTGAGTCACAGAGCAAGTGGGCTTTCACTACCATGAGCATGTCAGTCCTAGCAGTCCTAACAAGTTCCCTGGAAAGCGTTAGCCTTTCCCTAAGACTGGGCTTTGCCTCGTAAGCTCTTGGGGAGTTGTTGTGCAGCCTGTTGGCCAGAGCTGTCAGGATGCCCCAGTTTACTTGGGTATCAACTGGCTCTATCCAGGCACCATCTGCTTGAAACCTGCTGCTGCAAGGGGAATTTTGCACTTGAAACGGTGCTAGATCAGATCAACACATTGCTGTTCATCTCTATGGTTAAGTTCTTGGGAATCAGAAGGAAAAGTAGCAGGATATTTTATCTTTGGGTGTAAATTGAAGGTTTATTAACACTTGATTAATAATCTGGAGAAAAAAAAGTGTGTATGAGTTAAAATGCTGTACCACTTTTTCTCAGCACCCAAAAGTATTTGTCTTTCATAATATGCTGTAATAATTAACAAGGACATATCTGAGATTTAAAGACTGTCTTCTAGGATATGCTGACTGATGTGAATTAGCCAAAAGCAGCGAGATGAATCGTGCAGCTAACCCAATTAATCTTCTTTATTTTTTTGCTGCAGTGGTTTAAAATAAAACCCCCCAAACTTTCCCATGATCTTAAAGAAAAATGCTCCCACATCAGGGACTTCAGAAGGAAAACTCTTATTGTAAGCTCACAGCGGGACATCAACTCCCCAGCAAGCCAGGAGGATAATACTATGGGCAAATTGAGCAAATGTCCTTGCCTCTCCAGTCAGCCAGTATTTGAAGGGTATTATCCTTGCTAAACTTGTCATCCACTTTAAATGGAAGTTGGACTGCAAATGTACATACTCTGCTTAGCGACTTTTGAAGAGTTGCCTCTGCAGTTTAGAGGTTGGATTTAATTCTTAAAGACCTAACTTTGCTGCAGCTTTACTTAATCTCTGTTTATTTGCGTTGCCATTCTCTGCTTTATAATCTAGGCAATGTGTAAGGAAACCACTAATGAATAAGTAAAGTAAACAAGAAACATCTTGGAGGGAAAAAAAGGCAGAAAAGCTGAATATCAAATCAGATTCAGGAAATTTCTTTCTTGAAGTAATCAGAAAATAACTACTGTTACTGTATTTTGAGGAGCAGAAATAACCTTTTTGAGATGGAGTAGAAAGGGTGATGTGCTGGAGTATTCAGTGAAATTGTGGGTCATCCTCTCTAGCCAGTACATTCCACATGATTAAAGCTTGAATTGTGAAAGCTTCTGCTTGTTGTTGCTGTCAGTTGCCCATTTGACTCCTCTATTTTGTCCTATTATAGTCATTTCAAAGCTGGATAAGCCGAAATATTTTTTAGTCTCATAAATACCATTGCTTCCTCATCCAGAGACTTCATTACCTAAATCTCTTTCAACCATTAAATAGGAACTGCAGCCTTCAACAGGCTTAGCCAAGTCAACTGACACAGCATAAGAGGCACATTTCCCCCTTTTAATATGTATATAATAAATCTGTCTCTACATATGTAAATATATACGTCAAGTACATGATGTGAGTGGAGGAAGAACGTGTGGTGTGTGTGTGCAGACTGCTGAGACAGCCTGACTCTTTGATGTAGTTGCTGTAACAAACCAGGAGATTATTTCTTCATTGTCTTTTATTTCACCAATCTGTAGGCATTTCCCTGAAACACAGGTGGAGATGTCTTCTAAAAAGCAAACCCACAGCACAGAGCCTGCTGTCGGTGCAGGGGTAGCAATGGTGGTGGTGGCTCCTTTTGGCTCATTTTGCATCTCTAGACTCTCTGCTCCATTTCTCTCCTAGCAAAACACATACATATTTGATGGGTTTGCATCAGGAATTCATCCCTTCTGCTCCGGTATGTGTGAAAGGCTGGCAGCTGGGGATTTCCACCAATGGCAGATCTTCCCACCTAGCTGTGCATCACAGATCAGCAGTTTAGCACATCAGGGAGGTATTATGATTTAAAACTGCAGCTTTATGAACCAGAAAGCCTCCTACATCTGAACCAGAGGTGATTTAGTAAATTACACAGTATACAGTGCCCCTCAGTTTCAAAGTAAAAACGAGATTCTCTGAAAGAACTGACTTAAAATGAGCTAAAGAATTTTAGCTGTTTAATTACTCAGCTTCATACCTAAAAACATGTCACTCTGGCTTTTGAATGTGTTGCCTTTAGCAAGCTGAATAGGATGAAAGCCCAAAGCTTTCAGAGGCTGCTGTAAGTGGAGCAAGTGGTTAACTGTGCTCTGCTCTCTGTAAGATCTAAAGGGAACAGTATCACAGCTTGGAATAAAGATGGTGATATTTTGCCTTCCTGTAGCATCAGGTTTGATTTCTCCTTACTTTGTGTTCCCTGTCATTGGAATCCTCAGGAAAGACATGGGTTATTACACAGCAGTTGAACTTCGTTCTAGAAATGGTCCTGTATCATTCTGGGAATTTTCAAGAGTGCATGGAGAGCTAAGGAAAGGGAAAGGAAACCAAACAATTGCAAGAATTCCTTCTCTAAAATCTGATGTACCAGTTCTGTAGGACTGACGTACCAGTAGAATGTCTTTGCCTATGCTTTCTAATCAGAAAGCAAAATAAATGTTAAAAACATGAGGATTTCCTCCCTGGTGGGATGTAACTGAGTCTCCTACTGAAAGATCTCTGGCAGAGCTCATATATTAGTGAGTTTTTTTTGTCACTCTTTGTACATGTGCTAATTAATAATTCTGATGTTTTCAAACCCTGACACAAATTACTGCCTGGACTCTGCCTATCAAGAGATGAGCTTTCCTTGAAACCCAGCTCTGGCAAGTTTGTCTCTGGTGATTTGGATGATCATAGTGATCCTAATCTCCAAATATATTTCCATATTCTAAAGGAAGAGATTCTTCTTCAGCATTTTCAAGTCTTTGGATTTATACAGATGAGAAGTAACAAGGGACAGAAAGAAATTAAGGGGAAATGCTTGAAAAATGTCCTAGCTTTTGAGGAACAATCTCTTAATATTTCCAGGTGTCTCAGCAACAGACATGAAATGTTAATTTTCTTTGGGATTTGGGAATCTGTGCTTTGTGGAGATTTTGAAAGATAATCTAAACTGACTGAAGCCTGCTCCTGTGCATTGGTTGTGATAAACTCCCAAAGCAGCTAAAGGGGAAGTCCAGTTTTGAAAATGTACTAACAGCAAACAAAGGAAGCATCCCTAAGTGCTGCACAATGTGTGTTTTTCTTCTGTTTAGAGAGGAAGAGTCCAATGCTACTCTGGGAATCAATCAGACATGACACCTATAATGAGGGCTTTTGCCCATTAGTTTAATCTCATTTAGAAGGAAGAGAAGGGAAAAAATTATCATAAATGCAGTATTTTTCATATCTCTTGCTGTAAACTCAGCCCTGAGGCTAAATACAGTGTTTGTTGAAGGCAGGGCTGGGAAACTGGAGTTTCCACCTTGTTATACACCAGCTCTGCTGCTGCAGGTCTGTCAGTCTGTCTCTTGTGCGTGAGGACAGTGTCAAGCAGATGCCATAGCACAGGTCACTAATTTCTGATTTTCTCATTGTCTAAGCAAGGCAGATGCATTTCAGATTGTGAATGACCATTTCCAGACCTCTATCAATATCTGTTAATGAAAGTAGTGATATTTTTATGTGAAACCAATGGCTCCCTAAAGCAAGACAATAGGAGCTATTTACTGTAGTGTGTCTGACACGTTAACTGCATTGAGCCTTGTGAAAATACAGCCCAAGGGCAGTACTGGAGTCCTACTGACCTAGAAATTGTAGCAGCTATCCTGTGACAAAGTCAGAAAGTACAGCACTGCACAGCAAAGGGCTTTGGGGTTTTAAAATAAAAAGTAATTGAAACGGACTTGCCCTCAGATGACCCGGCTCACCCTGTGTTTAGGAGTCCCTGTTGCTCCATGAGATAACACTTCCAGCCTCTGACTCTGGGGATGGAGAGAGGGAAGTTTGCAGCTGAGACAACATCTCTGCTCTCTAGGAAACATTTTCAATTGCTCTGCTGTTCATTCCTGTGGCAAAGGGACGTATTAATCGTGTGACAAAATTTCACACTTGGTGCTGGTCAAAACAGGCTCAGTGTAATACAATTACTGCCATTCAGGCAATCTTAAGGACTTTGTGAAGATACTGAATTCAGCTGTTGCATGCACTGGCTGAAACAGAGGTGCAGGAGGACACCTCAACCGGCGTGTGTGAACTGCAGAGGAGGAAAGGAAGGGGTGGTGTTGTGAAGAGAGAAGGGGATTGGTGTCTCTTTGCCTGGTATTTTTCTCACTTACAGGATGGGTGATGATTTCCTCATATTCTGTGACAATCCTGATGATCAAATCCACAAGGAAAAGGAAAAAAAGACAATCTGATAACCTAGATAATTATTTCTGAGAAAATTCAGCACGGTGGACTTTGTTAGGGTGCTTTGGATAGAATGCAGTCCCTCAAACTGTTTTCTTAACCAGGTCTATATAGCTATTACAGCTATAGCTGTTGCATTTATGATCTCTAAACAACCACCAGAAACACAGAGTACAGTGTAGAAAATGAGTTGGTAACACTAAGTGGACTTTGAAAAATCTGAGTTAAAGAAGAACTTGGTCTTTGGAACAAAACTGTTGAAAAGATTCTTTCCAGGTAAAGTGTTGACACTGGATGACCTACTGAGAAATTAAAAGTTGCCTACCTGGTCAGGAATGAACCAACATTGGAGAGAATTATTGTGGGAGGCACTCTCACTGTCACAGTGCTTAAGCAGCTGAGCAGCAAACGCAAGCTGCTCAATTACAGAGCTCTTAGTGCAGTGCAGAGTTTTGAGTTGGGTTTTGTAGCTGGCAAAATTGTTGCAAAATTGCTGGCAAAATCAGTTGGCAAAATTACTCTCACTCCTCTGAAAAAAAATCTGAGTCTGTAAGAATCAGTGCTGTACTGTAAGAAGTAGAAGAATTATGGGTGTCTGAGGCAGTATCTATTTTTCAGCATTTCTTGCAGGAACATGCGAGTTCCAGACTAATAAAATTTGTATTTCTTTTGGATCATCTCTAATTTTTTTTTGAAACAAAGTAACCTTAGTTAGATCCATGTAACCTGGATACATGATCCCTCCAAGCCCTCTGGATGACATCCCAGAACATTTTATCTTTCGCTATTGCAAGAAAAGACTTTCATTTCTTTCATTGAAGATAGTATTTGTACTGCAACAGTTTAGGAGTTTGATGGAGCAGTTTGATGGAGCCTATGTTTATTTGAGAGACCTTTGTTAATTTAGTTCACAGCAGCTATAAAAGTGAGCTCCTTCTGCTGAATGCATAATGCTTTCACTTGGAAGAAAAAGCACTGGGATCCAGGAGCAACACTTGGTTTATAAAGGCAGGGCATTCCCTCTGAGCGTCTCAGGTGCCAAAAGTGGCTGTCACACATTCTGGGATAGTTTTCAGGATAAAATTAACTTCCATGTTTCTGTGCATTCGCAATGAGCTCCAGTGACAAATAGTTCCCTGTGACATTTAAGCAGGATTGTTGTCCTTTCTAGTTACACTCTTGGCTGAGAGCAAATAACTCAGTGTGCTGCCATGGGGGTCTGTTGGTTCTAGAGTGTGTGGATTTAAACTATATTAAAAAAATTAGAGGAATCAGTTAATATTCAAAATAATTTTGTCAGTCTGTTTGCTGTAGACTGATGAAAGCATAGCCTTGACAGCCTTAGGTCTGAGTTTGAAAACTTGCAAGTGTTCCTGGGGAGGAAATTGTTATTGCTGGAGGCTTTTTTAATATATCTCTACTGCCTGTGGGTCAGCTCCATCCTCCAAAGTCCCAGGATTCAACACTGAGCTGAAAAACCCCAGCTTGCATACCACCTTGGAATTGCTGAAAGGAAGCGCTGTAGCTCTCTGGCAGTTGTATTTTATAAATATTGCACTGGGGTCAACCGTAGGCAAACACGTTGTAAAATATATGGCAAAGATTTAGAGATTTCCTGGCAATAATTTTGACATGTCTTGTTTTATTAGTCTTCATGCGTTTGTTTCTCAAGAGGTTGCTTCATCCATGCAGTACTAGTTTTCCGTGGATACAGACTTAATTATGCAAGGGCAGTGTAGGAAAGTTGTGTGCAACTTGATCTTAGGAATTAGTTTTCCTCCAAAATCTGTTTATAATCCCGTTTTCCTGCTCTGAGGCCTTAGATACTCCATTTAGTTTGTATACAAAGATGTACTGATGTGGATGGTTAAGAGGATGCATTAGTAGGTTTTATCCTTCTTTCAGTTCGTGTTCATTGAGACCTAGGGGTTCAACAAAAACATGGTTTGCCCTTTTGGATTTATTTAAAATAGGAATAAACTACTCAGCTTCAGAACAGGAGGAAACACAGTATTTTGTCCCTTCAGTGCTATGAACACTGATTCAGATGATTGTTTCTTGAGGGTAGGGGTGGTTGTCACCTCAGACTTTGGAGGCTGTTCTTGATGTGTGTTGAAGTGGCTGATGAGACCCTGCAACTGAAATGAAACTCAAGCATTGCACGAGGCAGTGTCTGCAATGGGAGCTACTTAACCCAGTAAGCAAAAATTACTTTGGGATTTGGGGGGCGAGGTGTTAATTCAGTAGCTGGGTTTTCCTTGCTCATCGTCACTTGTGGGAGTTCAGGTCCCCATGTCCATCAGTTTCATCTTCAGATTTAGAAACATAGAGTATCCTGAGTTGGGAGGGACCTACAAAGATTGAGTCCAACTTGTTGGGTGATGGTCTGGTTTTTTGGTCACAGACTCATGGAATATTCTGAGTTGGAAGGGATCCTCAAGGATCATTGATTTGTGCTCATGCAGGCTATGTTTGTACTGATAAATAAAGGAACTTAGCCATGGTGCTGCCAGTTGTCCATCCCCCCTTGTTAACCCGGTGCTGGGGCAGTTCATCCCTCTGATGTGCTGCAGCAACATCCACCAAGGACCGGTTTTCCTTGGCTCCCTTCATTCTGCTCTATCCTTTAGCACTACCTCAACATATCTTGAAGCCTCAGGCACCCCTTGATGCCCTTTATGTCACAACCCAGGGCACAAAACACACATCCCAATGTTTCCTGCCATAAAACTTCCCACTGCAAGGCAGTCGTTGCCTTATTTCAGGCACTTAATGGCCAGCGAATGATTCCTGCCCCTGTTTTATTTAGCTGTAGTCAAGGAGACTAGAAAGATTGGGATGTGATTCATGAGCAGAGATAAAGCTGGCAGGGTCTGGTTTTTCCTTGTCCCCAGGGAAACAGAAAACCGCTTTAAGTGAATGGGCAATTTCTGCTCAAGATGGAAGTTCATTGGTACTTAAAAATGCAGCATCGCAGGTGCTGGGTACTGCCCCTCAATGCTGAGTTGCAGTCGGGGCTTCCCCTCTGGCCCTTTGCAGAGC
Organism: Eulacestoma nigropectus; assembly: GCA_013397775.1. NCBI lineage: Eukaryota > Metazoa > Chordata > Aves > Passeriformes > Eulacestoma > Eulacestoma nigropectus. The sequence goes on from VZTE01006169.1 coordinate 220,830, forward strand.
AGCCATTGTCATGGCTTTTCCCAGACTGTGGTCTGTCATGACAGGCTCACAGTTTTGGGCTGTTGGCAGTGATTCTACAAGCAGCCCACAACAAGCTGAGATTGGAAGAGCTCAAAATAGAAATAGGAGCTGATTGCTTTTAGCCTGTGCAAGCAATGTCAGGGAAATCTCACCTCTATTTCCTTGCCTGGTGTCAGTGTGCTCTCTTGCCAGCTGCCTAGGAATTCCTGGGAGTTATAAGGACTGTGCGTGATGGGACTGAACTTGGCAGAGGCTCCCCAAATCCTCACTGTCCTTTCTCTGCTCTGTCAGACTCTGAAATGAGAGTGCTGCGCTTTCTGTTTGTCTGTGTGTAGCATCATTTTTAACTCTGGTAAAATAGAAGATATTCTGGTTGGTTCATAGTCTATTGTTTTGAGGGGATGAAAGCCTCTTCCACCCTTTCCTTCCTCCCACAAGTTAGAAAAAGCATCAAACAAACTGCTTGAGGTGAGCCAGGCCCTTAGAAGGCAAAAGTCCTTGCAGATGACAGAGGTTTGAGCAGATCCCTGGGCTGAGCTGAGCTGGGTTAGTAAGCCTGGCTTGGTGTCTGTAGGCTGACTGCCTTGTCAGCAGGCTGCTGGTGGGTGTTCATCATTCCGAGGTTCCTGCTTTTGATGTGCGGAGGCTGGATGCTTTTCCCTCGTGCAGCCTGACGGGTCCAGTGCACTTTGTGAAAATGAAAGCATGTACTTGCTGCCTGTTGGCCCAGAGACTCCCCCGATGAGTCAGAGGGTTTGCTGGGGAACTGACGGACCAGTGCATGCTCCTCGGATGTTTCCAGTTTGATTTCTGCCTCAACAGCCTTCCTGAATAATTGTTTACTTTTGAATTACAGGAACAGGCTCCAGCATCCAAAAAGTAATAGAGAGAAGCAGGGTTTCTGGGAATTAACCAAGCATGTGCAGTCAAGTGTATTTTTCTTCCTAGTAGCATTTTTTAATTATGCTAGTACTTGGGAAATGTAATGCTTGTGAGAGCCACCAGGCTTGGAATCTGGAGACTGGATTGAAACATGCAGCATGAACAGCAGCAATGTTCTCTTCACATTCACTGACCTTGCTGTAGAGCCAAGGACTTATAGTTGGGTGCTCTTCACTTCTTACCCTTTTATCTGCATTTATTGTGAGGTGCACAGTTTTGCATTAAGAACGGAGTTTATCTTGAAGAAACAGTCAATAGCTGTATAGATTATTGTTCTGTTTTCTCCATAAAACTCTTATCATTTATTTTGTGAGAGTGGAAATTGTAGCTTCACTGTGGGAATTTTCTTTTAGTAGAATCAAGTCATCTGGTTTCTGACATACTGGTAATTGCCTTTTTGGTATATCAATACTACGAGAACTTAATTTTTTTAAACATGGTCAAAGAAATCTGAAAGCTACTTTTATTATCAAGAAAGTAGACCCCATTTCCAGTTTCAGGGTAGTAATTTCCTCAGGTATCTCACTGCTGCATAACTTAAAGGAACTTTCTGTGATTCTGGATGGAATTGCTTTTAATGAGAAATGAATTCATCTTTCTTTAAACCTTTGCAGCATAGACATATGCAGTTGAAGTGACTGCCTTAGGGCTCCTTTTATAGTTAAAGAACAGAAATAAGCATTTTTAGGATGTGATTCACCTGAACTATTTTAGGTACACACTGTTGGATAATCTCAGTGTGCTGTAGCAGTGCTGTTTCTCCCCTTTGATGGCAAAGGGAGTTGTAGCTGGTCCTGGCTTTCAGCATAATCCTATCTTCTTCAAATAATCATTCCTTCTGTGTCTACCCTTTGTCCTAGATAGATTTGTGTTACATGCGAGGTGATTTTTCTCAAGCTAACTTCTCAACTAATACAGCCTTCAAGCATCCTGGGCATCTATTGTTGTGCTTTGAATGTACAACAGGACTTGTGCTATTTGTTTAATTTGATCCTTTTACTTTTCTGCTTTTTACACTCATAATTCCTTCAGCAGTGGGATTATAGACCAACTCGGCCTGCCTTGTATGGCTGAACCCTGCAAGTTCCTTCAAACCATTGAAATGCTAGAGTGGAATTGCCTTGGAAACAGCAACTAGAGAATGATGTGTAGAAACTGCAGAAAAAAAGTAGTAAAAATGTCTTGTGCGGTTGAAAGAAATAGTCACATCAATCAAAAATATGGGAAGTAATTAAGCTTATGTGGTGCTTTTTTAGCTTTAGTGCCAGTTTTGCATAGTAACAGCTGATGGGAGGTGGGATGAAATTGTGTGTTCCGCTTTTCCTGTTTCCTTAACCTGTCAGGTTCTCCTCAAGTAAACAGAGTATTTTTAATAGAGCTGCCCAGCTGCTTGCCTGGAGGCTGGGCCATCAGACTCCCATTCTTTTCTAAGTAGACCTGAAGATGCTCCTACAAGTCTGAAACACTGTACTTGGTCCAAGGAGGTGCCCCAACAACTGTATTACAAAGTTTAGGGTTTGAGTTTTTTAATCCATATCTCATGCAGCTCTCTGGTTTTTGTAGAAGTGAACAGCAGTGCAGCTAGAAATTATAGGCAGCCTTCAAAATCTGCCCTATAAAGACCAGTGAAGAGGATATGTGGATGAAGAATAACTGAAGTATTTGTTTTGGCTTTAATAATCTGTATATCTTAATGATGATACTGTAAAATGGAATGAATTACGATAAGAAAATGCATGAAGGAAAAAATGGCTTGCTTTTGATCTGTTGTTTTCCTAGCCGGACTGACAGCTGGCTGGAGTTATTGGAGGTGCTGCATTGCCACTCTTCATTTCCTTCATCTGGAACATACATAGGCTTGTTTATACAGGGCCATCTTTCTTCTTCAAGCACAGCGGATATTTCTGCTCCACAGAGGGATGGTTCACTGTTACATCCCAAAGGCTATAAATATGCTGCAGTCTGCAGCATATTGGCTCAAGCCCTGATTTAGTTGCTGGTGAGCAAGTCAGTCATCCATAATGTCCCCGTGAGATGCTGGATAACTGGCCCATACTCTGAAATGGGGAAAGAAATGAAATTGTGATATTAATGTGAGTATTATGTATAATATGTGATATTTATTATTAAATCAGCTGGCTTAGGTCTGGGCTCAACTGCCTTTGGTGGAGCAAGGAAAGGCTGTACCTTACCTCATACTCACCAGGTGCCTATCAGAGAGCCTGTGTCACTCTGGTGACAAGTCTGCTTCTTCCAGCAGCTCCCTGGGGCTGAAACTGGTTAGTTTTGCCAGATTTGATCCTTATCTTTTGTTTGGACTGACCTTTGCTGTTGCATATTAGGAATAGAATTATTTTAGTCCAGCTGCATCCACTGAGGGCAAAAGTTACACTCTCATTAGCCTGTAATCACCCACACATTGCTTCTGCTACCTCTCTGCATTTGAACACATGGGTAAGCTTATGGAGCTCAGTGGGTTTAGTGAAGATGTCAGTCCTAAACCAGAAAACCCGTTTTTGTTTTAATTTTGTTTTAATTTCCTGGCTCAAGCACGAATCTCAGTGACTTTTGGATGGTGTGGAGCAGTATCCATTCTCTCTTCTATTCTGTATTTAAAATTAACAGCTCCGTGCTATCAGCTTAATATAGTTCAGTTTTTATCACTGCACAGTCCCAGAATGTCTTTGGGTGTTGTCAGCCACGAACACAGGAAATAATCCCTCATTAGGCTGAATTATCTAGACACGGCACAGGCTAGTGAGGCCAGTGCAAATAGTTTTGTATTGACAAGGGCTTCCTGTTTAGTACAAGAAAGTCAAGGCACCCGAGGTGAAACAGCAGCAGCAGATTCAAATTTCATCTTAATGGGTGCAGGGAGATGACATAAAACTCCCAGTCCAATAAAAATAAAACACCAGCTTTTGGCCACTGGCAAGACTTTATCTTCAGAAGAGATTCCAGTAAGTCACTCTGCACATGGCACATAATATTTTCAGCCTATTGTGGTTTTTGAGAGGAAAAAATAACAGGTTTGGGCTGGAGGGGATTTTAGAGGTCATCTAGTCCAACCCCTGCAGGGTTGCAGAATGAGCAGGGACATCTTCACCTAGACCAGGTTGCTCAGAGCCCCATCCAACTTGGCCTTGAACATTTCCAGGGACTGGGCATCCACCACCTCTCTGGGAAACCTGTGCCAGTGTTTTGTGGACACTGAAAAGCTTTAGTAGAGGGATTTTTTAGCTTTTTGCAGCATTCTGTGAGAACTCTGTGTCTCTCATGAAAACTATGCAAAACACTGCTACGGGTTTTTGTAAACTAATTCTTTATCTTTGCACCTGCTGTTGTTCAGTTAGTATTGTTATGGTACACTGGGGAAAATATTTTGAAATGGGTGTTGTATAGCCTCCACCAATCATTCTAGGAGGTGGTTGACCAAGGGACCAATAGTACTGTGCTACTCTTGCGAATCAAGTTATATAAACCGATTTATAATTAATTAAATGAACCATTTTCTCCGGATCTTGGTTGTGTCGTTTCTCACCGTCCCGGGTACAACAGCGACAGTGTTTCATCACAAAAAGCATCTTCTTCATATCTAATCTAACTCTTTTTAGTTTAAAACCGTTAGCCGTTATGATGGGCTTCAAGATTTTTTTTCTGCTTTTACTTCATGACACAGGCTGGACATTGAGCAGTCAGTAGAAGTGTGTTAAGAACATCTGCAAGGTGCAGTTAAAGAAAGATTGGAGTGTTTTGATCATGCTGTAGTGTTCAGTGTTGGCAGAGGAGACAGTGGCCCTCTGTGAGTGAGCAGGCTCTGAGTGATGGGGTCTCTACACCCCTGAGGTTTACACTTTGACAGTCAGGTGAGAGACACTTTAACTTCTTGCTCTCCTGTTCTGTCACTTAAGGATGATAAAATAAGTGTGTCTCTGATGTTTCTGTCTGTGTGTTAGAAATTATTCTGTACAATTGGGTGCTAGAAGAATATTCCACATCATCTGTTTTTTAAGGCTATATCCATTCTTTTCACCACAAGCTGCTATCTCTCCAACTCCATGTAGTAACCTGAGAAAAGGATATTCCTTGTTGATGCTAAACATAAACCCTGTATGCATGAGCAAAACTGTTGTGTTAGAGCATCTAATCCCATACATATCCATAGATATCACTGCTATCCAAGCAATCTGTTTTTATTTTCTTGACTATTGCGTTCTTTATTTGCTGCAGAAGTCTCCTGGACAAAAAAAAATCCCACATGGCTAGATAGCAGCCCACTTTGGCTAAACCACCGTGGTTTTATTTAATACAAATTACTTCTATTTTAAAGCCTGGGATTGTCCACATATTGTTCTGTTGCTGCTTAGTTCAAATTTATCTGTCCACCAGATCCTTGTGATCCCCCTTAAGGTACTTAGAGAGCACAAGAAGATCCCCCCTGTAGCCTTCTCATCTTCAAATACATACGCTTAAGCGCCTCATCCTGTCATCTTAGCAAAGGCCCTCCCTGTGTTTGGCCAGACTCCCATCTCTCTTATGGATACTCTCCAGAACGTGTATGTTGCTCATATTAAGATAAGATGTGCCCAACTCCAGCTTATGCCCCAAAATGGCCATTTGTAATGGCATAGCCTTTTTTTTTTTTTTTTTTTTTTAACGGTTAGAAATCATCGTTTGGTAAGTTGCAGGAAGCAGCACATTGTTCTTCCCCTGGAAGGGGTGTGCTCCAGGCTTGGCTCTCATGGCTGCCAGGGAGCAAGGAGAAGGCTTGCAAAAAGTGATGGTGGTGGTTCTGCTGTGCCACGTTGATGCCAGTAGTTGACTGACAGAGCAACTGCTTTAAACAGGATGCGAGGTCAGCAAACTTCTCAGCAGAGGCTGAGCTATGCCATGGAAGATACCAGCTGAGAGCAGTGGAAATAGCTGACTGTTGCCGAAATATATGGTTTGCACTGAGGGTGGTAGAGAGAAGCCACACTTCAAAACTCAGGCAATAAGTGTTTTCCATCCCGGTTTTTTTCAGCTTGAATGTAAAAATTACTGGTATTGAAACATTTCCTTGCTGTATTCACAGCCTAATGTTTGATTTACTTCCCTATTCACAAAAATTACTGGTATTGACACATTTCTTTGCAATATTCTCAGCCTGGTATTTGATTCGCTTCACTATTCATGTCTGCCAGGAAGTGAAACTTTGGCCAAGCCTGGGTAAAATGTATCGAGAAATAAATGGGCAAGCAGTGATGGAAAAGCTGTAAAGGTGTGATTTGTATTATTGCTGGCTAGAAAGGAAAATAAGTGTTTGCCCAGCTTCATGCTACTCATTCCTGACAGCATGGCATGAGGATCAGAGATTTATCTGGAGATTAAGGAGCAAGAGCAAACAGCCTGGAGGTAGGAGAACACAAACCTGAGTGATCTGGTATACAGAACTGAGGGGCTGAGCTGAATGTAGAAAAGACAGCTCTGTGTGTTATCAGTTGAGCCATTTTTAGTCCTTTCAGTGGCACAAGGCTACTCCTTAGCATAACATCCAGTTTAAAAGCATAGTCTTTTTTTAAAAAAAGTTATAGCCTGGATTTTTTTGCCCTTTGGTTCTTGAGCCTTTTTAAAAATACCTTTTGCCTTTGAGGGAGAGAAGAACTGGTCCTGCACAATATCTCATCTCCTTTGAGGCCTCTCAGTCATGTTGATCCTGCACTTACCTGATGTTATAGCTAGATGTCAGCCTCAGATGTGAATCTGCCACTCACATTTATTTTTGCTCCTTGTCTCTTTGTACTGTGGGACTGCTGAGATAGCATGAGGACTGGGACTTGCCTCCTTCACAAAAGCCTGACCTAGGGGTTTAATTGTTAAAGTTAACAGAGCCATTAGAAAGGATTTTAACGGGCCTGCTTTTAACAGGCTTGGAGGAGCATCTGTGCTCACGGTAAAGTTTGCTCTTCTGTTGACTTTTCTGGTGGACTCCTTATTTTGCAGGTAAAGCCTCTGCCCATAAAGCTCTGCTCACACCCTTTCTTTGGGAACCTTCCCTCAGTAATGCAGACTTAGTGGGTTCCAGGAGCTTCGATACCAGCTCCACACAGGCCAATGTGGTGAGACACCAGGGCAAGGACAGAGTCAGACATGGGACAATGACAGCAGCCAGTGCTGGAAAAGGGTGATTCAGATGTTCCGGTGACTCGTCAGGGTGACCTGACAGCCTTGTCAAACAGCAGGTCACATTTTGGCAGATGGGAGGATGCATCAGCTAACAGAGACTTGTGAGTCATGGGGTGACTTATGCTGGGAGCAGCACAGGGTCACGACTCCAGGCCTGATTTGGGGTGGGGTGGCTGAGGTGAATTGGGAGAGGCTGGGCCACTGCAGTTCAGATGGGCTGTTTTGGTTTAGGGGCAGCACAGATGTTTCCTTTGCCTCTGCATGGCTCTCTCTGAACTGCAGCAGCTCAAGGCCTGGTTTATGGGAAGCTGGAATCACATGTGCATTGGGAATGGGGCACACAGCTGGTCCTGGTGATTTTGTCAGTCCTGTCTCTGAGTCAGTGTCATGGGATGGGATGGACAATGCAGATTGTTACTGAGTTTTCAATAAGAATTTTCAAGACTTCAGTGAGAAAATTGAAAATTAAATAATATCAGGATTGTGTATCCACTATTAAAAGGAAGCAGGCAAGCATAAAAGCCCTTGTCTTTCTGTGCTAGGCTTCAGAAATGTCTGTTTAATGTTTATGTTGCCAGGAACTTACTGCTACAGGCTTTTAAATGCAAGTGGTTACCTGAGGGCTTACTAAGGTCTGGTCCCTATCTCTAACACAGTTCAGTTTATCTGAATAATCTTTCAGCCCAATCTTCTCTTTCCAGGAAGGAGAGAAATTGAGAAAATTCTCTCCTGCAACTCACTGTGTTTCTTGCCTCACTTCAGTAGGTTTGAAGCAAAACCAGCTCCTCAATACATAGATTTTCAGGGTAGATGTGGTGATGTGCTCTAATATCAATGTCTTGAAAAGAAAGTATCCTGAATTATAGGTGCTCGAGCTTAAGGGAACTCATCACTAAACTGGACTGAAGCTCTGTAGCTGCCTTATCCCCTCCACTGAATTACTGGAGTGCCAGTGCCATCTTCTACATTGTAAGCAACAATAAAAATTGGGGTGACATTGCATGTGCCTTTTGTTGCACTGTTCCTTCTCTTGTTCCCCTTAATTTCAGCTACTTGCCTGCACAGATATGATTTCTATTCCTGCTTTTGTTTCCTGCCACACTCAGGACAAGGAAATGCAGCAGGTGTAAACACAGAGCTGTCAGCAGAACAAACTCATGGGCGGTGTTTTGAATGCTTTAGGTGGCTTGCTATAGAAACAGGAATATTTTATTATGATTATTTTTGGTTTGGCAGGGACGTTTGTCTGTTCAGGGTTTTTTTTCCTGGTTTTTAAAGAAAGAGAGTTGCACTCCTGTCTCGAGGCAAAAATCTGGGCTCTGTGGCTTAATTGCTAAAATCCTAAAATAATTTATGTTGGAAGGGTTGTGTGGAGGCCATCTGGGAGTGGGAGTGTGCGTGGGAGTTTACTGCACAGTGCCAGGGCTGTGCCCTGCGAGGGTGCAGCCTTCCCCCCCTGCTCTGCACAGGTGGCAGGGACACAGGCAGTGCAGTCTGCTCGGGGCATTGCTGCCTCCTTCCCTCCCACCATGACTTTTGGCTAATTGGTGCTGCTCCAGGGTGGCAGCAGCCAGACCTCTCTAGACCCTGTAATTCAGGAATCTCAGCAGAAGTTAACCCTTTCATAACAGGTACAAAGGATGTAAGACTTCTGTCACACCATCACTCAGTACTTGGTGTATCTCCTGAAGGATATCTCAGGGAAGAACACTTGCTTTACAGATACTGAGTCATCCTTGGGAAGTGCTTCCAGAAACTGAGCTTAAAAGACTAATGGAAGCACAGAGGTCTTGATTTAGGTTTTCTGTACATCTTTATTCAAATCTGGAACTTACTACCCAAGGATGTTTTCTCCCATTATCTGTATTTTAAAATACTTTATCCCAGGGGAAATACATTACCCTTAGCTCTTGAGTGTCCAGCCAAATTTTGGCTGTGAGGTGAGCTGACATGCCTGTGTTTTCTGTTTTTCTTTAGGAAATAAGTAGACCATACTTTGCCCATCAAGAATAGCTTTATGGCCAGTAGTCACATTTTGCAGTGTGTCCTTATGCATCTCTTGCATGTTGTAGCAGCTACATGATAGTTACCACCCATTTTGGATCTTAATTTATAGCAAAGACAACTACACACAATATAAATAGAAATAGCCACTGGGATATCTGGGAAATAACTCTATTAAGTATGCAACCCAGAGTAATGTGAAAAAAAAAAGGGTTATTTCTCTCCCACTCAGTAGCTTCTTTCTTACTGGAAGTAATGAATGCAGAAAATTATCTGACAGAATGCTGAGGATTTTTAGTAATATGTAATAATATGGCAGGAGTTAAAAAATGATAAGTGACTGTATTTTGTTTCCAGTGGAAATGCTTCAAATGTCTGCTTTTGTAAGAGACTTTTGTAATGTTCATATTGCTCCTGATTAACATTTGCTGTGGTGTCACGGGGCCAAGCTAGGACAGTAAAGAAGCTGTCCTGTTCTGCAGTTCCCAAAAGGTTGGCGGGGTGCTTGACTCCATCTCTGATAGCCAAAGTGAAGTCAGGTGAGGGTGAGGGCAGTCCTTGGATAGTACAAGTGGATGGGAAATGCAGGGAAGTGGGGGGCTTGGCAATGCCACTCTTGCTTCTGAGTCACTAGTGAGCTAAAAATCTGGGCAGAGTGTGAGGGGGTGTATCGACATGGCAAATTGCTGTCAGAACAGCTGCCTCTAATCTTACTTTCACGTATTTATAGTGTGTAAGATAACATTTTCTCTCAAGTGAGCCCTCTCGCAGGCCCCTGGGCACAAAGGGACTGTTTTCTGTCGGCATCGCGTGGAGCAATGCTCTGATTACTCAGAGGGGATCGTTATTGCTGCCTCGCCAGGTTCTGCCCAGTGCGTCTTCAGGTTGAATTTGAGAGCTCTAATGGCCTTGATTACAGACTAATAACGAGCTTTGACGCTGTGCTTAAACCCGGAGTGGGAAGAATAGCAAACAGAGAGGGAGCTGAAATATGGGACCATTGGGACAGTTTCCAGCTTCGACTTGTGATCTTTCTTTGTGCTCCCAGGCTTTACCCTGTCCATGACTCAATTACTTACTTTATACAAGTATGAAAGATTGCTCTAATGTGGCTGGTTCTTTTTTTCTGAGGGCTGTTTTCAGCCAATGTCCTTAGCAATTGGATTTGCTTCCACATTGTTATATCCAGAGCTGCCTTTTATTCGCTATGATTATCTGCTCCCAGCACAGCTCTGCCACACAAAGGTTTGTGCCTGTGCGCACACATGTTGGAAACTGCTGCCCTTTTTGCTCTGGCTCTAGGTGTAAAGCATAATATGGAAAGGAGGAGGAACATTTTGTGGAATTTTTGGATCAGGGGAACAGAACTAAGTTTTCTAAGTCACAAACAGCTTTAGAGTTCCCTCACCCACCTGTTTATCGGGCAGGGAATCAAAATACTGAGAGTAAAAGGAAAGATAAACAGTACCTTCCTTTATTTCTTCCTTCCCTAACAATGTTATCTGCATAACCCTCCCCACTTTTCATCTCATTTGTTTGGGGCTTGGTAGTGCCATAAACATGAACTCAAAACAGATAGTAACATCAAAAGATAAAGCTGTTATTTTAGATTGCTTTACAGATATTTTTATATAAAACCTATTTATTATACTTTATTTATTTCTACTCTTCATTAGCTTGCTTACACATCCCAAAGGTTTTTTCCAGTGGTTTTGTCTTTTCCATTTGTCAAACTTTGGCGCTCTACCCCCACTTCCAACTTGCTCCCCTGTTGTGATTTATACAGGTTTGGGAATAATTACAGCTGTTTTCTTCAGCTGTTGCTGCATCCATGTGTGTAAATCCCCAGGATATGTCAAAGAGCCCAAGTTTGTAGACTAGCCTGCAGAACTGATGTTAGCTGTACCCTTCAGGAAGTATAAAATCAACTATTGTTCACTGGGGTTTTTAGTTTTGTCTTGCTAAGGAGCTGAAAACACAGATTCACAGAATATTCTGAGTTGGAAGGGACTCACAAGGATCACTGAGTCCAACTCTTAAGTAAATGGCCTATACAGGGATTGAACACACAGCCTTGGTGTTATCAACACCATGCTCTGACCAACTTAGCAAAACACAACCAATTTAAACTTTTTTTGTTTGTTTCCTAATTTCGATGAAGACTGGGAAAAGATAACACACTTAACAGTCTTTGTTCTTTACTAGGAGTATAGCCTTTGCCTTCCTTTTGGATTTGCTCACATATCAGCTATGGCATCCCCACATCCCCTTTAGTGCAGAGGAACCTGGCTTTGGGTCACACAAATGTAGATCAGCATTAATTACATAGTGGAGAATGCTACCATGCTTAAATGAAATCTCGATCTGGTAACATCTCAGTATCTGAGGTCCTTCTGTTAACAGAGCTCACATTGCCCTGGACAGTGTGCAGACATTTTTATCTGGTTTTACGGTTCATAAAGAGAAAATGAAGAAATACATTTCCAAAGCAAATTTTCCTAATTTTACTTGTTTCTATTTTGAGCAGCCTGATTTGAGGTGTTTGCCAAGCTGTCAGGCCAGCTCGCCTACATTTGCAGGGGAGCTCGGCAGTGGCACTGGGCGCTCATCCCATATCCTTGACTTCCAGGGTCACAACTCTCCTGCAGTACAAGTGCTTTTCCTTTTTGCCTGAGCTGGTCAGATCTGTGGGGCTCTGTTCCTGGTAGGATGTTCAAGTTGAGTAAGTGTGGCTTGTGTCCTGGCTATAGACCCTTCAAACACTTCCTGGCCGGTCACAAGGGCTGCCCTTGGGAAAGAGCAGCTTGCTCACCTTGCAGTGGGGCACTGGAGGTGGCGTGGAGCGTGTCAGTGTCGTCACGACCTCCGTGATTAAATTTTTGTGGAGATAGCAAAAGCCATCTGCTGTTTGTCCCCCCTGCCTGCTAGCTATCCGGGGGAGCCCGTGCCAGCCTCGCCTGCCAAGCCTGGCTGACGGGGTGCCAGGCTGTCATGTGGAGCAGGCCTGGCTGCCGGGGGGACTGGGTCGCAGGCGTGGTGACCCATTTGCAGGTGACATTGTACTTGTGTGCGGAAAAGGCCTGGCTGTCAGCTGAGGGAGGGAGGCTGTGGAGAAGGGTGTGATGGGCGCTGGAGCGCGCCTGGTGCAGCTGCTGCCTCTGCAGCACGGAGGGGTGGTCCTGGCTGCGCCGATAATGTGTTCTCGCTCTCTTCAGATTATGGCTGGCAGAGTTGGTCTTGTGCCTGCTCCTCCCCTGGAGAGAGAGAGTTGTGTGGGACTCATCCCAGCATCACTGGGCGGAGATGACCTTGCAGTTGCTGCTGTGCCTGTGGCGGGATGTTGAACTTCAGTGGTCCTTGTGGGTCCATTCCAACTCAAGATATTTTGTGATCCCATCTGTGCTGAAAGGGTTGGGGCAGGCTTGCAGGGGTGTTTGTATGGAGCACTGGGATGGGATGCGTGGGCTGTGTGCAGATCTGCTGATTTCCCAGGTTGCAAATAGTCACTGTAAATCTTCTGTGCAAGAGTCTGAAGTTCTTTGATATACCATCCAATATATACTGGGAAACAATATCAAACTTGTTGCACAAACGAAATGTTAGAAGACTGTTAGGGTTGATGAAATACTAAGGTTAAGAACCCAAAGTTTAGAAAATGCCAAATACAATGTGTCTCAGATAGCTGCTTTTTACATTTTGTGATGTAAAGCCAATTTGTCATGATGATACAGTTTTTAAGGGCATGATCATACACTGTTTTTCCAATGCTGGTCTTATAGAGCAGTGAGTTAGCAACCAGTTATTTAATAGTGTGTTTAATTAAGAAAGAACAGTATGTGAGACTCTCAGCTTCATTTACTATACTAAACTAAATTCCTCCTTAACAGCAAAATTTGTATTTTCCTTCCCTCCTGACACCCTCATGGATTTTTCCTGGTGTGTGCTTCCCATAGTACTGATCAATTTAGTGTCTAAATACTGTATTGGCAGTAATGTGCCTTCACCTCATCTCTGGATGAGGTTTGGTGGGTTATGGGGATGCTGTAATCACTGTTACATAAATACGGGCCTGAAACACTGGGAAGGTTAAAATTAGTATTCTGCTAACTTCATGCATGAAATGTGAACCTGATATTGAGGCATACACTGTGTAGTGTTTTACAGGTTCAGAGCTTCCATGTCCTAATGCTCTCTCTCTCCATATCTGGGTGTTCATCCCAGTCCTGTTCCCATCGTTGGCTCTGGTCTTCACACCTTCCTCTTTAGAACCAGTTTCCGTCTCCATGACCTTCCATAATCCATGCTGTCAGCCCCACATACAGGTTTTCTCTTTGAGCCTTGTTATCCTCCCTGCTGCTTAGAACCCTCCTTCTGTTTCTTCTGGTCCCCCTGGACTTGGGAGTGCTCAGTTCAGCTGTGGGCCTGGTCCCTCACTTGTGGGAGCAGTGTGGTGTTCAGGAGCACAGACCCAGCAGACCTCAACTGCTGAATTTAAGCGTTCTTATGGAGCATGTGTAAAATGAAGTGATTTTAAAATCTGCTGTCTTGTGTGTGTTTCCATAAAAACCTTGTTAAACTTATTTCTGGCACAAACATAACTACCTCGCCCAATCATGAGTTCCTTGTTCAAAGCTCTGGAGTGCCTGAGCTGTTGAAGCAAAGGTCACTGGTGCTTTTGGACGTGGCTGAGTGATGACGTATGGTTGTACCTTGGTTCTGGCATTTTGGCTAAAGCATTCCAAAATGTCCAGCCTGAGGTGGGCACTGGCACTGTGTGCTTCATACCAGAGTGTTGAAGTTGGACAAAATGATTGGCAGCTGAGAAAGAGGTATTGGAGTGAGGAGTCTCTCAGTGGGCTTTAAAAAGTTTCTAATGATGTTTAGAAGAATGATATCTGCTATTTAATTATTTCCTGATGAAGTTTGAACTTCCTGTGATCAGCATGGGTGGCATAGGCACAGTCCTGCCTGCCCCGGCACTCCCAATGTGTTTGGGCAGCAAGTGCTTGTGGTGGGCTTACAGTGATGAATTCTCATTGATCTTTGCTAATGCCAAGTTAAAGCTGTGGTATTTGCTAGTGCTCTGATTTTTTTACGGCATGCTAATTACTCCTTTGAATTGGAAATGCTTGATCAGCACAGGGTAAGAGAGATTGGAATTGGTGATGCTGTGCTGCAAATAGTGTCGAACTTTTCCTGTTTATGTTGAAGTGCTGTTCTGGTTTTCTCAGGTCAAATTAAACATCAACGCATTTTTATTCAGCTCACATTACATGTATGTGTGCACACATGCATATGCGTACATAGCTGTAAATTTTTATTGTTGTACTAACAGCAGTACTGTCCAGGAGAAATTTTTTTCCTAACATCTTGGTGGAAACATGATGATGATTTTGGAAATGGCTGCAGCTGTCTGAAAATGTGAAAGAAAAGACAAAATAGAAACACAAATATTTTGCGTCTGTGCAGAGAGACTAAAAGGTAATTAGCCAAGGGTAAATAAATGGCTTTGTTTTGAAAGACCCAAAATGGTGACCCGAAATGTTTTGAAAGGTTTTCTGGATGATGGCATTTCTGTGTTTCTGTGTTCAAAGTTTCAGTCCAGAAATCGCAGACAAAAGTGATAACTGTTGGCAGGGGAGAGCAGTGGAAAGTTATGCCTGCAATAGGAAATCATCTCACTTTTAAAAGTGAACATTTCTATTTCAGGTTTTAATTTTGATAATTAGCAGTAGCAGCTCATCCTCAAATTGCTCTTCTAACAGTAGGTGGTCTAGAATTGCATGAGTATATAACTTAATATACCCTTTTTTTTCTGAGTCTGTAATTGGAAAAAGGAACAGCTAACTGCTATTAATTGCACAAGCTATTTACAGCAAAGAAAAATTGGTTTCTCATTTGTATACATGCAGAACAGTGTTAGCACTGGTGCAAAGCACTGCACTTCAGAGGTTTTGCTCTAATATTGAGTATCAAATACTAATTCCTGTTTCTGAAGGTCTGCCTCAGCCTGTAGTTCACAAGCACTTAGCCAGGGTACCTCTCCTGGTTCCCAGTTTGGTGTTAACATGTTCCCCAGGGCCTGCCTTTCTTCTGTGTCCTTGTATAATCCTCTCACCTCCCCAGTGGATATGGCAGCTCCGTGTGTGGGATCTCCCATGGCTCACTGTGTTCCTGCCAGCCTTTCTGGTGTCCGCAGACCAGTGGAAGATGCACGTCTGTCCTGGGTTATGGTACACCAGCTCTGCCTGAGCTCTGCAGATGAAATTGGTATGCCTGAAGAGTCTGCTGAGAACGCAGAGGGTAGCCAAGGGACTTACTGAGGTGTCCTGGTGCTGCAGGTTATACGTATGTTGTACCTTAGGGTGAAAACATGCACTGTGGTTTGCATTTGGTGTCGAAATCGCTGATAGTGCAGGCTAGGTTAATGTAAATTGCAAATCCTAGATGTAAGCATCTGTTCACATAATTCAAAGTGATAACACATTTGTGTTTGTGAGAGATGTGAGAGAAGAACTGAAAGGAAAATCACACTTAAACATGTGCTAACATTTTAGTCCTAAAATCTGATCTGCTGGTATCTTCTGCTGGCCCTCCTGCCTAAGCATTTTCTTGTGATGGACCAGGTTATTGTTCATAGCTGATTTCCACTTTGGGTTCTTCCACTAGATACTAATGGAATTTAAATTATTTTATCTTTTATTTTATTTGGGAATAGTTGGGCTAATACAGATTGAAAGGGTCTTCAGGTCTTCAGTCTAACCTCATCAGAGCAGGGTCAACTATGAGATCGGACCACAGTGCTCAAGGCTTTATCCAGTTGAGCCTCTCAGGAGTGACAAAATTGAATAGATGGATGCCCAGTGATGTGTTCCTGAACAAACTCTAGCAGTGAGAAAAGGAAATACAGAGCTGCTTACAACTAAAGTTTGCCTTGATTCTTCAGAAAGCCAGAGGTGCAAAGCTTTGAGCTATAATTGAAGGTGGAACAGATGTTACATGTGTATTGGAGCTTCACTGTGGATCCCTATCTAAAAAGATTTATAATTTCCCAGTTAATTTCCAGATGATCTTTTTTAACGTGCTGAGGTAGCAGATGTGTTTGTTGTATCCCACTCTTTAAAGTCATTTTAGGAAGTTAAACAGATGGATGCCTTTTGAAATTCAGCAGCTGTAACAGCGTTGTTTCATGTGCCAACCGGGATGGAAGGAAACAGAGCAGCTGAGGAGTGCTTTGCCTGTGACAAGCTGACCCACTTGCCAACAGCCAACATGTGCTAATGTTGTGACAAGAATGATTGACTACACCTGCTTTTACAGTGGAATCAGTTGAGTTTCTAGACAGCTGGGCAAGCTTGAATACAGGTTGTTTTACCGCTGGAATGAACAAAGCTCATGTTAATTCTAGTACAGGAGGTGATTATGTCTCAGAACACAGAAAATTATTCCATCATCTGTATGCCATTTATTTGAAAAAAGGTTGTGTGTTACAGTGTCCTTGCTACTAAAATTTCAAGAGGAAACATGAAATTCAGAAAATTTCTCTCTCAGTGCTATGCCTTCGGCCTGTTGTTTGTTTTCCAGTGATAAACATCAGCCACATCTTCCTTATGGCCGTGGGGTGTTTTGACACTGATACCTTCCCAAAATATTCCAGACACTGAATGCAGTGTTATGAAAAATCATATGATGGGGTGTGTAAAATAAATGCAATGCTGTCAAGTCTTTATACTGTAGCTTTAAACCATGTGAGTTCAGTACAGCATCATGGGTAAAATTCAGGGTGGCAGGAAACCTGTCACCTTAAAAAAAAAAAATTGATTAAATGTTGAAATATCAAAGCTGTTTAAGGCAACAAACATGTCATTAATCATTACACTGGGAACCTCCTTTGATTTGGTTGGAAACAAAATATTAGGACAGCATCCATAAGTAGGTTTTTATGTCAGGTTTGGGTGGTGGATATTACAAATACTTGAAAAAATCAGTGTTAGAACAGCAGGAGGGTTAGTTATCAGTTTGCTAATGGCAGAATGGGAGAACAAAGTAAATATAAGGAAATTTGAGAAGGGAAGCTTGATCCTGCCATACATGAGGCTGCGCAGTGGCCCTGCAGCACTTTAAATTTGATTATTCTGTGCTAAGTTAATAGAGGGATTAAAGAATAACTGTTTCCTGTACATTTCCTTGTGAAGTGGTCATTTAAGCTTTCTGGTTTAAAACTGAGCGTGATGTTTGGCAGGTGTAAGTAAACCTCTCCCTCAAATGCACATGTGATTTTTAAAAATAAAATTCATTATTACTTTTTGCTAGGTTTTTTTTTTCACAGTTTATGGGTTAGGTAATCCTCATCAAATTCCCATGCTAGATCATCACAGTGGAGGTGGAGGTTGGTTTTGGGGACGTTGACTCTCAAGAATGGTCATGGCTGTTGGGTTGATGATTGACTTAGGTCTATGTAAATCTGAAGAAGCTTCACTGAACTTTTTGATTTAAGAATTTCAGTAGAACCATTACCCCAAAATTTAGCTGACTAGGATGTGCTTTTATTTTCCATAAACATCAACTCAGGACAAATCTTTCATTAAAGTAGCTGTGGAGGTAGGCAGCATTCATGTCAGGGCATTGTGTTAAGCACTTTTTGTGTTTCCTTTGATACCACTGTGAACAATCTAGGTTTGTAGATTATTTTTTTCTGGTAACAAGTTCAGAAATAGCTGGTGTCTGTAATACTGCAATTAGTGCCATTATATGGTGTATTGCAGGTGACTTCCAGCAGAGAACTGCTCCTGAATGGTTGCCCTTTGGAAATGTCCCTTTTTTTTGTCCCTTTTTTTTCCTAGGGAAGAGTGGCTGCCTGCAGGCTTGGGTTGTGAAGTGTACTTGGCAAAACCTGGAAGTGTAGGATGATACTCATGGTTCTCTGATATCAGCTGGCAGTTGGTGCGCACCACAAGCTCTTCTTCCATGGCTCCAGAATTGCACTGTGCAGCTGAACTGGATGCTTGGGCTCAGTAGGCAAGAGGATTTTTTAAATACAAATTGGTAGGAAATATGTACTGAGGGGAATGGAGATAATGTGAGTATATGATAGGATTGGAATCGTTATGTAAAGAAGATTTTAATAAATAGTTTGAATTTGGAAGTCAAATTCTGATGTTGGCTATAGAGAAACTATATTGATTTAGGGCAAGCGAAAATCTGGTCCTTGCCATTTAGTTTCAGTAGTGATACTTTGCTCTTTACAAAACAGCTGAAGTTGCTTAATGATAATCTGGCCAATTTGTGTTTGTTCAGAACTGCTGATGTGGGAGAGACTGATGGCAGCTGAGGCTGGGTTGGAATGCTTAAGCAGATCCAGTTGTAAAAAGGCTTTGAAATACAGCCTTTTCTTCCGATCCGCTTCTCAGATGGTTTCTACCTTTAGGCTCTGACAACTCTTCCAGATGATGGAGCAGGTGTATTTGAAGCGTGCCAGGAAGGTTACAGAAGGGGACTACCTGATGATGTGAGGTTGTTAGCTTGTAAGTGGTGGCTATTTTTAACATGCCACTTCTTGAGAGGGTAGAGAGAATAGCAGCAGAGGGAAGAGAGCATTTTTTTAGGTCCTCTCCTTCATATTTCATCATAACTTGATGGTTCTTAAAGTCAAAAGTAGTTTGTAGTATTTATATCATCATCATCATCACCTTTCTTCTGTGATATGCTCATTAGTCACAGATGTTTTCTTTGCTTTTCCAAACACACGAAGCCACGGGCAATGTCAAGTCAGGCATAAAACAATACAGGAGCTGGTACTATTAACCTTGTGGAAACAAAGGACACATGAATAGATTAAGAATACCCAGATGCACATCTCTGTCGGGAAGACATGATTTGCAAGCTCTTTCCAAAATGGTGTTGCAATATTTATTTCAGGTGCTGTTAGTGGCATGGAGAGATGATGTCTGTTGTTACGGTCACAGAGACAGAGATATGCAAGTCAAGGTGAGCTATAGGTTGGCCTGACAGAGCTCCTCTGTTAGGATCATAAAGATTATTCGTGTGGATATGCTTTACACAGTGGTCACTGCTGTGACTACGGCATAGATGAACAGTAAGCATCTAAATCCTACACCACCACAGAAAGCATTAATTCAAGTAAGCTCTTGCATTCCTCATCCCTTTCTGTTCCTGATGAGTTTAAGTCCGAGGAATGAGCTTCACATGCAAAGGCAGAGAGATGGACCTTTCCAAAGCCCATCACAGAACCCTTAGCAGTATGTGTCTCAAGACAGCTGAGCCCAGTTTTTATTAGATTGTAAGAAACCAATATGGCTACAAATCCAAAAGCAATGGGAGCATAATGAATTCAAAGCTGTGAGTGTGCATTTGCTATGACAATAGAAACTTAGGAAGCTATTGAGTGAAGCACTACTACAGGCTTACATTACAAAACCATGAAGCATTCTGGTACAGAAGTGGGATTAAATGTGAGCATTGTTCAGAAGATGCTAATTTAAAATGGTGCCATTTTCTGTCACCATGCAAGAGCATCTGCCTGTATCACTAGCGTGGCCAGTGAAATTTCCTGTGTATTTTCTGAAAATGAGTGGAACAGATGTTCTTGTCCAGGTGGAACTTGGCTTGTGTATTTTTAAAAATTTGACACCGTTATAAAATGAAGTGGAATTAAACCCAGTGTGAATTAGAAGCATGTCAGGGGATTACAAATGGAATTTTAGATCAGAATTAGTGTGATGCAGACAAGATTTCTGTCAAAAGAACTGGGAACAGAACCAAGGTTTCCTCCTCTTCTCACTGCTCTATATAAAGAACTCACATGTACAGATTATAATTGCTGTGGTGAGAGGATGCCAAATTATATAATGCTTCTATCCACATTCCTCTTTCTAATCTCTCCTGTTCCCCTTGAGGGAACACAGCAAAAAATTATGGGGTTTACACCTTTACTCCTCTACACCTTTATGGGTTCTTTCATAGAATGGTAATGTAAATGTGCAGATGGGATCGGGCTTTTCCATATTTGATACTGATCAGGGACAAAAGATGGATGTGAATGTGCAAAATGCCTGCAGTACCAAAAATAGATCCATATTTGTTCCTGTCATAACTTCACTTAAGTTGATGGAGCTGTGCCAAAGCTGAACATGCCCACAGTCTATAGGACAGCTGCCTGGCAGTAGTAGAGCTTGATGAGAATGGGTTTGAGAGTACAATTAAGCCCTCTGATTCTGACAGTGTGTGGTGACATTTTAGGGATATTCACCTCGTCTTGAAACGATTTTTCTGGGAGATTGCAGGTACATCCTTAATGCCTAAAAGGCGAGGATGGCGTTGATCAAGGTGTTTTCAAGCCTTGAGTTCAGTTCCATCAGCAGTTCTGAATCACCACACCAGCTAATGAGGTGTTCTAATTGATAGCATAATTCTACATGGTTTTTCCATTTAGGCTAATGTAACATTTGGCTTCGTTGAAGATGAATATTAACCACAAGTTGAAAGGAAGGTCTGATTCTCTGATCTTTTGCTACATTTCATCAAGCTTTTAATTTTACTTGCAATATCCACATGCAATCCATAAAGGCATTTTCTTTCCACTTGGGTGTAGAGACCCTGTTCCATTGTTAATTGATAGTGTGTGAGCTGTGGAGGCAGCTTCAATGGTTTTACTGTTCCAGAAACATTCATCTCATTCATAAAGATCGTCTGTTCAAGAGCAGTCAACCTTGGGCTTTTGTTCTGTTTACTGGCTTTGTTTTGGGCAATGTGCTGACTTGCCTACAAGCCCTTGAACTACAGGGCATTCAAATAGTTCCCTCTGATGTGTTAAGTTCTTGAGTTCACATGAGTCTGCTCACTAAAATTTTGAGAGTATTAAGCCAGTTCTCAACACCAGAGTCTTGGCACTTGAGTTGACACTACATGGTGCTGAGCAGCCACAGCTTGAGTCGACAGCAGTGATACTTTCTGAGCTTCAAAATCAACTGTGTAAGCCAAATCAGTAGGGTTTATTGTGGTTCCATGGTGTTTTGGGTTTTTTTCTAACAGGGAAGTAAAGTGCTTGTTTATAGCATTTTTCCTTCCACATTCCCTGATTTGGGGAGTGGGTGGATGCTCCCTGGACTACAGGCAGATAAGGGGGGGATGTTGTGGTTATTCAGGCAAAGATACTCATCAGACTTAAAGCTGCAAGGGAATTTCTCCTCGTCAGAGGCTTATCCAACATTTCTCGAAAGGAATGAAGCTCTTGCTTTTTTAGATAATTTGCCTCCTTTTTAAGATTACTTTTAGTTTAGACACAAAAATTTGAGTGATTCAAAACAGGGGAAGGGAAAACTGGTTGGGCTTTTCAAAGAAGATAAGAGGTTCCCAGATCCCTTTGACAGTCCAAGAGAAGTAGTTTCTTATAAAAATCCTAGACTTAAAAACAGATAGAAATGATTTTATTAAACAATGACATCAACACAAACAACCCAAAACCAAAACAAAACCAAAAATCCAGACAACCCAAAGACTAGTAACTTCCAAAGACAGACCAGAATTGATGTTGCCCATCTTTGCAGATAATGCTTGTAATGTGATGTAATTTATGATCTCATGGTGTGACTGCACTGCCGCTGGATACAGCAGTTTGCATTTCAGTGCCATTATGCTGTGCTGTTTAGATATATAAAGCAAAAATGTATAACATAAAAACTCCCCCAGGATTTAGATGACAAAGAATTATTAGATGTAAACTGAATCCGTGAGAGAAACAGTAATTCTAGGTCACTCTTCAAATGTGTTATCAGGAATTCACATTAAGCTTTGGTGAAGAATGTGTCCATTTCACTGATTTGGCAAAATAACTGTCAGGATCATAGACTGAGTGTATTCAGAAGACATCATCTTCCGTAGGCAGGACTGCACAATGAGAAATCAGTAAGATTCCCTGAAGTGTCCAAAGGAACTGGGGAATATTCAATCCACCATCATCAAAGGATCAGACTCTGTAATTGTTAAAGGAGCAATGAAAGGAATCCTTTTCTTTTGGTCAAATTAACTTTGTGGCTGTTTTGGTATCCTGTAACCTAGCCAGTTTTCCAAGATAAAAACGGAACAACAAAAACTGGCAAGTTGGGTCCAGCAGGGATTGGTGGCCTGAACCTCATAAAACATGTAAGTTTTAGAAGAACAGAACATAAAGCTGTCAATTAGATCTTCTAATAGCTTTTAAACCTTACTATGTTTTATTACAGACCTAAAATTAGCCTGGTTTTCAGGCCTGGATCTTTTTCAGGATGTGTTCATACTGAAGCCCAACCTTCTCTTAGCCACCAAGGCCGAGTTCTCAGCATGGAACAATGGAAATGGTGTTGGAGCATTTGACACATTTCGGCTCCGAGGACTACCAGTTCTCTCAGATGGTAAATTTACCTTCTTTATTGAATTGTAGAGTTTTGAAGTTTTCTATATAGCTGTGTTTAAGCTGACATTGTGCACAGTTATGATGGAACATTAGAAGATTTGTCTCAGTGGGATCTCAATGAGATGGATGGAGAGGGATGTGCATTTTTCCATCTGAAATTGGTGGATAAAGAGATTGAGGTGGAAGCAGTTATTTAAAAAAACCATCTACCATAAAATTTACCCTTTTGTAGTTTCTACAGAACAGCCTGCAGAACTGGTACACGTGAAAGCAGATGTGCTGAAAAATCCCAGCAACAGGCAAAACTCAGCATGTGAGATTTATGTGTACTGTGGGAACTTGAATTGCATTTTACTTTGCAACATTGAGGAAAAATAGTACTTTATAATAAGTAGAGCACAATTTCTGACTTTAATTTTTAGTTCTGCCACTTAGTCACTGTGTAACCTTGGGTCAGTCATTGAAGATGACATCTGCAGAAGGATCCAGCAATGCTGTCTTCATCCTGGAGACACCTACAATGCAATCCAAGAAATGCCTCATTTTTCTATCTGAAAGAGTCTCAGATCTAAAAACCTGAGGTTTGCACATTTAAAACTTCCTTGAAAGACAGGGTGTTAAATAGGCAGGTCCCAGCTCCCCTTGACATGAGTGACTGAGCATGACTGAGCCTTCCTTCCCCGAGCACGCCTCGCAGCCTGGATGGGGCAGGGGCGGTGGGGCTGGGCTTCCTCTGTCCTGCTGAGTAGCTTCACCCAGCATGTATTTCAAATATTTCAGGTGTAGGTTCGTTGCTTCTCTGGATGCCCCATCCCTGGAAGTGTTGAAGGCTGGGTTGGATGGGATTTTGAGCAACCTGGGCTAGTGGAAGGTGTCCCTGCCCATGGCAGGGGAGTTGGAACTGGATGATCTTTAAGATCCCTTCCAACCCAAACCACTCTCTCCTTGCTGGGATCACTCTTGTCCTTTCCACCCAGGCAGTGGTTTAGGGGTTCAGTATTTGGAGAGTGGATGAGGTGGGAATAAGGAGCTGAAGGAAGTGGCCCTACACGGGAAATAAAGCAATTAACTGGGACTGTGATGAGGATGTGATTTAAATGCACCTTTTGCTTCCATGTCTCATGTTGCTTTTGTGAATATTATTCTGAGGCACCCTCCCTATAATCATAGGATTGTTAAGGTTGGAAAAGACCTCCAAGATCATCAAATCCAACTGTTAACCCAGCACTGCCATATTACCACTAAACCTTGTCCCCAGGTGCCATATCTGTGTGTTCCCTGAGCAGCCTGTTCCAATGCCTGACAATCCTTTCAGTGAAGAAATTTTTCCTAATGTGTGATCTAAACCTCCCCTGGCACAACTTGAGGCCATTTCCCCTCCTCCTGTCACTTGTGACTTGGGAGCAGAGCCTGACTCCCACCTGACTACAATCTCCTTCCAGGTAGTTGTAGAGAGCCAGAACGTCCCTCTTGAGCCTCCTTTTCTCCAGGCTGAGCCCCCCCAGCTCCCTCAGCCACTTCTCATCAGACTTCTGCTCCATTCCCAGCTTCATTCCCTTCTCTGGACTCACTCCAGCCCCTCAATATCTTCCTTGTAGTGAGGGATAAGTCAAAGCCTTTGCCTGCCCTTACAGACCAGCTGAAAATTAGGCACTGTGGCACTGCATATCCTGGTGCTGAGCCCCCCCATACAGTCTGAAGGCATCTCTTGGTGCCTTGATTTGCACACTGATAATCTTCCACTGTCCAGGATGGTGCAGGTGTGTGCAGGAAGAGGAATATGTGCAGCTCTGAAATGTGTCAGGATGAACAGGAATGGGGGATCCGGGGGTTGTAACGGATCCTGGCATCTACAGTGCAGCGTGAGGAGGAACCTGCGACACTGAAAGCCTCCCCAAAGCCAAGTGTTGCTATAATAGGGCCGGATTACTCACTGTGCTTATTCAAATTCCTGTTGATGCTGGCAGCGGGAGTTTTTCCCGAGCAGCCACGAACAATGAGTCACGTCCAGGTGTTTTGATTTGAATTTTTTTTTCAAATTTCAAAAAGAAACCGGTCCACGGCTCGCTCCGTGGCGCGCCCCCGGAGCATCCCTCCAGACCCCTCCGCCCCGCGGGTCTCCCTGCGCGCCGCGGGAGCCGAGGCCGCTCCTCCCCCTGCGGAGAGAGGGAGAGTTATTTATTTATTTTTTTTTGTTCCTGCTCGGAGCGGGCAGGACCAATCCGGGGCCCGCCCTGCCCGCTCGGTGCCGGCGGGGCCGGGCAGCCGCCGCCTCCCGCCCGGCTGGTCCCGGCCCCCCCGGGATGCGCCGAGCAGCGCCGGGCGGGAGCCCGCTCCACTGCGGGAGGGAGCATGAGCTGCCGGCTGCTTTCCCTTCCCTCTCGCAGCTGAATCGCTTTTATTTTTAATTCCCCC
>VZTE01006169.1:245872-331903 GCA_013397775.1 Eulacestoma nigropectus
GGAGATTTTGTGGCCACTGACATATTTTGATTTAAAATCGCTGTCAGTGGACGTTTCTCCTTCTGCTCCGGCATCGTTGTCCTGTTCACAGCTATTTAGGCTTAAGAAGCTTGATTCTCTAAGGCTCGTATCCAAGGGCATCAGTCATTAACACACTGAGCTACATCTGCTTCTTGGCTAAGACTGAAGAAAGACGTCTTAAGCTGGAAATCCTGCTCGCTCACTCTCTAGTGCGTACGGAAGGGGAAGCATATGCAGCAGCAGGTTCCTTTTTTTTTCTTTTTTTATTTCAAAGGCTGCCTCACTTTGGAGATGCAGTGACAAGATAATGGAGTGAAAGTCTCTCATTTCCAGGCAAGAAAATTGCAGGAGTCAGATAGAGAAAGGAAGGAGCAAGTTACATAGCAGATATAGGAAAGAGGACAGTGATAAAGAACTGAAAATAAAATTAGAGGAAACAGGTGGAAGGCTGGCATAAAGCCGGGCGATATTTTAGGCTGAAAGTGGTGTGGTTTTTTTTTTCTTTTTTTTTCGTTTTTCCTTTCCTTTTTTTAAAAGTTTTTTAAAATTGATTTTATTGTTGATTTTGAATTCTAAGCTGATTTTGGAGATCTCTGCAGTAACCAGGCTGCTTTAGAGTAGAACAGCTTCCCCATCGTGTCCTTTTCTCTCTCCCTGCCTGCTGTCTCTGCTGTTGCTGCTGCTGACAGAAACGTGTTAGGAAAGCAGAAAGAGAAAATGCCAGCCATCCTGGTAGCCTCCAAAATGAAATCGGGACTACCTAAACCCGTACACAGCGCTGCTCCAATCCTGCATGTCCCAACGGCCAGGACCATCCCACAGCCCTGTTACCTGAAGTTTGGGAACAAGGTGGAGGTGACGAAGCCATTGTATTCCAGCCACATTCCTCTCAAATCTTCCAATGGACAAGAAAACGCAGGAGATGGCCTCCCAGCAAGGAAGAGTAGCTTGGTAGAAAATGGATTTGACACACAGGTTAGCAGGCACCAAATGCTGGGGAGGTATATGTGAGAATTTATTTCTGTGTTGAGAGTGTGCAGCAGGTTTTCTGGGGTAAATAGCAGTGTAAGAAGGGATGTGCATGTGTGTGTGTGTGTGCTAACATCTGTCTGCAGTGGTGAGATGTTTTATATTCCACACAGTGGCATGTGTAATTCTGTCAGCATGATGGAGCTGATGGTGGGGTGCTGAGGGATGGGGCTGCATGTGCTGCTTGCCTGTGCTACCTTCTTTGTTGCCTTTGCTTGAACTTTGGGGGATTTACAGGAGGGAGATGGTAGAGATGTTGTTTGTGGGATGTGTTCTTTGTGTGCTTTCTGTAGGTGCTAAGTGTAAGGGCTGGCTCGTGTGCCTGGGTTGGGAGAGGATTCCTGGTTGTCATGAATGTGTTTTGTGTTCGGTCATGTACTGTACCAGAGCACTAGTTGTGTGAACATTCTGTGTTTGTAGCTGTGTGGGGAGTGAATGGGAGGCAATGCTTGATGCTAGATTACAATATGCATGTCATTCAGTGCAGCTAAATTAAACAGATTATGTAGGAAATGAACACTTAAGTGGAATTGCCTGTATAATGCTGTATGTGCATGACATCATAGATGCAGCACATCATCAATATACATATTTTAGATTGCCCTTTAATCTGTGTCAGTCTTCTAATGCATTTTTATATATGCTGCTTGCTGTATAGGGAGGAGAAATGCACGTTCCTCAGCTGGTTTAATTTCTGTGGGCAGGGTGAGGTTGTCAGCATGGCTGAGACTGCCCTGCACTGCTGTGCCCTGGTGAGCTCTGCAGCAGCATGGGCACAGCGTGTGTGTTACTGTACTAAGGAGGGAGCAGAGCAGATGGGCTGCTGCAGCAAGCACAATTGATTGCTGTGGTACAGGGGTGGCTGTACAGCCCTGTGATGTATTTTGGCTGCAGCCATACACGCTACTCACTGCTTCTGCCAATATCCAAGCCCGCTGGAAGGTGATACCATTATTCTGAGAGAGGGAAATGATGACAGATACTCACCTGGTTTTTTCCTTCTACGAGGAATAATGGATCATCCCTACCACCTAGATTCTGAAATCTGTGGCCTCGTAACCCTATTCCCTTCAGACGAGTGTGCCTACTGATTGGGCATGTTTGACCGCGTGCCCTGATTTCAGGATATGCTGCACTTTCGTTGCTGGTAGACAGGGTGACGTATTGGGCTGCTCAGGCCAGACAGATATGACTGGATCAGTTCCTGAGGGACTGAGAGCAGGAAAAGGAGACAGCCAAGCATCAATGTGGGGTAGTGGCAGCAGACAGAGCAACCTGTGCATCACATCTTGCCCTTACAAGAGAATCAAGTGCTCTCTCTCACTTGTGTCTGAGTCTGTCCTTGTGATTATGAAATGTCAGCAAGATCTCATTATCTGCTGCCCTTTCTCTCACCTGTGCCATGGTTTCTGTATGGAAATCTACATTGTTGAAAAAGTGGTTGTTATTCAGAAATACTTTCTCATCTTGTAACAGATTATGCTCACACAGATCCTGCCAGTGGGAGACGTTTGCAGCAGGAAGGGCAACACTATGGTGGTTTTAACCCTTGCAGTGATGTGGAACAAACCCCGTTTTTTGTAGCCTGGTGATGAAAGGGTCTTGATGATAACTTGTTATATTCGAACAGGGAGTGATTTTGCCTAAAGAAATGTCAGATAATTTTACATTTTTAATTACTTCAGCAGCAGGAGAAATCTTAAGCTTTTTATTCTCAGTAACCTTCTCTGGCTGGCAGTCTGAGCAGATGACCAGCACCTTTTAAGGTGTGAACCAGTGAGGCTTTTTTCACTATCTTGAATAAACAGAGTCTTTCTTTGTTGTTCTCATTGATCCAGCTTCGATCCTTCTGCCCACAAAAGCATGCAGAGTTTTGCCATTCAAGGTAGTCATTTGGAATGCCAGTCTATATCTAGAGGGAGATTTTTCCAGATGTGTTTTATCAAGGGCACTGTTCATTCCTTTTCCTGCTGCTCCTCCCTGCCAAGGGAGGAGGAACAGGATGGATGGACAACTGCCAGGTGATATGTCAGCAGCTGAAGCACTTTTATCTTGGAAGACCTTCAGCTGCATTCAGGTATAGAAGTGCTTTCTGATAATGAGCCTGGTAAGGTTTAGTCTTGAACACTGCACCAGGTTTGAATGTCTTGAGAATCTGAAGGTGATCACTTTGCTTCTTTGGGTGGTTTATCTGAAGCACCAATGTGACCCTCTCCATTTTACTGTGCAGGCACCTGGCATCACCTGTGAGGGAGGGAAGTTATATTCTTACAGTAGAATTTAGAGTTTGGATCCACAAGTTGGACCAATGCCAGTTGTTCTGGCATCTGTCTTCTGTAGGTCTTGGTCCCTGTGCAGAATTTTCAGCCCACAAGGAAGGGCATCATATCCTCCTGTGTGGGCAGAGGGAGAATGAGAGGGAGATTGTATCACTTGGATCAATTCTCTTGGTTCTGGGAGTATTTCAAGGAGTTGTTCTTAATCCCATTGAAGTGGGTCCTTTTAGCACTACATAATACAAAATTTAGTGGTTTATTTGACTGATTATTCTGGAGAAGAGGCTGTGTCTAATGCATAGTCCGGAAGCCACCATGTGAGGATACCAGACCATGTTCTCATGCTGGGTTAGCATGTTTCAAGCCACTTACACACCACTGCAAAGCTTCATGAGCTTTTTTTGGTGCCGGGTGGTACCTTTCTTGAACCTGATTCTTCAGAGAACATGAGCACTGCAGGTGGTATTCATTAAGGTACCAATTTAAAAAAAACACTGCTGAAAAGAAAGATGTCCCACTCATAAATGTGTTATCAGTGAAAACTTCTAAATGTTTTGCTAATTTTGTTCCTCTTGCTATGGTTTTACATGTGTAAGCTGGATTTTATAGTAACTGGAAGTTTCGTGCCTTAAGGCCTTATAAGGGCAGTGTGTTTTTTAAAATGCAGTGCAATTTATAAAAAGCATACTTCAGACTATTTCAGAGGCACTTTCCAAAGAAAGGTCTGAGGGTTTTAGCATCAAGCCCATTGTAAATGCTAGTCGGAAATCTTAGGTCGATGAATCATGGCAGTATTATTCCTATTTTACTGTTACTGATACACACACTCCATTTTTCCATATTAAATCTCCTGTGTTGTGCACAACAGTATCAGACTGTTGCACTGGTGCTTATTTTGTCTAATTTGAAAACACCGCCAATAAATTGTGCCCATATTTAGAGAGAATTGTTTTGGAAATATTTAACTTTGTTACCAGAGAAACTTCCGTTGAGTAGATAGCAAGATCGTGATCTCTCATCTACAAAGTGGTATTTCTTAGTGATTCTGAAAAAGTCAGATGCATTTGGCTACTAAATTTGCATTAGTTACGTAAGAAAGAAGTCATTGCCAATTAGGAGTCCGTGGGCACGGTATAATTGTTCGTGCAGATGCAAGAAGGAAGATGCCATTGCAGGCATACAGTCTGCTGCCATGTTATTGTGAATGTCACTGAAGGAGATCATGGATTTAATTACTGTATTTATTGCTGCTATGTTATATTCTCCAGCTTCTTGATTTTCTTTCTCCAGAGAACCTAAAAAATAATCACTGTTGGTACCTGCAGTAACTGAAGCAGCACTAAAGGCACCAGGACCTTGCTAAATGGTTGGTCCCACCCTTCCACTAAAACACTTCAAGTTAAGAGATACCTGTTTAACCTGGGTTTACAGTATGTGTGTTCAGCAATTACCTGTAATTGTGCTTAGTTTGGCCAGGAGGGATGGGGGTAGGAATTGGTATTTCTTTGCAAACTTTTTGCAATATTCATTTCCTGCAAACCAGACAGTTGCCCTCTCCTGGTGGACATGGTGGCAGTTGCTCACTGGGTGTGATGTTCTCCCTCACTTTTCTCTTTCCCTACACTAAGCAAAGCCTAGGATTTCTAGAACTCTTCCAACTCCTTGTGCTACCTACTGAACTCCTTTCAGTTTCTCAAGACTCCTTTTCTAAAAGGAATTCAGTTTAAAACTGGTTAGATGTCATTGAAATCAAGCTACCTTGCTTAGCTAGATTTTTCTTCATATTTCCTTCTCAGTTTATGAAGATCTTGTTGAGTTGGGCAGCCTGGATCTGGGGTGATCTAGTTCTGAGGTGTTCTAGATGTCCCTATTTTCTAGTCTTGCACTAGATTTTTTGCCTAGTGATTTAGTTCTTCTTTCCTAATTTGTCAAGGTCATCTGCATCTGGAGTGTGCTCCGAATGCATTTGCCACACCTGTCGAGGTTAAAAACATCTCTGGTTTTTTCCTCATTGCCCATTCTGTAGTCCAAGTAATGACAAGGATACAGAAGCTCCGTTACAACTCCCTGCAAATAAATCTAGTGGATAGCCATTCCCAGGCTGGTGGCACACTGCTGGCACGTTTCAGGGAGTTTTTCAGTCAGCTCTATGCTGCTCTCAAACTGATTAACTTAATAGGTTCCTCCAGTATTTTTCCACACTTCAAATTTAGGCTCACATCAACTGTTTGATGAGCCACCATGATCTGTTGGCTGTCAGTTTCCCTTCTCTGCCTCACTCGCCTTGTGCCCATGGCATTAGCAATCCAAATGAAGCCACATAGTTCAGATATTAGTAATTACTTTTCTATATTTTAATTAACTTTACCAGGAGCCGTTTAAACCTCCGTATCACTGTCTTGCTAATGTGAAGCTTCATTGAGAGAAAGATTAATGGAGCATATTGCAGAGAAATTAATGCCTTCCCTTCTCACATGCATTAGCCATTTTTGTGTGTGATACTGGGTTTCACAGTTCTAATGCTGAACCAGCTTGCAGAAGGGATGGGGATCAAGCAAATCTTTATCTGGACCCAATCTAAAGTCAGATGAACATCGATTGGTTTCAGTGCCATCGCATGAGCTGCCTCAGTGGTGTGAAATTTGGTCTCACTACGACCGCTGAGCTAATTATAAACGAAATTATGAGAAATGTGGTCAATCATACTGATACCTTTCACATAAAAGATCGCTTTTTGCAATTGGAAGAAATCAAATGAGGTCGTGTTTAGGATGTGAACAAAAGATTTTACTGAAGTTGAGAGAAGCTAAGAAAAAGTATAGATTCAGGCCATCAAAATACATAAGCACAAAATAAATGTGAAATTGGTACTAATGAGCTTGTTCATATGATTATAGTTATGTACCTAAGTCATTCCTACAGAAAGGCCTGTGCTATATCTTCCTTTATGATGGACTTTTTTTTTACACACTGTAAGCAATTTGAGGCTATTAAGTAGCCAAATTCTTCTTCTAGTTATGATTACAGTGGGTTTGATATATTTTTAGATACATACTGAAAAATATTTACTTGTTGGGAGGTTGCTCCAGATGAAGTGTTCCCAGATAGAAACAAGAAAACAATTCTGAAGTTGTTTTATTGTGATTATTAACATGGATTTTTCAGTGATTTGTCCTTTCATATAAAGAGCTATCTTTTCTAAAGCCCTGCATTTGAACAACAGGTGTGACATTGCACTATAAATTCAGGAGGTTCTTTAATCATTGGGTTTTCATTTAGAATATGCAACGGGTTACTTGGACTCAAAGTTCCATTTGTTTTTAAATCATACTGGAAAATATTTTTTTTCTCCTCTTACTTTTAACAGTCTGTCTGTCTATCTGGCTTGAAAATTTGAATATGCTTAACCTAAGAGCACCCCTTAGAGGTAGGGATATTCTTATTTTATGGAGAACATTTATTAAATGGGTGGCTGAAGCACAAAGAAATGTAGCCAAGGTCAGAAAGTCTGCAGTTCTATAGAAAATTACTAGCTAGTCCCCTGATACTAGATTATCTCTCTCCTTTGCTGCTACTTGTTAACAGCTCAAAATGCTCATGCATATGGTGTCCATGTGTTCTCCTTCTGTCCTTGAAACTGTTAGTTTACTCCATGAAGTTGAATTTCTTAAGTGAGCACTCTCACTTTCTTTGTCCCTGTTTTAGCAAGTGATTTTTATCATCATCTGCTGTGACACTTGATGCACAGTGACACCCAAGCAGAAAGAGGTACAAGGATATTAGTAGAGGAGAACAACAGCTACTGCTTTTGAAATCTGCTGGCACTGAACCTGAGCTTTAGTTCTCAAAAAGAAAAAAAATCAAATTGTAAAGGGGTCTGGTAGACAAATCATGAACCCTTCCCAAGTTTCAAGTATCTGAGAAGTACCAAAAAGAAATAAAATTATGAGACCAACACCACATGTGCTCTTTTTGCCTATTCAGAGGGTATCAGAAAAGAAAGCCTTTATTTATTGAGATAGTGTGGATTAAGTTCTGGGTTTTGGAAATTAAGGGTTGGTATTGGCTGGTTTTAATTTCCTTTTAAGAGTTCTTTGAGAAACATTGTCTACTCTCTAATTTCACTTTCCAGATTGTCTCACCACTAGATTTAAATCTCTGAACAATTTGTAGAGTATTTTAATGCTTCTAGCCTACAAGTTCCCTGTTCTTACCAAAGTGGAAGAAATTAAGGAGGTGCTTAAAACAATAATTATTTTGCTTGAACTTTCCAAATTTGCTTCAAAATAAATATTGTAAGTGCTGTTTAAGAAGATACATTTGTGAATTAAGCAATAGCTGGGCCTTTAATGAAAGGATGTGTGTTCTGCTCTTGACCTTTTTTCTCCATTTGTTTTTTTTTTTTGCTTCATGAAGCTTTGGAGCTAAACCTTCTACTTTTATTTTGGTATAAATCAAGATATGCTCTTAAAATTTTAACCCATTAATCTATTTTTTCCTTGCAGCAAACTGTAGAATCTCATTCTCCTGAGAAATTCACCTGGCTAAAAATACCCTGCTTTAATATTATTTTTAGAAACATCTATATTTGAAGTATATAAATGGTTAGATATTATGTGTATTATTAGACATGAACTGTTGGTACATTTTGTAACAGGAAGCTGCTGGTTTTCCATTCACCAAGAACTGGAATTCAGTCAAACACTTGGCACTTAGTTTTATGCCTCTAATTTTATCTGTAAATTGTTTTTTCTGAAATAGTTTGTGGAAACAGTCTCAGTTTCTTCAGTTTTGCAAAGCATAGGCATGGAAATAACTGCTAAAACTTAAAACAAATAAACCACCTATTAAAATAAATGAGAAAACAGCTCACTTCTTATTTTAAAACAGGCTGAGATCTGAAGTTTTATTCTGATTCCACCTTTTTTTTTTGCCTCTTGAAAGTATTTTTAGGTGTGTTATCCTTGGATTATTTTTCATTTTAATTTTGAGTTATTTTAGAATTGGAAGCAGTGTGTGGGAAAACAATGCCTGAAAGGAAAAAAATACCCAACTTCTGTATTTGAAAATGCACTTTTACCAGGACTTTTTCCCCTGTGCGTGTTGAGTTTTGGACTGTCATATCATCGTATTTTGACAATGTCTTGTTTATTTGCATTTTTTAGCCTGTATTCATCTCTTGGACATTTCCTTAAGTCCTTTTCTTGTGTGGTTTTTTTTTGTCTCTACAGCTATTGCTACAAGTTGCCATTTTCCTCTCTTTCACAGTTGGAAGGAGTCCGTAATTGTCTTTATTTTACCCGTCCTGTCACTAATATCAGTCCATTTCTTCTGTCTTGTCCTTTATGTAATGACAGCCATGGTATAATCCAAAAGTGCCTTGGCTTTACTGGGCTGTGAAGCCTTCTTGGAGAAACCCAGAGATGTTTGTCTCACCTGCTGAACAACGTGAGCTAGTTATGCATATCCAGGATATAATCCACAAATAAATAAAACCCCTAAACCAGCCCTTGACAGGCTGGCTTACTCTCTGGCTGCTGCAGTAGCTCTTCTCAGTGCTGGGTCTTGTTGGCTTGGTTACACTTTCTCCAAACAAAAGGACTGACCCAACTTCCCTGATCATTTCTATGTTCTCCCTCATCTCCCAAATAACACTGTAGGAGCTGACAAGGCCTTTTAGCCAAAGCCTAAGCAGAGTTGTTTAGGAAGAGCATCTTCTAGAACAGCTGTCTGAGGACACCCATGCTTTACCCTTGGGAAAAATGGAAGAGGTATGGGACAGGCTGGAATTGTAATGTTACGTATTTTATGTCTCATGGAGTGACATTGCAACAGTCTTCACAACTGAGAGTAATATCTTTTTGTTTCATGCAATGAAGGGATCTTCCCTGATAGGATTGCTTATCTTCTGCTGGAAATGCTGACCAAAAATTATTATATTGTCTTTTTCTGCCATCTGTTAATTCTGTATACTTGCCTATTGGTAGAACAAAATGAATACCCTGGTGGGATTTCACGTTGCTGGCTTAGGTTGTGTGACATTTTATGGCGAATATGGGTACTGAGACTTTGATATACTTGTATATCTTGAAATAAATATTTAGAAGGAGATTCCTTTTTTTCTTTAGCCATCTCCACTTGAGCCATGCCCACTGTTGGAAACTACAGGTAACTTCAGTACTGACATTTTGATCCACAAAGATCGATGTGCAACTTTGATTGCAGCTGGTGGAGACAATAATTAATGGATCAGTCTGGTAAGATGAATTTGATTCTGTTTTAAATTATTCTCCATTTGCCAGAGCCCTATGGATATTTAAGTCTTCAAAACTGATCGAAAAACATCACGTATTGTTTCAAGATCAAAGCCATTGACTATTTGATGCATTAGCTTGGAAATGGGTTTCGCTTTTCTTGTTCAATAACCAGGGGTCAGTCTGCTTCTCAGGACAGCCACATGTATTCCAGACTTGTCTGAGGCTTAACTGGGACGGATTATTTTGGGAAGGAGTATTTTTGGCATTGCTGCATCTTACTCCTTTGGGATGGGCTCTGGAGCACCCAGGGGTCTGCTCCTCCATGGTAATGTGCCAGGTGGGCACTGCCAAAGAAAGCTGGCAGAAAGGTGCCAGGTCCTCTAGCGTGGAGCTGGAAAGAGGAGGCAGCAGCATCCTGTTCATCCCTACAGAGCCTCTCCAGGGGAATTGTAATGAATTTGCTTTATTTCACTGAATCAAACCACTTTCTGCTTTTCAAGAGGGAAGAGCAGTGGTTGCCTAGGATCCTGTTTCCAAGCAGTCAGATACCAACTTCCCACACTGCAGCAATGTAGATTTTCCTTTCCTGCCTGTAAGATGCCTTTTGGCCTTTCCCTGGTGGGGTTTGGACCACTTGGGGTGATCGGTGGTGTAACCACCAAAATGCAGTATTGTGTGGTGGGATGTTGTGCCTGTGGGTCACCACCACTGGTAGGTTGGTTTATCATGTTGGATTAGCAAGGCAGTTTACCTTATTTTTAGCACAAGAATTAATTCCACCTTTCCCTTGTTGAGCAGGTCAACAAGGAACCTGAAATAATAATTTTTAAAAGTCTGTGGAGCTCCTAGACTTCTTAATAGCAGATCTTTCACTCTCCTTTCACCGTTTCAGCTTTGTGCTGAAACTTAATCTCTTGGCCACAACAGTGTGAACTAAGGAAGATTTAGCCCTCTTTATTGCCTCCTGAGTGCTCTCAGATTCAGCAGAAGAGGGTTTTGTGTTGAATAAACACAGATTCTCATCTGTTCCCTTCACAGTCTGAGAAATGTCCACTGGTGTTGGACATGATGGAGGGGACTGATGCCACCCTTGGCTGCTGTGTCAGCATTTCTGAGCCGATGACCTGTCAGATCCACTCAGTGTTTGTTGTGCAGCATTAAGCAAAGAGATTTGAAATTTCAGTGTTCCACTGGCAGACAGTTGAATTTTAAATAATTTTTCAGTGGTTCTTAGTAGCACATGTAAATGGATTTTCAACAGATAAAAGCCCCAGGCTTTCCATGCTCATGGGTGCATTTTGGTCGTGCAGACAATACCTGTGCTGGAAGGAGGCTCTTGCAAACCATCTTGTGAATAGCTGCAGCATCACTCAGAGCCACTACCCGCCCTGTCTCCTCCTCTCCTCCCTGACAGCAGCTGAAATGGCAGGGCTTGGTTTGGCCAGTACTTTGCATCATTTACAGCAATCCTGCTAAAGGCGGGGCTGAAATGGATGGGAACTCGGCTAATTTGCATGATTTAAAATGCCAGCTCGGTTTAATGTAGAGCAGCTGGTATACGCTTAACTCCTTCAGGAGAAAACTTAATACCAGCAGATCGCATTATCCAGGGCTACGCTACACTTATTTATTTATTTATCTATCCCTTCTCCTTGCTGCTTCCTAGAAGCTTTGTAAAGATCATTTGTGCACGGCTGTCAAAGGGCTCTGCTTGCTGCTGATATTTCTGTATCTTGCAGAGTTCACAAAGCAATTGGTCCCAGCATGTGACAAATACTTGTTGCAACTCCTGAGCATCCACTTAGACACTGACCTTAGCAGACAGGACTCTAAATTAAGATGTGTCATGGTGAAGGGTGGTGAGATTAGTTGGAAGAGGGACAGGTGTAGAGGCCTGGATTATGTGGATTACTGCATACTCAATTTCTTAAGGTTAAATTTCAAGGCTGAAAATGGCTAATTCCACAATTATGGAATTAGGATATGCTGTGCAGTTCCTCTGGGTGCTTTGCCGGCAGCCAGAGTCACCTTGTGAGGGAAGGAGGACTTGGAGGATCAAAGAATTCCTTTGCTCCCCTGAAATAATTAGCATAACCTCAGTGAGAGGATGGAGGGAGCATAATCTTTTAATACCAACCTTTCTCAAAATTGACCTTGTCTCAGGCAGATTCAGCCTCTCACAGAGAAAGAGATGTGTGGTAGAGTCACTCTTACTGCATCAGAAATGCTGGCATAGTATCTCATCCTCTGCCAAAATTCTCTTTGTCTTCCCTGGGTTATCAGCTGCTTATGCCAAAGACTCTGAACATGCCTTTGGGTGAGCTGTGGGATATTGATGGACTTTACCGAATCAGGGCTTCCTTAAGGCACTTAAAATGGAGCTTCCTCTTCCTCTGGAAATTCTTTATTCTGTCAAGCTTGAGCTGAGTTTTCTCATGAAACAACAGTTTCAAATGGTCACTTTTGAAGACCCTCATCAGTTTCAAGTGCAAGCCATTAAGCTGGTGATAAAACGTGTGTTAGGTTCTTTTGACTGGGGTAGGTCCTTAAGGGTTGCATCTCAAATTTGAGCGTTTCTATTACCCTTTATAAACCTTTGTGCCAGACAACACCATGTAGTTACTCGGTTGATATCAGTGCTATGTTTGGTGGATGGGACAGGAAAGTCATGTGCTACAGGAGAAAGGACAACTCTTCCCTAATGAAAACTGATTATTGTCTTTTTTGTGTTGTGAAAGGGAAACCTCTAAGAAGATGACCTCCCATAATCTTCTTCCATGAATGTGGGCAAGATAAATTGTCCTTGGTGATGAAATACTTCATTCTTTCATCTTGTGTTGTCCCTTTGTAAGATCATTAGCATGCTGTGAAAGATTATAACCCTGCATTATATAAGCAAATAATTTCTGTTGTAGTGTATGTATACCACAACCAGGTTGAACATCTGAATGTTTTTGATGTATAATATGCAATTAAATTCAGCCATCTGAGAAAAAGCCTTTACTCTTGCAGGCCGAAAATATAGTTAAGCAACATGTATCCATCCTTTAAACAGACGGAAACCATTTTGTGAGACAGTTTAGAAGGTTTCTTTCTAGCTGAGGTAGAGCAAGTGTGGTTTAGTAATTGGTTGTCAGGCACCAGGTCAAAACTTGGAACAAACGAGGCTATTTGTGTTTATCAAGTCTGACTCCAGGCTTCTGGGGCAGGAGCAAATTAGCCAACTTTTCATTTATGCTGTGTGTGAGAGCTGTCCATGAGTTTGTAAATCCTTACCAACCGAGTCACTTGGGTGTCTCAAGTATTGTTTGTTTTCTTTTTATAGCTAAGGGATAGGTTTATTTATTTTAATGCTTTTCCATTGGTTAATACAAACTTTTCAGGGATCCAAGCTTGACCTCTAATGCTTATTATTTCATTCCTTGCTATTTTCCACCACAGATATTTTTATTTTGCAGTTTTTAGGACTTTTCCAGCTGGTAAGAAGGTTAGGAAAGCCAGTTCCACCAGACTGGACATGCTGTGGAAAAGCTTGAAGAAACGATAAGACTAGTTTTTATGGCACCCTTCTTTTGAGCCTTTCTGCTGGGAGGCGTTTCAGTCCTAAAGGGCAGGGAGGATGCAGGGTGAGTCTATGAGCCACAGGCCATCAGCATCATTGTCACCTCCTTGCTGCCTGCTGCAGTTTATCACCAGCAGCTCCCTTATCTCACAGGTGTTCTGCAGAGATAAATCCATTATCATTCCAAGCAGCTCAGGTAAAGTGATACCTGGAGCCATGAATTACCTTAAATAGCTAACTTCATGCATGTGTGATCTGGTTTTTTTCTTATTGATCTTCCTTCTTAAGGTAATGCTTGAATCAAAGCAAGAGATACTTGATTTGAAGTTCTTTCCGGTAATGATTTATGGATTTTAATAAACTTTGTGAAAATAGAAGTCACATTGTTAGGAGAAGGTTCTCAGCTATAAACAGATATCATTATTTTTGGCTGTGCCTTCTGAAAACAGCAGTTTATCCTTTATTGCTGAAAATGAAAATGAAAAAGACGAGAATTGAAGAGCTGCACACGCTATTTCAAATTATAATGAGGAGTTTGTGGGCTGTGGGTTTCCATCTGCACTCCGCTTCTATGCCATCTGCCCACGAGGCGAAAATCATCAGCTGAGAAAATAGGAGGATGTCCTGCATTTAGGCAGCCACAGAACCACCAGTTACACATGAAACCTTGTGAAATTTGTAATGGAACCTGAGCCTGTGATAGTACTGCTCTGAAAAAGAAAAGAGGAGTGTAAAAAAAGCCCGTTGAGATTTTGGAGGATGGAAAAAGGAGATTTTAAGCCCCATGAAATGCATGATTGACCACGTTAGTAGAAGCGAGGAATCTGCGGAGTGTTAATTTGTAGTATGTAAAACAGCTGAGAACTATCTGTGAAGGCTGAGATTATGCTAATTTATGCAGTCCACATTGCTACTGCAGTTTAAAAATAGCTTCTTTTCTAGAGATCTAGAGCTACTGCAGGTTGGCTTTGCCTTTAGCTCTGCAAATTTTACCACTTTGAACACAGAACAAAGCCTGACTTATGTGGTCGTTGAATCACAGAATAGTTAAGGTTGGAAAGGACCTCTGGAGATCATCCAGTCCAACCCCCCTGCCGAGGCAGGGTCACCTAGAGCAGGTTACACAGGAATGTGTCCCGGTGGGTTTTGAGTACTTCCAGAGGGGGAGACTCCATGACCTCTGTGGGCAGCCTGTTCCACAGAATCGCAGAATATGCTGAGTTGGAAGGGACCCACAACGACCAGTTCTCCTCCCAGCCCTGCACAGGATGCCCCAAGAGTCACACCATGTGCTTGAGAGTGTTTTCCAAATGCTTCTTGAACTCTGCCAGGCTTGGTGCTGTGATCACTTCCCTGGGGAGCCTGTTCCAGTGCCCAACCACCCTCTGGGTGAAGAACATTTTCCTGATATCCAGCCTAAACCTTCCCTGACACAACTTCAGGCCATTCCCTCAGGTCCTGTCACAGAGCAGAGATCAATGCCTGCCCCTCCTCTTCCCCTCACGAGGAAGTTGCAGAATGTGATGAGGTCTCTCCTCAGTCTCCTCTTCTCCAGGCTGAAGAGACCCAGTGCCCTCAGCCACTCCTCACACGGCTTCCCCTCAAGGCCCTTCACAATCCTTGTGGCCTCCTTTGGACGCTCTCTAACAGCTTAATGTCTTTTTTATATTGTGGCACCCAAAACGGCCCCAGCACTCGAGGTGAGGCCGCTCCAGCTCAGAGCAGAGCAGGACAATCCCCTCCCTTGCCCGGCTGGTGAAGCTGTGCCTGATGCACCCCAGGACAGGGTTGGCCCTCCTGGCTCCAGGGCACTGCTGACCCATATTCAGCTTGCCATCGACCAGGTCCCTTTCCGTGGCACTGCTTTCCAGTGTCTCATTCCCCAGTCTGTCTGTACATCCAGGGTTGCCCCATCCCAGGTGCAGAATCTGGCACTTTCCCTTGTTGAATTCCATGTGGTTGGTGATTGTCCAGTCCTCTAATCTGTCAAGATCTCTCTGCAGGGCCTCCCTGCAGGCTCCTCCCAGTTTTCTATCATCTGCTACTTCCTTAGTATTCCTTTGAGTCCTGCTTCCAAGTCATTAACGAAGGTGTTGAAAAGCACAGGGCCTATGATGGGGCCCTGCAGAACCCCATTAGTGACAGTCTGATGCCACCCCATTCACTGTCACCCTTTGCACCTGACCCGTGAACCAGCTGCTCACCCATCACGATGTGTTCATCCAGCTCTGTGCTGGACATTTTGTCCAGAAGGTCACTCTGAGAGACGGTATCGAAAGCTTTACTGAAATCCCAAAAGATTGCATCAACTGGTTTCCCTCGATCAACCAGGTGAGTTACCTTGTCCATAAAAGGAAATTAGTTTTGATCAGCAGGACTTTCCCCTCAGGAAGCTCTTGCCATGCTCTCTGGAGTGGTGCAGTGCTTGCTACCCTCCAAAGAGCATTCCCCTTTTTGTGGGACTCTGGCTGGTTCTACCACATTGCATCACTTCCATTCAAGAGGCTGAAGGGAAATGTTGGTCCTCTGGCTTAGGAATGGCACAGAAGTATTAGCGGATGCTGTGCACAGCTGCAGTGTTAGGCCTGAGGCCGAATGCCCAAAATAATCAAATCAAGGTGTGTTTTGGGTTTTTGGTATCTGGTTTTGTTTAGCAGAGCTTGACACCTGTTGCTCACATGTGTGGTGCCTTGGAGTACCTTGGAAAGGTATTTGGCTCATCTTCTGCCATTCTACATGTCATTGTTTTGGGTGCTTATGGGATGTAAGGAACGAAAAGGCTGGGGAGGGGAACCTCCATGTACTAGTTGTGATTAAAACCAATTTTCAGGTTGTCGTTTGAACTACATTTCCAATGAATGTGGGTGAAAATGAGAAATAAGAAATGTATTGCAGCTGGAGTCAGTGGCTAATTTCATATTCTGATTTCGTATTTTAAATTCTGAAGGAGCTAGAATGAATTTTGCAGTTCAAGTCATAATTTAGCTTTATGAATAGAATTACAGACAATACTGGAACTGAAATTAAAGACCAAAGCAATTTGGGACAAAAAGTCCTAGTGTGTAACTTGCATTTGAGCAGCTGTTCCTCTGACAAGAAGATGCTGTGGGTTTTGACTACCAGATGATAAATCCATCCTAAGCATGAACACACTCAGTTTTAGAAGTCTACACTGATGGGTGGAAGCCAAGAGAATATATTTCCCCTTCCTCTTTTTCTTCTACCATCTTCAGTCACATTTCCTTTCCCAGTGTTGGGATGAGACTTTTGATAAAAAAGCTCATTTAACAGAAAATCGTAGTAGAGAACAGTGGTTACAATGCAAGTTATTCCAGGTTCTACTTAATGGTCATATAAAATGTTTTTTGACTTAGGTCAGTGGATTAACCCTTGCAGGCCGGAAGTATGGCTTTTGGGGAGGGAATGCTGATCGCTGGTGCTGGAGATGAAAGTTCCTTGTGGTCTGAGGTAACTGAGCACTTGGGACTGTAAGACTGAAAAGCAGGTGTAGGTCAGTGACTCGTTTTTGCTTACCTTATTGTAATTCCAACTAGGATACTGGTGAGATCGGATCAGAGACGCAACTTTATATATGAATTTACCTTGGATTATATTCTTCCTAGAGCTCCATTTAAAAAAATCCCACAGATCTGTTTACCAGACTGCTGAGATACTGAATGAAGCCAGATTGCTCGTTGATTTACAGCATCATCATTCAGTGTGATGTCTGCAACTTGTGTTTGCAATGGCAATTAATTTCCATACACCAAACCACCTCTGCCTCTTGACTGAACTTAAAATAGTTGGTAAAGCAAGACCATACAGTCCTAACTCAACTTATACAAAGAACTCAGTGAAATCTGAGCAATATAAGCCACGTTTTGGATGTAGCTTTCTGTTCAAATCCAGGCCTCGTGTACTTCTGTCATTCTCAGGTTATCAAAAAGTGGAGTTTTTTAACTCCTACTTTTCCATATATCATGTGGTTTGGGGCATATATGCAGTGTTTGGATAGGAAATGAGTGGAATCTTGCACGTTGTTCCCTCTTGGAGCCAAAATACATCAAAGGGGTGTCAGTTTGCAGAAATCAAGTGAATGTGATGGATATCTGCATGAGGCAGCTACGCCTTCAGCGCAAGGAGAGCGGGATTTGCCAGATTGGAAGTGTCAGTCATGGGTTCTTGGGAGCTGCACAGGTTGGACCCAGTCTTTGGACTATCTCATGAAGCAGGAGTAGCTGTGGGGGTCCTTTTTATTACAGATGCTTAGTTTAACTTGAAAAAAGCTCGGGGTAGGGCTGAGTGAAAGGAAAAAGGGGAATAAGCAGTTCGTGCCTCTGGCATGCTGTGGGATGGGTTAGTTGAGCTGCTATTGCCACCTGGTGGTGCTGGACAGAACCAAAGCACATCTCATTCTCCTTTGCTTTCCCGGATGAGTTGCATGGAATTAAGTAGCCATTCGGTATGGATTAGATTTATTATGGATATGCTTTTATGATAGATAATTCTTTCAATGTCGGAAAAAAATCCACAATATTTTATGACCATCATTTATTTTGGGCACAGACGATGTAAAAAATACATCTTTCTTTGATCATCATCAGATTCTGAATTGCCAGTACTTCTGTGGCTGGAAACTCAGATAAGTATGACTGATGAATCCAGATTCTGCCCTTTCTGGTACAAAAATGGAACAGGAGGCAACGGGGTGTCCTCCCAGCCTCGGAGTGCCTCCGTCAGAGACATGCTGTGACCTGGTGGCATCTGGGTGCAGAGCTAATGAACATCTCCGAATTGCTCCAGCAGGGTCCAGTCACTGCATTACCAGGGCAGATTTGGTTACCATAAGTGATTAGTGTCTTATCTTGCTGAAGTTAGTGGATCATTATCAAATGATGACTTTTTGCACGTAATGTGACTTAATTGTCCTTTCATTATAAAGAGTTTTATTGCAATCCTTTTAGCAGGGGAATACGGATTAAGTTGTAGCTACGAAGAAAAAAAGGAGATCACTGTTCAGCCCCTTCTGTTCGGTGACAAAGCCACATTCTGTAGCTTAATCTGTAGATTCTCTGTCTGTACAAAACATCTGCATCTGCTGGAGTATTTCAGAGCTTTATAATGTTTTCTAGTGAAGTACTGGCATAGGTTATTTGCTGTGAATCTTGCAGGCAGCACTTTGGAGCGAAGATCAGCTTTGTCATGCATGCAAATTTGATCTGACCTGTGGTAGGGGTCTGAGCTAAAAGTCTCTTTCCCTCTGTTGTAGCTACCATGAATTGTGCCACAAAAAACTCTATTTTCGGGGAAAAATGTAAACCTGTTAAGGTCACAAGCATGTGCTTGGAATTACGGCTGTAAAAATTTCGATTATGTTGTCAGGTCTGGAAGTTTTCCCTGGGAGTGTTCAAGGCCAGGTTGGATGGGGCTTTAAGCAACCTGGTGTAGTAGAAGTCATCAATGCCCGTGGCAGAGGTGTTGGAACTAGATAGTCTTAAAGGTCCCTTCCAAACCAAACC
This sequence comes from Eulacestoma nigropectus, assembly GCA_013397775.1. NCBI lineage: Eukaryota > Metazoa > Chordata > Aves > Passeriformes > Eulacestoma > Eulacestoma nigropectus. Next base: position 264,537 of record VZTE01006169.1, read on the forward strand.
ATGATCCTTCATAATGAAAGAAAAATAATTTTAATGGAAGAAAAAATATTTCTGAAGCAGCTATACTGTCCTTGTATCTATCATCTTTGGATTTGCAGTTAATATGGCAGTGTAGGCCAATTTAACAGGACCTGAAATGTAACTAAATGGTGCCCTTGTGTGCAAAGTCCCTTCCCTCATGAATATCAAGTGCTAATTTCACTTGGCTCTTTCAAGCCACCTTCACACTGTATTTTTGGCTGCAGGAGAACCATTCTGACTAGAAAGTGTAGTTATTCTGTGACTTGCTGGTCTTTATTGTTATTAAGGCTTATTAGATTTCTAGGCTTATTAGCAGTAATCATAATTTTGCCTAGAAGCAGTTAAACCAGCAGGAAGAACAGTTTTTGTCAGTCATTTGTTAACAATTTCACTTATTAATATTCCCTGAAATGGAAGCCAGACCTTGTTTCTCATGTGTCATGGTTGGTTTGTTTTTTCTTTCTTTCTGCTTCAAATGTGCTTAATCCTCACGGTACTTGGAAAATGAATTGGATCATGGTGGTGCAAATGCTGCTTGCAGTGATCCCAGATTGTAATGTGCAGTGAAAGGGGATGAAAGGAAATATATTGAATTTGAGGTGTCTTTTTTTTTTCCCAAAGACTTGGTAATTGAACATTTCTAGGCTTTTCTGTGGTTCTGCCAGCACACCAGAAGGTCTTTGAAGATCACTGTTCTTCCCAGTCCTCTGGTGGACGCCTTCTTGCTCTCCTTCATCCCAGGTTCTGCTCCCCCTGGAAGGTGGTGACATGAAAAGGTGGTTGCTGGAGCTGGTTCGGGATGGGATTTTAGGTGGGTTTTACTGCTCTGGTGAGTGTGGAGCTTCTCAGGTGGGCAGTGAGTGGAGTGCAGGCAGCCCTGGCACAAATAAGAGTCACCCTGGTGCTCCTGGGCCGTGCTCAGAGGATGCTGCAAGGTGAGAGATTTAGCTGAGCTGGCTCTTAGTGACAGGTAAAAGTAGATTGAAATGAACTTATTTAAGGACACTTTTGTTGGGCTTGCCCTTTAGGTTTAAAACCACTCAATGAACCTTCATAAGGGAACAATATCTGACTGACTGTTTCAGATGCAGACAGAGCCTGCATTCCCCAGCTCAGGCAATCTGACCTGCACTGCTCAATTTAGCCAAAGAGGTCCCCCACTTTTTATTGTCCAGGAATGCTCTGTGTCTGTGGCAGAAGTACAGTGCATTCCCAAACCACATGAACAGGACACACAGTTTTTGGAAGACATCCTCAGGTGGATGTCTCGCTCTCTTCCCTCCTCTTCTCCTTCCCATTCTTGGGACTTGGGTGAACCAAACCTCAGAGTTTCCAAGGCAAAGGTTAGTGGAACGCTGCTTCTTTTGGGCCAAGTGCTTGGAGAGTAAACCAGGCAGCATAAATAATATTTATCTGCAGAGGAAAACTAATAATAGCTTGTTCTCAGGTTTGTTTCTTTTTCCTACTCACACTCGTGAAGAGCTGTAACAGTAGCAGCGGAGAGTCTTCTTTTTTTTCTTCCTCTTGGTCTGTGATTTGAACTCTGTGTAGCCAGACTAGAGATTGGAAACCAATCTAGTTTTCAGAGGCTCATTGCCTCTGAAAATAACGTTGTGCTCACAACTAGCACATTTTAGGATATTCAAAGCATAGTTTGACACTGTTTAAAAATCTCTAAATAGCTTAAAAGCAGTATTAGAATCTCCTCTTTGGGGCATGACTTGACACCAGTGAAAGAATGCTTAATAAAAATGAGAGATGTTTAATTTCATGTAATCAAACAGGTCTGATTCTTTTATACCTTGCAGCTTATGTCAATGCTAGTTACACAAGTTGAATATTAAGGTGAAATGCTAAATTACATTGCCAAACTTAAAGGCAAAGAAGAGTCAGATCCCATAAATCTTAATTGGATTTTTTTTTTCTTTAGTCATCATATTAAGGTATGTTGAGAACAGGCCAGCAATAATTTTTAGTACTGAGATATAAGCTAATTAGACACACAAGTGATAGGAAATGGTGCAAGTAGGGGGAAAAATTGCCTGGTATTCTAATATAACTATATAACTAAAAACCTGTTAACTGTTTAAGTGAATTCCAGACAAAATGCTGATGTTATGCTCTTAGAGAGACATCTCAAATTGAGGCTGATAACTGAGTTATCTTATTAAATGCTAATTATTTTGTTCAAGTCAGACTGGGCTGCAGGTCATAATCTAGATTGGGCCAATCTGAGAAGCAAATTAAAGTAACATGCACTTCTTTGCCCCACCGTGAAAATATAGTCCAGTTCTTAGAGTGATTTGAATGGTAATAAAACTCTTTTTGACATTTATGGGGTGAGGTTGTGCTCTGTTCATTAGTGCAATATAAGGTGAACTCAGCAAAATGCTTCTGGTTGTTTATGGTGGGGCATGCTGTAGCTTCTTTTTATTTATTCATGTTTTCTATTTATCTCATATTTTGAGGTACAGAAGAATAACAGTGCCAGTAAGCCATGGGAGTAATCCTTAGTGATGATAATATGTGGGAGAATAATATTAAATTAAAAACCTATATTCATAGCTCTGTGCTATTTTACTAATCCATCAAAAACATAAACCAAGTTTTGTAACAGAATTTTTGTGTTTATTTTCAAGCAAGTGATAATCCTTTTAGCATACTGGAAGCATTAATTTGGTATCAACTCCAGAGACTACAAAAGCTTTTCTTAGATAAAACTTGTTTTCAGGACCCCTACCTTAGGCAGCTCATCATTTGTTTACCCTTTAAAGGAATCTCTCTCTTTTAAAGTAGTAGGAATATGTTGAGATTTGGCTGTCTGTATCCAGCATCGTGAATAGAAATTTGCATTTCTATTTGATACAGCCTAGAGCAGTCTTTCATGATAAATATCAGCATCTTCATTTCTTTTTTCATCATTAGTATTTCTGTTTCTGTCCTCAATTCCAGAGTACAGGGTCAGAGTAGCTAAGTAATATCTTTAGTCGACTTTTAGACTGCTGCAAACTCTTTTGAGCTTGAATGGATCTTGATTTTTTTTTTTTTCCCCTAACTGACAAGATTGATGATGTGGCAGGATAAAAATTGAGAAAAGTTGAAAGCAAGTGGAAAGGATAATATTTGAATTCATTAAAAAAAAAAAAGAAGAGAGAAAAGCAGGCAAATTTTCAAATTTTTAGGAAAAATTGTCTTCCAGTCAATGGACTTAATATATGATACATACTAATTTTTTTTTTTAATAAACTTGAAGAGTAGGGAGAAACATGAAGTAAGCTACTTCTTGTTACTTCTGCTATTATCAAACAGTAGTACAGCAAGAAAAAGTTCCAGCTGCTCACAAGTGCAGTGAGCCAACGGGAGGCTGGCAGAGGAGATGAGGAGAAAGCAGCTGGAACAGAGGTACAAAAGAGCAGAAGTAGCCCAGACAGTGTGAGAAATTTTTGCTCTAACGGGCTGATCTTTTAAGATGTTGGAATACTATGGAAGGGTGCGCTACCATGTGCTCCACTACACTTTGAAACTCTCAGTTACTGCACATCTTGTATGCACGTTTCTACCCCGCTTTTATCTTTAGAGTTCAAGGGATTATCAAAGGAGACATGCATTATACTCTGTCATTAAGGCTCTAATTATTTAATTCCTTGTATCTTTGTTTTGTAATGTCAAATTAGCGCTGCTCTGACTGCAGCCCGTCATTCCCCCATGACATGCACAAGGAGTGCTATTCTGTGAAAAATTGAAGAGTCGGTGCATTCAACTCAGCAGACTCTGAGTATGCAGAGGAAGAAGAATTACTTTTTGCTATGTATGATCATATGAAGTAGTTGTGTTTTTCAGAACAGTGTTGCCTGTATTAAAACAACAGCAAAAAACCGCAAAAGACACAAAACAACAAACAAGTGCTTCTCAGCTAGCTCAGGTAGAAGGTTCGCTGAGGACACAGAACTCTTATGGGAACTTCTTAAAATCAGTTTTGTTTGGGCTGCTGAATGAAATGTGAATTTATTGAGGAGAGACAGGAGAGCCTTGTTCGGCATCCAACTTGGGTACCTGGGTATCCCTAGCACAGGACCAGGGTTCTTCCTCTGTTTCCCTGTGTCCATTAATATATGATGTGTGGGCTATCAAAACCAACATTTGCTGTGCAGCTGCTGGGAATGTGCCTTGCTCTAGTTACAAGCCTGCACTAAGAGCTTTTCTTCATTGTGTAACTTGCCATTTTGGGTAAGAGATGAGAGCTACCCCAACGCTGCTGTCCCTGGTGGTGTGGGTCCTTGGCCAGCTCTTCCAGAGTAAGAAGTATTTATCATGAAAATACTAGACTGCATTTCATAACCTATGTTTATATCTCCAAATTGCTGCCTTCAGGAAGCTGATTATAGCTGATGACTGAAAGGGAAATGATGCATCCCTGAAGTCATCTGTGCCTTAGAGGCTGGGGAAGGGGGCACACAGAACGCGGTTCTGTGAGGCTGGCAGCAGCTTCTCCCCATCTCTTGGTTGAGCAGGAAAAGCAAGGGGAGCTGTGCAAGGCTGCCCGTGGCGCTATCAGCCTCTGACTCAGAGCCATGCCGTGAGCAAAGCAGGGAAGCTTTCAAAGCTGATGCTCTAATAAACGATCAAAAACTAATGGGATGGCCCTTATTAATCCATTACCGCTGTTCCATGCCATTGTCAACAAACTCAGAATAAGGCTGGGCATTGTATTTGCTTGTTTAGAGTTGAAGATGCAGGTTCAGAAGGGAGGAAGGAAACCCAAGTGTGAGGAGAACAGCTGCATCCAGAATCTTCTGTGGACACTGGAGATACTTCTTTGAAATCAATTTAGTTGGGAAGTCCTGATTATGGCACTTCCATCAATAGTAGGTTAACTGCAACTTTTACAGGCAAACTTCTCAATGGATTCAGCTCTAAATAGAGCCATAGGATGGCCTGGGTTGGAAGGGACCTTAAAGATCATCTTGTTCCAACCTTTCACCAGACCAGGTTGCTCAGACCCTTGGACACTTCCAGGGATGGGGCAGCCACAGCTTCTCTGGGCAACCTGGGCCAGAGCCTCACCACCCTCACAGTAACAAATTTCTTTTTTAATATCCAATCTACACCTGCTCTCAGTTTGAAGTCATTCCCCATTGTCATGTAAAAAGTCTCTCTCCGTCTATCTCGTAGGCTCCCTTCAGGTACTGGAAGGTCACCCCTAATAAATGCACCCTTAATAAAGTCATTATATATTTCAATATTTCTGTATGTGTATGCATACGTAATTTCATAATATAAATTCCAACTCAAATCTACCATATAGGCTCTTTGGGTCAGAGAATTCTGTGCTCTTGAATTAGCAACCAGTTCATTTAAGAGTGAAGTATAAAGAGTTTGGCAAAAGAATCTGGTGGATACCAGTTGTCATCAAGTGTTCCAGGTGGCTGATCAAGGCTATGAGTAAGCTATTTTTTAATTAAATCTTGGTATGTGTTCTTTTGTGGGACAGGTTTCAGAAGTTATGGTGAGAGATCCTTTGTTAGCACTGAGCTGCTTTGTCTATAGACTAAATGAATCACTTTTTTTGTACTAGTCTGCATCTGCTTAAGTAGAATTGCTTAGTTAATTTTAAATTCTTGCTGTTCAAGGCAGTTGGCAAAGACTCAGCAGAAACAGAGCAAATAACATTTTCCTGTCTGTATTTTAGTCTGCCTGTTAAAATAATATGAATCAAGAATTAGTCTCAAATATAGCAAGTCGAATCTATTTTTGTTTGATATCAATATTGTTATTTTTTACATGTTGAGAAACTGGGGAAGGACATGTCAGGTCACAGAGCTGGGAGTGTGGGCTGGGATTATGTTTGGAAGTTTTAATCCAAAGACAACACTGCCCTACAATTTTTGGAGGAGGACCCATAGGTTTCCTTGGCAAAGCTAATCCCTGGATTATTGTCCTTTTCAGACCTTTGGACTGTGGGACCAAGGTGGTTGGAAGAGGCTCCTTTCAGTGACCTTTTGGGCACTTGTGTCCCTCAGACCACAGTGAGAATTTACTGTTCTCCATCAACTGGGTGGCCATGTTAATATTGTCAGCATTGCTTAACCAGTGGGTATTCAGTGTACTGGTATTTTTGTTACTTTATTTAGCAGCTTTTTTTTCCCCAACACATTGTGTTCTGAATCAAGAATTTAATATTTTTTAAAAATTCCCCAGACCCCAGCTATTTCTTGGTGCACTGGTGAGCTGTTGAGTACCAGCAGACTGGGACTTGGGATGGAGCACAGGAAGCTTTCCACTAGTTGTGTATTTCTTGGAATCTTTGAAGACTGCTGTATGTTACATGGGGTTGCTGGAAGGAGTCAGGTGATAGTATAGATTCGAGGTCAGCAGGAACAGATCTGTAGCTGACTGATACAATTTAATGGGGAACTTAGAAATAACCTTTGATGATAAAGTAAGACAGCAATAAATGTGATAATTCACTCTGACTTCCTCCATAAAACAGTCCACATGACTTCTGCTGATTTGCTTTCATTTTTTTAATTAGTTCATGTTATGATCTCATATTTGCCCTTACTCTCCTCTGACAAATGAAGTGGAGCTGTTCGAATCTTGTCTTGTGATACGCATTTTTCAGTCCCTAAGTCATTCTCGCGGCTCCTCTCTGAAGCCTCTCCAAAGGTTAAACCTGTTGAGCTGTTTTATGCAAACAGCATTAAACCCAGCAGGTGATAAAGCCTGTTCTTGTTTGATAACCACCTGTTTTTATGAGCAAGTATTGCATCACCCCTATAACCAGAGCACAAACCCTGGCATCCTGATGGCACATCACGTCTGTGATGCTCTTTCCAGGTGCACTGAACTCATGGAGAGTCATTTGCTCTGTGACATTCTTAGGTTCTCCTTGTTACAAGATTGCATTTGCTGTGTTAACACCTTTGCATGGTTCTAGTCAGTATAGATGAGCTTCTTTAGCTCTGATCTTACTCTTTTTTTACCATGTACTTTCCCCATTACTGATGTGCCACCAGCAAATTTCGTAGCCCCATCTAGGGCTTGCTCAGAAAAGTAGGGCTGAAAATGATTCCTGGGAAACACAGTCAAGCTGCTTATTTTCTTAAAGATAATTTCCCAGTTATCATGTATTTTTAAACCAGTTAACTCCTTTTCAGTCCACCAGATGTTTGCTGGGTTCATTTGTTATTATTCTGGTTTTCACCATGCCAGGTGAAAATGAAGCAAGAGCCTCCTCACAGAATCACATCTGTGTTATCACTTTCGTAAGCTCCTGTGAACTCAGCAGAAAATACCAGTTTAACAAGACATGTTTTCCAGAGAAAGGATGCTCATTTGCCAGTAATAATACTGTCTGCTTCAGCTGTTGATTAATTGAGTTTCTGTCTCTTTTTGTACTTCTGTCTGGGACTGGTGGGAGGTTGTGACTATCAAGGCCATCTCATTCTCTTTTATCTGGTACCTAGCACGAGCTGTCTCTCTGTCCTCCAGAACCTCCTAACAACTGCTGAAAATCAAGAGTAACCAGGTGGGCAGCTCCTTCTTTGGGTCCTCTAATGGTGCTACTCAGTGCAAGGCATCTCATCTGCTGGTTTAGAAAATGTTGAATTCAGAGGATGCTGCTCAACACCATTTTGAGGGCTTTTTTGGAATGAAAATTGTTTAGCATCTGTTATAATTCCATGAGCTAGACTCCTGCTTTGCAAAATATCGTTATTGACAACTTCAAGATTTCTAAGATTTTTTCTAGATTTTAATTTGTAGATATTTCCATTTTGTAATGCATGAAAGGAAGACCTATATGCTTATTGTCATATAGTAAAAATAAATAAAATCCCAGCTTTCAGTGAACAGAAAATTACAGTATTTTTGACCAAAAGGCATTGAAAAGCAGTAATAAAATTTTCTAATATGGTCTAATATTTTCTAATATTTTCCAGATTAAAAAAAAAAAACAAAGCAAAAAAACAAACCAACAAAATGTTGATGTGTTTAAAAAGCAAAAGTAATGGGTAAGTACTGGAGTGTAGCTTTGTTTAATGACTGTGGAGCAAGCCGTTAGCACACATATTTTTCATAGGCAAACAATGAATTATTAGTGAACGGATTTCCCCAAGCTTTCTTTATAGTAAATGTTGCACAGACAATGACTGTGTATGCTGAGTTCATTCATAATGTCTCCAACACCTGTTTCCTCCTGTTTTTCCAGCAGTTTTATTTGGAAAGCATTGGGAACTGGAATGATGTCTCGTTAGAGCACAAATTTTGCTGGGGACACGTGTTTCTGTGTCACTGAAGACTTGCTGGTGAATAACAAGTGTATTGTTCAGCACTTTAATAGGGAATTTTAGATGCCCATTAGGGCTGTAAATAATGTCCTTTCCTGCAAGTTCAACTTAATATTGACCCCATGTCAGCGTGTATGTGTTGCTGAAGTTCATAATAAAGCCTTAGAGAGTTTGGATGCTTTATGGGTTTAAAGGATTCAGATACGAGCAAATATCTGGTCCTTGTTCTCTTTTGAAATTGGGCATTGTATGGGAAAGGCATCTCCTGGATCCGTCAGCAAAGCCGGGGCACAGCAATTGGGGAGGAACTCCCGCCGCGATGCTGCCGGGGGGCAAGAGGTCATGCATGGATTTTACCAGCTTCAGTCCTAACCTTATCTCTTTCACTGTGTTGTGGGAGCCTAAAAGGGAGATAGGAGGATGAAAAGCAGCTCCAAAGTCTTACTTTTTAATGGAAGAAATAAATTCCCGTTACACCTGGCAACGCTATCAGAACTTGAGGGATCTTCATCCCAAATCAAGGCTGGCTTAGGGAAAATCCATTAAATAAAAGTGTCTAAAAGCAACACAGATTTTAGTTAAGGTTATTAATTAGCTTAAAAAGTGATTGGGAGGCTTTAACCTCAGGAGCTTTGCTTTATTAGTATTTCAGACTGATTACATGTGAGCGTCTCTGTCCACATTCAGTGGACATTCAGCTCAGCTGGCTCATACAGGGATAAAATACTCAAGCCTGAGCCACACTTCAGTTAATGTAAGAACAGACAGCAAGCTATATGCAAAAAACCAAGACTGGTTGGCTGGAGAGTCCTTCCATCCACATCTGGTCTTTTAATCTGCCTTTTGTAGCTGGGGCAGTTTGGCTCTACTCTGTTCCCTGGGTCCCAAAAATGGAGTTTTCCTTGTGATGGTAGACAAAAATCTGCCATTTTCTGAGGCCTCTCCTTTGTTTCTTACAATTCCTGATTTTGGCACGAAGTTGAGTGTTGAATGAAAATATTTGGCTGTTCAAACTGGCAGAGCAGATCATCAACAACCTTTTAAGAGGCTTAGGAGGTGTCTGAGGCAATGCTGACTTGTGCTGTGGGTTGTCTTGGCCCTTTGTACGGGCTGTAATCTTGCAAGTGTAAAGCGCCACTTGTCTCAGTTCCCTTGGTTTTTTGCCCGAAGTTGGTGTGTTTTTTGGAAGCAGAACACCATCGTGTCATGATATTTAGGCAGGTGCCAGCAGGTCGATGGGCAGCCCTTGCGATGCTCCCAGTGTGCCGGCAGCAGGGAAGGGACAAACTTAAGCTCAGCGAGGAGCGCGCACTGCAGGCTCTGGCAGCTCCTCCAAGGTGCTGGTAAGATGCTCTTAGAAAATCCTTCTGGCATCACACCCAGGCTTCTCCCTCCCAGTGCACGCATTCATTCCCTCATTCATGAGTCTGTCAGCAGGTTATTGTCTCAGCCTGTGACCCTCCTGAAAACCATACATCTTATGTTCAAGCCCTCAAATGGGCTGTGACCTTCCCCTCTTTTGAGCGTTGTAGGAGTGACCTTTCAGCAGGGTACTTGCTTACGTAGAGGGCTGGCTGGGAAGATTTGGCTGTGCTAGGGCTTTGGTCCACGTTGGCCTGAAGGGAAAGAACAAGAGTTCTTTATTCTCAGAAGGGGATTCAGATTTTACTTCTATGGTTCAAAGGTAACCTGTATGCATAAAGTCTTTAAATGCTTTCAACATGCAGCTCTTTCTCTATACATAGCTATTCAAGCAACCAGACTTGGTGGGGCAATTCTTTTTACAGTGCAGGAATATGGTTGTTTGTTTCAATAATTATTCCTTCTTCTTTATCACTTAAAATAATAAATTAGAACAAGAGAACTATTACAGACTGAAGGAATTAAATCTAAGTCGTGGAAGCATAACTGTTAGGGAAAAGACTTCAGTAAGAAGGCACACGTGTTTTTTCTTATGGAAAAGGGTATTTACAGAATTTCAAATGCCAATTTACTGATTTATTGTATTTCTTCAGCGACATACTGAGTGGATACATGAAGCAGCCTTGCTAGTAAAATCATACAGTAAGGGAATTTTCAGATAAGAAAGTGATCAGTTTGCATACAATTTGGTCGTTTTTAAAAAAATATTTTAATATCTTTTTATTGGATTATTAAAGGATATCATTATTAGAAAATGATGTTGAGCAGCTCGTCGGTTATGCCTCTGTTCATTTCTTGCCTCCCTTCCTGCAGCCAGCAAAGTTATCTTTTTGTGAATCAAAATTCATATTTGGAGAGAGGGTGAGAAAAGGATGGCCTGGGGAATTCCTTCGAATGTGTTTTAATTCCCTGTATTTCCCTGGCCTGGCAAAACTAAAGCTACCAAAGAAACCACCCCCCAAACCCAGGCTTGGAGAGCTGCTGGGGTGCTGCTCACGGAGCTGCTGCTGGAGCTGCTGTGGTCTCTGTATCCCCCATGGGCCACTCTTCATCAGGTGTAGCACCTTCTCCGGAGCAGAAGGGTGAGGAGGCACAGCCAAGTGCGTGGTTCCCACTGGTGATTTCATAGGACCTTGGGCAAGAGCAGGCATGAATCTTCCCACAGCTCAGTATCTTGTCTGGACTGCTATGCCGGGCAAGGTGCTTCAGGGGAACAGAGGAGGTGTTTCAGAGGGGTGCAAGAGAGCACCTGTGGAATAGCCTGGCATTTACAAAGACCTTTAATTGCTTTATCTTAAATACAACGTGGCAAACTGTGGTATTTATTGCCATTAAATACAGCTCGTCTGCATATTAAAAACAGTAATTATTCTAAACACTCTTGACTATTCTCTTGTTTATGTTCCTGAAGCCGGTCTGCGATGCTCCACCTGTTGAATCATTTTTAAGGCAGAGCAGACTCAGTATAAACCCAGTTCTGAGTGGAAGCAGCTCAGATCGCGCCAAATGCCGATGCAGCACGGCAGCTTCAGAACCTGTGTGCTTTTAACAGAGCCAGGCTGTCAAAATGGGGAGAAACCCCTGTAATTTGCAGTTCTGCTTTAAACCGCGCCCGGTACCCTTTAAGCATCTTGCTAAAACGCGGCTTGGCACTCGGTTAATTCCTGTTTTCGAATGTTTCTCGGCTGTTTTCCCTCCGTTCCCTGTGTGCCCCCGCCTCTGTGCGAAACCCCTCCCCGGGCCGGGCCGGGATCACCCCCGCCCCGAGGGGTGCGAGGATCCTCCCCCAGCGGGGCCGAGGGACCGCCCGGCCCCGCCGTGCCCGGCCCCGTGTCCCCGGCATGGCCGGACCCCGACCCCGCCAGCCGGACCCGGCGGCACTCGCGGCCAGCCCGGGGGCGCGGCAGGTGCCGGCGGGACCATGAGCGTGATGCTGTGGCGCTGGGAGCAGAACAACAGCACCATGAAGCTGGTAAGGACCTCGGGGAGAACAGCCACTGATGGAGGGAAAATTACCCTTGCACGGTTCTCATTAAGCGAGCCAGGGGTTCCTGGGGTGGTAGGGCTGATGCTGGACCGATGTGCTCTCCAAGCGGATGCTGTTTTGCTGTGGAGTCGCAGCCGGATTTGTTACTCATTAATTCATATTTTGGGCTTCTTTAGGTCAGTCTGCGTCTTGTTTCATCTCTGTAGTTAAGCTCGTTTATAACTAAGAACCGAAGCACCAGTTAGGTGTGTAGCCCTCTCCCCTCGTCTTCCTTTATTTATTGTCTTTATGTTTATTGTTTTCTTCTTCTTGGAAGCAATTTTCTCTCTTTCAGTTTTGCTGGAATATTTTTGTCGGCTGGGAGCATTTGGAGTTTTGTTTGCTCAACAGTTTTTGTTTTTGAATTCCCCCTCCCCTTTCCCCTCCATCCCCTTTCCTGAAAAGTAAAAAAAACCTCTGCACCCTGTAAGTAAAAAGTGTGTGGCTGCTCCATTCCTGCAGCATAAATGAGCTCAGGAAACCTACATATCTGCCTGTCTGCTTGAATTACTGTCCGTACCGAGATGTAAACTCTGATCAAAACTTAGAGAGACTTCTCCTCAGCAGCTTTTTTTAAAGCTATTTGATGTAAAGAATCTCAAGACAGTGGCTGTCTGAGATAGCTTTAAATGTGTTTTCTCCGTCTCTCTGGCAGATTATTTAAACAAAGAAAATTGCATTTCTATGCAGTTTTTAGAGGGAAGATTTATTTTCCTGAGAAATTTATAGTAAAACCCCAGGATTTGCTACAGGTCTAATCCTTTAGCCTTTATGTGTGAAAACTCTGTTTAAGTCCATGTGGGAGTTAAAGGTTCCCAGCACCTCTTCTATCAGGTTCTGCAATCAAAGAAATTTATAGTGCGGCTGGTAATGTAACAATCTGTGTTTTTACATGCTTTCCTCGCCAGGAATGAGGTGATAAACACGTGTTAGTGAAGGAGTATTCAGCTCTGGATACAACAGCAGCCCTTCACGTGGGATCAGATAGTTTCGGATATTTCACGCATGAGTAGCCCCTGGAATAATGAATTTGTGAGCTGGCAGTGGAAGTTGGCGGCTTTGTGTGGGGGTTGCCCAAGCCTGGTTCCAGCTGAAGCCAAGTATTTTGGGAGGGAGGTTAAAGTGAGTCCTTTCTCTCGCCTTTCACATGCAAAGAGCCCTTTAGGAAGCTGGAAGAGCTTATGTACACAGGTGTATTGCAAAGTCTTTGCATATACATGGGCCTTTAAACCAGCCCCCAGTGGGCTGCACAAGCAGCACCAGCACCTGTGAGAACTGGGCTATGGAATCAAGCAGAGAAAAGGAGATGTGAGAAATCATTTAGCTGGTAGCGTCCAAGGCACAACGAAATCCAAGCGATACTCGGAGTGGAAGAAAAGTGCTGGATTTACCCACTCCTTGGGGTGGAGGAGAAAAGATAAAATCCTTCACCCCATACCCTGCTCCTGACCCACCTTCCCTGTCAAGCAGCAGACATTGCCCGTGCAATTAGGGAATTACGGAGGTTGCCCTTGTGAGGCTGCCTCCTGCCTGGCGTGGTTTGCTGGGTGCTGGAGCCGTGGGTGCTCCTCAGTCCCGGGGGGCTTGGCAGGGTTCTGCCTAAAGCACTGGCATGAGCTCAGCTTTGTGTAGAGCTCTTCCAGAGGCCTTGTCTGGTCTGTCTTGATAAAGTGGATCAAAGAAAGACAGCTTTTATAGATGTGTGTGTGTGCATATATATATGAGTGTAAAATTAAAAAAAAAAAAGAAAGAATCCTCAGCTAAGTGAGTGTCAGAGTAAATACCTCAGACGTTGCCCTTCTGCTTCCTCTCCTCCTTCATTTGGCCCAGTGAGGTTTCTGTGGAAAAAAGAATGAGAAAATGCTTGCCAGTTACTGCTTAGGGTGAGCTGATTGTGGCTACTATGCCAACAAAAGCCAAATACATTCTGCTGAGAGTTTTGGGTGGTGATGGCAAGAATCACTTTATGTTGGAATCGTAAGATTTAGTATGTGGAAGCTTAGGGGTTTTTTCAGATTTGTGGTATAGGGCTGTTCAGGCAGCCAGGGATAGATCTGTCTGCCTGCTGTTATCCCGGAGTCCCCAAATATCACATCCTGCAAGACTTACTTGGATAAGTTTGTAAAAATTGTGATGTTGCCGTAAGAGTGCAACGTGAAATAAGTATCTAACTATTTGTGTTGGTAACTCCTTTTCCATAATATTGTCCTTGAACAATTTTGAGGAATGGTGGCCTAATTTTTGTCACTTACAATCCATTCAGCTGCCATCTTGTCATCTTGAATTAGCTGCAAAATACAAGGTTGCTTTCATTGTTGATATATTTCCTGGGCTATCATGACAGGTTTCTTGCCAGTGTCTCTGGAGCATATTGATGTTATTACTGGACATTCAGAGGAGTGGCCAGACAGTAACCAAGATAATTTTTTTTGCTGAATAGACTGTGTTCACTTTCTAAGGTATTGCCAGCTCTTGGGAGAAAAAGAAGGAATTGTGTAGCTTGCTCCTGTTCATGGTGAGTGACTTGTGCACGGCTGATAAACGTAATTATTTTGACCCCAGAGTTCCTTATTCCTGGGCTTCTAAAAACATTTGTTCTGATAATTCTGATTTTATTTCCATTTTACTTTTGAGACGAACAATATTTCAGCGTAGAGTGTAACACCTCCCTCGCTCTTTTTGTTTAACTGTTCTGAGTCAGCTTCACACCTTATGCAAACACCTTTTTCTAATGTAATCAAAACAAGGATCGTTCCCACTCACTGTTTTATGGCTTTGACAATTCACAAGGGGTAAGGTATTGTTTTTGTGGTGATTGAAGGTTGTAAAAAGCATGTGATCCTTTTTCTTTATGCCAAGTTCAAATTGTCCCGTACTATCCTACAAGCCCCCGGCCTTGTAGCATGTGTATACAACGTATACAAATATGAGAATGTTTCAGCCTTTTACAAGGTTTTTCCTACTATTGTATCAGTGGAAACATGTTAACTAAGCTATCTGTATGTAACTGGCAGCAGATAACCTTTTCAGGGTGAGTTTTGTTCGTGATTTGGTTGGTTTTTGTTTGGTTGGGTTTGTTTTTCTGGTGGTTTTTTTGTGTTTGTTTGTTTAGTTCAGTTTTTTGAGCCTGTAAGAAACTAATGAATGAAAACTCTGTATATGTCTTCTCAAGATGAAACATTCTGTGTCTGACATGGAGTAATAAATGACCCCAGGGTAAGCCTGTATTGAAAGTTTTGTTTCTTTGGATGGAGTAAAAGAAACTTGACTGAAGAGCCACAGTAATGTCAGCAGAGTAGCATTTTATTGTGAAGTGTACCATAATGGTGTTTCAAAAATAGGTTTCAGATGCACAAACATTTGAGCTTTTTAGGATTTTGTTTAATGTAATTTATTGATAACTTTTTTTTTGGTGGGGGAGAGTGTAGCTTTTGTCTTTTCTCATTTGGGATTAGACTTATGGGTTATACAGAGCTGGAGAAAAATGAAGACTGCTCAGCTTTCCCTCTCACCTTTATTCTTTCTGTTTTCGGTTTATAAAATTTGAATGGTACTTACTATTAAGCAGATACAATCATTTTATGACTTCTCTCTCCCTATAATTATTTTCTGCTTTGATTTTAAAATGTTGAATAACATGAGGGAAAAGGAACGTGCATGTCTTTGCGTGAGCACTTTCTATATAGTCACCTGTAACTTATGAGCCAGACCAGATTCTCATTTCCACAGCAGCAGACAGGCTCTGGGTGTGGATGTACCTTAGTGTTCCCATCCTTGCCCTTGCTCCATAGGACACCCTGAGATGCAAGGAGTGGGAAAGTTGCTCCTGCTGAAGGTCAGGAGGTGCAGGAGGAGTTGGGCCATGTCCATATGGACTGGGGAAGAAGGAATGTCTCCTGCTCTGCACCACCCCGGATGTGTGCCTGGGGGTGAGTGGTGCCAGCTCGATCTATACCTGAGGTTTGCAAAAGGTAATGGGCCCTAAGCTGGGTAAACCACTGGATTTTTAAAACACGTTCTCGCAAAAAATAGGAAAAAAAAGTTATTCTTGTAAAATAGCTAATTCAAAATGTTCTCTGTGAAAAGAGTGTTAAAAGGTTTATCTCTATGTATAAAATTTCAGTCCTGGTTTACACATGACTTCTCCTTCTATTAAACATTTCCCCTTAATGCTCTTATCTCTGTGTGCCTTCTGGGCTGATGTGGAGCATAGAGCAAAGGGAACATACTTATTAGGAAGAAACACTTCATTCTGGAAGAGATTTTCAAGTGCTTAACTTGAAAACTGAGAGAAGAATTGACTGGGGTGATAAGAGATTTGCAAAGTTATGATTTGATAGGCCTATTTTTGCTAGCTGACTTAGCAATATTTCTCATTAAATAAGGGAAAGAATTCCCGCAGTTCCCTAAGCTTTTGCCATCTCTATTAGTGCTTATAAGCAGTTTATTGGAATTGTCATAGAATTATCTTGCAGCTGACTATTGACTTGATGTTGGAATTGGATCACAGCCTGTTACCCAGATTTTCCAAGCCAAAAAGTGTAGAACCTCAGCCAGTTGTTAGATGTCTAGATCGAAGGCTTAGTTGCTGGCACTCTACAAAGATTAAAATAAATAGCAAAGTATAATTCAGTGTTTCATAGATTAGGATATGTCTGAAAAAGGCTGTTGCACGTAATCATACATTCCCCGCACTTCTGTTTAATCACACAGCTCAGGAAATGTTCTTTTGACACAGAAGCCTGTGAGCAGACGTGGTGCTGAAAGAGCACACACATCTTTTTTCTGAGGATCAGTCAGGAGAGGACAACACAACTGTGAGCTGCAGTGTCATAAGGCTGTGCAAAAGGCAGACCTGTTCCTGACAGGTATCAGGAAAGGTGCTTTCAGCAGAGATAAGGAGGTGTGAAAGCAGTGAAACTACCAGGAGGCAGGTGAAACCTCACCCAGAATATTATACACAGTTGTATCATTTACGAAAGATCAGTGCAAAGGAAACAAGGGCTGTTGAGTTGACCAAGAGAGGGAAAAATCTGTTTTCTTGGCACTCCTAACCAGCAAAAAAAGGACAATGTGGGCATATGAGTATTCTCCACAAAGACATCAAATACAGCAGGGTGCTTCTAATCACCACAGCAGGGACTGAAACGGGCTCTCTTTCAAAGACAGAAACCTCCACACACCTTCTAGGATGACTTGGATCATTTATGACAGCACTTGTACCACCCAGTTAAATTCCCAGATACAAGTACTGTGTGTGTGCATACACGTGCCAGGGACAACCCACGGCAGTGTGTCTTTTTCTGTACAATACATAGATATTTAAATATTATGAAAATTCAAATATCTAAAATTGTATTAGTTATTTGTTTTAAGGAATTGATGTCGTTATGGAAATCAAAGTAAATAAAAAACAATCACATGGAAATGATTTAATGTGCATATTCAGATGTTTATATCTCAAGATAAAGAAACACCATATAATAACTGCTTTGTTACACTATACATGTCACATTTCAGTGAAGATATCATTAAAAAATCCTTATATAAGGAGCTTCAGAAATGCAAATCTAAAAATGTATGTAGATATGCTGTATGTTTCTTGGTTTAGGCTTTCTGAAATATTCCAGATTAATCTGTTTGTCTGTCTTAATTTAGAATTCAGGTGTAGAGGTTTGAGCCTCACTTAATTCTGTTCTGTGATTATAGTAGTAGACAGACTGGAAAGGTATTTGAGGTAGGTGATCCTTCAAAAAGCATTCCTGTTCTGGTACAGGATGCATTTTGGGATTGCAGCTTGATTTTAGTTTATTTACTTCTTTCCCTCATAGGACACTGAGACAAGATTAAAAATGCCATATGCTTTTCTAAAAGCCTTACTATTTCTTTTACTCCCAGTTGTATGTGGTTTTGTGCTAAGTCTTGCTCTTATTGTGGAGCACAGAGGGATAGATGCAGATGGTATTTAACAGCACATGAGATAGAGGGTTTATTGTTTTAATCAATGTCAGACTTTACTGTTACAGTGTACTGATTAATGTAACGATTTCACCATTTCCATGAATATAAAATCTGAAAACCACTTGGCTTTCATTCTCTTGTTCGTGGTGGAAAGATGCCCCTGAATTCTGCTCCAGCCTCATCTGCTCTGACTCTCACAGCCTGTTCATGTGCTTTTGGGGGGTTGTTGCCAGCACGTCTGTTGGCTGCTCTGCTCCTCCTCCCCAGTGTTCTGGGCAAAGAATGTCTTACTGTGAAGTTCAAATAAACCTAATTCTAAGAGTTTTCTTTTGCAAAACTTTCTCCTAATTTCCCAGGTCATTTTCTGTACCATTTCTAGTCTGAATTCCTCCTTCTTGAACACAGGTGGTGAGAACCGTATGAGATGTTTCAGGTGAAGTCTTACCAGGGCATTGTACATTGTACAAGGGTTTTAATATGTCTTTCATTTTAAAATTTTTCACGTGAGTAAGCAGAAGTCTCTCATGCAACCAGTACTTGCCTTCTCCTACTAGCAGGTAGTTCATGATTAGGGCCATCATGGTGAGGCTGTGACTGCTCAGATGTTTTCTGTGTTACCTTTCTGTCTGAAAAGAAAGACTTGTTTATCGTCATAGTGGATCTGCTTTTTCATTTTGAAATGACAAACATAAATTCTTTATAGATTATCTTTGCAGTTACTAATTTTATTATAACGATCCTAATCTTGTTGTCTAAGAGTCATGACCCTACGTAACTTTTGTCAGGGTGAGTACTGTGAAAGTGAGGGAGAGAGGATGATTTTGGTGTGGAAGGGTTTAACGAGGGTTCTGAACTAAGCAATAGTTGTATATCTTTTATCAGTATCTTTTGCAATGAAGCACTGGAGAGCTTCTAGAGCACTCCTGAGTATCCGGTTTCAAGTAGTGGAGTGGTGTCACTGTTCCGGCATCTCACCCTTGTGCCCACACTGGAATGTGATAATGATCACCTGTGAAAGAGTGGGGCATTGTAAGGCAAGCTGATTTTCTCTTCTCTGCTCTGCATTCAGAGATCTGCCATACGGGGTGTTTCCTGTTTTTAAGAAATCTTTGGGTGTCTTTCTATTTTTTTTTTTTTTTAATGACCAAAATGCAGGTAAATAACATGGGCTCAGAATTCGACACCTGTGGATTCAGTACAGGGCATGTGAAAAGACCAGTGCTTTCAAAGGCTTACCTGACTGTGGCTTGGTTTTGGCAGAGGCTTCCAAAACCACACAGGTGCTACTTTGTTCTCGTGATACATGCCTTATTATTCAGAAGGTAGAAATATTTGTTCGATTTTGGTTTAAGACATTGCAATGGAACATTTACGTTAGGAGAGGGTCTGCAATACAGGATACTGGGATTTATGAAGATGAAATGTCTTTGTGAAACAATTAGTCTGTTCTGGCCTTCTGTAAAAACATTTCCATGACTGAATATGGATTTAGAAGGCAAATTTGTGCCCTTTTGAAAAACTTTATTTAAATCTTGAGTAGATTGCCTAGATTAATTTACTGAGATCACAGCCAAGTTGTATGAGGTGCTGCTGAAACTTAAAGTGGCAGCTCTTGTCCTGGAGGTGTGTAGTATAAACATGTCTAAGAATTAAGACAAGGAGTGGGAGGGGTGACAGGTGTAGAAAGAAGTAATGAGATTTACTCAGTGCTGAAAAAGTAGTTTTCAAGGAATAAAAGGAAATACACCTGCCACGCTGGGCACCTTAGTCTCTTGTAAATATGATTCTTTTCCTGTCATTTCAACACTCTGTGTTTAAAATATTGCAAATATTGCCTGGTTGGCTTTTTCCTTTGTTGAGAGAGAATGGATGTATTTAATTAGGTTCCTTGCCCTCACATCCACATCCACTTCTATCTCTGTCCCCATATAACCTGTCCTTAACTGATTAACAGCTCCAGCACAGAATGGCCCTTGCTGCCAGGGGACAAAGCCATCAGGTTCCTCGCTTTCTTTAATGCATTTATATTACATGGTATGTGATTTTTCCATTCTGGAGCCATCAGTTGCTGGGCCAATCCCATTTCTACTCCTGTCCACAGCAAGGCTGAAGTAGGTGTGTGTGCTCTTGGGGGAAGGCATGTGGTGGGTCCTGAAGCGACCAGTTGAAACCATTGTTTTGGGAGAAGCAAGCGTAAAGGGGCTGCTGATTGTTGGGTCATTGAACTGCTTGTTCTGCTGTGCCCAGGTAATCTTCCCATGAGCTGTGAGGCCCTAGGAGACTTTGCTGCCTTGCACTGGGGATCGCATCCTCCCTTGGTGTGCTGGTGCTCCATGAAGCAGGCAAGAAATCTAATGGTCTTCAGTGGGTGCTTGGGAGGCCTTCCTGTAAGATTATACACCTTATACACAAATAGAAGTACACTGAAATATACTGAGGGTCTCTTTGAGCTGAAGAGAAAATGCTTAATAATAATGATTAATAATTTAGTTTGTACTCAGAGGTAAAACAGTACCTTTAATCCAAACTGCATGAAAGCAATAGTTTTTATGGTGTACTTAGTGTTAGGCTGACTATTCATCCACAAGCAAATATTTTTGTTTCATAAAATAAAGATCCTTTAATGTCATTTTGAAGGCAGAGCGATTGGCTATGTGTGTTTAACAATAATGTGAATGGGGCCATGTGTTGGGTTCAATTTGGTGTCAGCTGTTCATTGCTGATCTTTGACTGGTTAATTTAATGTTCTCTGACATTTGCTCAACAAGCTTTTTTGTTGTTTTGGTTTTTTTCTTTTTTACTGACAAGTGATTGCCAATGAATTGACTGATGAGAGAATAAGGGAGTCTTGAGGTGGTGTAAAGCAGCAAAGGGATACATTTGGGAGCCATGGATCATTTGCTGAATACAGGAAAGGAGAGGGAAATTTTTAACCTTGTATAAAAGTTATGGTTTATTACTTTGTTAGACATCTGCTTTCCTGATGCTAATTGTGTTTAATCCTTCTTGGAGGTGGAGTCTGGTCTCAGGGCTACTCGGTACTTTTATGAGGCCTGCCAGTCTTAGCTGCCGTCATGGAAATATCAGGCTGCTAATCTGATCTTTGGGTTATTTGCTTTTTGAGACAAGCATCTGCAGAGAGTTGGGAGAACAAAATGTTGTCAGTGCAAAGCAGGTTGTCCATGAAGAATGTGCAAAGC
The DNA here is from genome assembly GCA_013397775.1 of Eulacestoma nigropectus. Taxonomy (NCBI): domain Eukaryota; kingdom Metazoa; phylum Chordata; class Aves; order Passeriformes; genus Eulacestoma; species Eulacestoma nigropectus. The sequence goes on from VZTE01006169.1 coordinate 285,455, forward strand.
CCTCCCTTACCCTTATCCCTTACCCAAGCATTGTCACATCCTAGTTTATATAAAGAGTAAACATGAAGAGTCACACTAAATAGACGAAAGTGTTTAAAACACTACAAAAACTCATTTAGACCTTCAGAATACTTTAATGAGTTATTTACTACTAGTTATACCAGAAAAAGGGAAAAATTGATAGTGTAGAAATTCAGGAACAGATGTGCTAAATGCAGTTGTATTATCTGTAAATGCTTATTTCAGAATGTATTGCTGAGAGCTTTCTTTCTGCATTATTGATTTGCAAAACATTGGACAAATGTCAGCATACAAAACTGCACAGACTTTGTCCCTTTGTCAATGGATAAGTCTGATTTAGGATACAAACATCAGCAGTATTCCGTGCTATGTTTTATACCACACAGACTCTTGGGGTTTTTTCGCTTGTTGGTTTTTGTGCAATCTCAGTATCTCAATATCTAAGATTGCTCATTTTTCAAGTAGTCCTGATTTTTACCAGTTACTGCTTAAGCTGGTTCATGCTCAATAATGATTTCTTTGGCCAACTGTGTTGTAGTTGTTGTAGTAGTAGTACATTTTTACGTTATGCACTAATAAAATGAGGTTTGAGGACCTCATGCCAAAACATCCATCCTTCAAATCCTCTAGGAGCTTCTGAATCGTAGTAGATAGAGAGATCTATATCTTTCGGAGGCACTACTGTTCCAGCTTATTAGTATTCTTTACAGTGTGTGCTGGAAAATGTGAGTTCCTGGTGTTTTTATATGCTCTTCAGAAATACCTCTGCATGCCATTCTGAATGAACCTATGGACTTCTCATGTTTTAAAAACTAAATTGTGCTCTGATTTGCTTGGTTTCTTCTTTGGGATCTCTTAGATAGCACTGTGGCGAGAGTGGATGAGCTGACAGTAATTTCCGTAAGGATTCATTTTTCCCAACGCCTACTGTAGATATAAATTTGCCCTGTGGAGCAGAGCAGCTGCTGCCTTTGTCAGCTCCAATATAGATCAGTAAGATGTTTTCTCTTTATTGGCCTTTGTGTCAGAGTCACTCTGATGGGTACAAGCCTGCACTCCTTTGATTCATGCCTGGAAGTGTCACTCACCTCCTTAAAATGATGTCCATGTTTGAGAGCGATGGAACTGGCCCAGAACCACTCACTAATTGTCGGCTGCCTGAGTCGGTCCTCCTGATGTTCCCAGGGTGTCATCAGCCTGTATTCCTTGCAATGATTTGTCATTTTGCTAAGGCTGCCGTGCGTGTTCTAGTGCCAGATGCAGCCACGGGTGAAAGGTTAATGCTAAGCAGTCTTGCTCTTCAAGAATCCAGCAGTGATGGCTCAGGAGAAAACCTGCAGGAGGTATCTGGGAAGGTTATTTGTAGAGATAAAAAAGAGTAATTCGTAACCTCCAGTCGTTGTGGGATTGCATAAACAAAATTTTCAACGGAAGTGTTGCCAAAGGTATAAAACAAACGCTGCAAAAATGACAGTACTAGGAAATTCAGCAATAGAATTGCCACTGTTCAAAAAACAACAACAAAACCAAACAAAAAAACACACACAAAACCAGAAAAACCACGAACAAACAACCAATCCCAAATCCAAGTGGTGAGCTGACTTTTCTTTCACTTCGTTCTAATAGTAGTTTTAGTTTTAATCCACAACTCAACCATTTGCTCACAGATTAATTTGTTACAATTTCAACTTTTAGATGGTTCTCTTAACTTGCCTTTTGCAAAAAATGGCCTGTAACCTAAAATCTTAATGTAGTGCTACAACAGCTGTTGCAATTTTCTTTTTTTTTTCTTTTTTTTTTCTTTTTTTGGCCTATTTCTAGAGCTGTAAGATTATACAGCTTGAACTGTAGTTAACAGAGAACTGTAATGCCATAAATATTAGCTGTTTGATCAGGAAAATAGGCAGCCAGTCCTGATAGCTCTTTTTTCCTTTTTTCCTCTCCTAATATCAGTGGTTAATTTCTGAATCATAATTTTATATAAGTGCATAAGTCACTTTTTTTTATCTTCTTCTTCTTTTTTTAAACTGGCAACATGCTCTTTGTTCTGCATTCCTCCAACCCTTGCTCCAGGCAGAAAAGAATAACTGATGTTGCTGATGTCCCTAAGCCTTGTTTCTGTGCGGGTAAGCTCTGTCCTCCGAATGATTACCAGTAAATTGCTCTGATTTCATCTGCAGCTAAGCCACTTCTCTTATCTGATGTTGCTTTAAACCATGCTCAGTTTCATACATAGATGGGCTTTCGTCTGCATCCTGTGGGAACATTTGACCACATCTGTAGCATGGATCAAAGGTTTCCTTCTCATCTAAAGGAAAACTAAGCATTTACCAAGTTTTAAAAAAAACAAAGTCAAATGTTTGATTTCTATGGATTCCAGTAAAATGATCACAAGGATTAGTTGCAGGATTATTCCATATAATTGCTGTTGCTGTAAATTCCATATAATTTCTCATCTCACTAAACCTTTTACTCAGCTAATTTTAGCAACGTAAATTTGCTGGAGTAACACTTTCCTAGGTGTAGGTGTTCAGGCAAAAGGAGGACTAAATGGGAAGCTAAATGCAGGATACCAAACAGAAAAAGGGATTGTGTAGGTGTGTGTAAAATTACATTGGAATTTGAGTGATGGAGGCCCCAGTGAGGATAGGCTGCTGTCATTGCCTTGTGCTTTCTGAATTTTCCAGAGCTTGCAGGTCTTTTGATCAGCCTCCTTCCTGCCATGTAATTGTTGAAGGATTATTAATAATAGTAGAAGTATTTCAACCATCTGCATTTTAAAAAGGGATGTATGAAGAAAAATTATAAGGAATTGATAATAGTCTTATCCTGGTGTAGGTCATGCTGTTCAAGACTTGGAAATTCCCATTAAATATCTTTATGTTAAAACTCTTTCTGCCTGAAATAGATGAAACCTACGGTGCATCTGCCTCATGACAGTTCTATTAAAGGACTGTGCTATATATGTATTTCTGAAGAAAACTTCAGGAGCAGTGCAAAAATTATTCCTTTTGCTTGAATGATTTTTTCAGGAAGGTACAGGAAGCCTTTGAGTGGCTGATGGCTGTGTGAGGAGGCTCCCAGACAGAGATGCCCAAACCTCCTGTACTTGTGGGAATTGTGCCTGTACTGTCATTTCTTGATCAACCATAAAATATACTTTTAAATTATTAATTCTAGTCTGCTGTAAGTTTTACTTTACTGGAATTTTTTTTTGACGTAGAAGGAGGTGTTAAAAGTTCAGTATCAGAATTTTTAGCAAAACCCCACAGCATTGATTGTAATTGCCAGATCAATGAAAGCACAGGCTGGTGTCACTTTAGTGAACCTCTCTAATTAGGAGCATAGGATTTGCCATCACAGATCAGGCCAGTGGTTTACTGAGTCTATGAGTATCCTGCCTGCAGCAGTGCCCACACCAGCTGGCTCTGATGGAAGTAGCATCCCTCCTCCCTCCTTCTCCAACAAGGCATAAGGTCAGTGGGAAATGAAGAAGCAGAATTTTCCTCTTGTATCATGCAGAGGATCATTCTTCATGCCAAAGACAGTGAATTGGTAACCAGGGTCTTGGCCAACCTGTCTGTACGTGGCCTTTAGGGATAAAATTACTACCTTTTTATATAGTGCTAAGCTAAACTTAGGTACAGAGGTTTGCTCCTTCCCATTAGGAGGGGTATTTCTTAATTATTTATAAATATACAAGCACATTTGACTGAAAAGGTCTTTGTGACGCAGACTGTAGTGGAGAAGGGGGAACTAAAATTTTTTCTATAACATCTGCACTCTAGAGCTTTTTTCCTATATTCCCTTAGTGTGCATCATAGCTGGGGACACTGCCCTTCTCTGCCCCTTTAAATCTGATCTAGTACCAAATATGTAGCTTTAACTATTGCCAATTTTCTTCTATCCAATTGGCATATAGATCATGATAGAGAAAGCACTCCCAGCCTTTTAAATGGAAGCAGGAGGAACTAAGCTGGAGGCAGGGTCGGCATTGACAATTTAATCTAATTTAGAAAGTTATCAGTCAGTAGAAGATTCAGTTAGATTTGTATCTGTGAAACAGATGGCCAACTGCAAGACCATTAGATTAGGTTTTTTATGTTTGTGGAAATTAATTCAGCACTTTATTTTTTTGTTTGGGGAAGGAAAAAAACAACTTGTGTTGTAAGTGGTTAGCAGGAACAATTTATAAAGATGACCTTATTTCCTGTAAAATATGGCAAACCTCTCATGATCCCAGGTATGCAGAAAGCTTTTTGCTGTAGCCTAAATTCTGGGCTGTGTGGCAATATAGTGAATGATGTAACAAAACCACAAATGCTTCCACCTATGTCTAAATGGTTGTTAGTATATTCAAATGCAAGAATTTTGCTTCAAAATCTCATTAACAAAACATTTAGGGCCAGACACCTGTGTGGGCTGCATCCCCCCATCTGTATGTTGACACAAATATATGCGAATATTTCCTTTTTCCCTACTGAAAAGTGAGGACCAGATTTTAAAAATGCTGGAGATCTGGCACTTGTTTAGGTTTTAAAAAAGTATCTGAATTTTTCTGAAAGCTTGCTTGTTTATTTTGATGGCTAGGAGGAAGATGAGCTCTTGGGATAATGTGGCTCTAATGGGAGATGCTGGATCCTTCTGAGATTCTTAGTCTTTTTGTGTATCTTTGGGATGGACTCTGCCACACAAATTAATGCTCAGCTGTCACAAAATATTTTTCACTATTTAAAAAATGCAGCTTAAAATAAAATTAGGCCTTCCAAAAGTAGGTCACACCTAAGATTTGTCTAGCCAACTCTCCCGTTTCTGACAGTGCCCAAGAGCAGGAGGAGCATTAGAAATAGAAATACGGGTAGAATAGACAAAAAAGCCTTTGGAAAGGTAATTGGCTCCTTCTCACTCTTACCATCAATAAGCTTTAGAAATAATGGAATTAATATGTAATTCTTGAACTACCAACTTCATCATTCCTGTTCAGAAGAGTTAAATGTGCGCTCAGTAACTGAGACTTGAGTACATGCTTGAAAAAAAATCATATGGTCAAGTCCTTGTTCAAGTTTGGTTCTTGTTTCCTCCTTTCTTTGTTCCTTCCATCTCCAGATTCTGCATTGATCTTGCTTGGCAGGTGATGTGATGAAGAGATTGTTGGCCTTCCTAACTCAGTTGCAGTGATTTTTCATCCATGTGTTGGTTGCCTGTTGCTTTATGTCGTTCCAAGTGTTGGAGAGCGCTGCCTCTCGCCAGCTTCTGGCAGCTTCAGCGGCATTGCCTCTCATGAAAGGCCTTGGACACTGAACCGAGTTACGTTTTACAGAGTAAAAGAGGAAAGTAGAGTAAAAGAGGAAGGTAGTGCAGATGACTTACTCTTCTTTGAGTGGCTTTAGACACTCTGTTCGTGGGAGAGGAGGATCCTTGGCTTATGACTTCAGTGTTGATACGGACTAAGCCTACCCAGGCCCTGCTTTTGAAGTCTCATTTTTGTCCATCAAGCACTGAGCAGACCCAAAAGGGAATGTTGGCTGGTCCTTCTTGGCTAAAAGAGGGCTAGGATTTGGTGCGAGACCAAGGCCAATTTCTGTAATTCCCTAATCCCCACAGCAAACTGATTTTGTTAAAAATTAAGAAAAGCTTTTGCAATGTTTCCTGGCCTCAGTGTTTGGATCAGATAACTTTCATCTTCATACACTGCTAGGAGTTGTAAGGGTTTAGTATCATGTGCCTTAGAAACCAATTTTACTTTTACTCGGAGTTGCTTCACAGCTGTGAGCGTTGTTTTGATGAATTAATCCTCTAAGCAATCAAGAGAAGATGGAATAGAGGAGTGAGTTTGTGCTTAAAATGCTACATGGCAAATCAGGTTCCATTTCCAGCCCTCTTCAGATTATTATCTCTTGGAATCTTTTCCTTGCCCTTTGTTTCTCAGAGTCCAGTCCAGCAGTGATAGTTCATCTGTTTTGATCCCTCCTGCGGCCATGGCTTTCTGCCCAGAGGAGATGATACTGCAAACACACAGATTTGTGACCCCAGGTGAAAAATACCAGTGAAATTACAGCAGCTGTTTGGAACAGTCTCTCATACCTTTTCCAAATAGAGAAAATGAGTCTGTCTTTATTAGAAAAGTTTAGAAGACTTACTTACTGTCACGAGCCAAGTGTGCCAAGGCTACATGGTGTTTTGGGAACCGATCACATTGAGTGCTGGGTGCTTATAGCAGAAGCTCTAAGGCTGTAGCAGCCTGGAGTTAGATCCTTCTCTCATCTTCAGTGGGTCAGGGTTTTGGGGGGAACACGTGCACACTTCCCCCCCTTCTCACACCCAGCCTGGTGCCTGCCTGCCTTAGCAGAGCTGTTGCTCACAGCAGTCCTGAGCACATCAGAGCCTCGGCCCTCGGAGCTATTTGGGTAAAGCAGCTACTTCGTGTCGCAGTGCATCACATTCTTCTCAAACTCCATCAAAGCCCCGCTCGTCCCCCACCTCCCCAAAACAAACACCCACCTCTGCCACGGTGAGGGGGCTTTGCTGGGGGGAGAGCTGATGTGGAGACACTGTGGCTCCCAGGCTGTTTGCTTTTCATGGAGCAGTTGAAAGAGCCGCATGGATTTGACTCTGGCAGGAGTGTGCCTTTTGAAAAATCAACAGTGAAAATGTCAGACATCTATCCTTCAGCTTGGCAAGAGGGGAGGTGAAGCAGCCTTTGCTTCTCACCTTGGCAACATCGGCTGTGTTATTTTTTTTAATATAAAGAATTCCAGCCAAGCATCTTACAAGTGCCAATTCTCTGTATTTTTAAGGAATGCCAGCAACAGTGGTCAGACCATGGAATTAGGGCTGACTTGCGCATGGTGGGGTCTTGCCAGAGGGCAGGCAGCCCTTGCTGCACCAGGTTGTGTGTGTTCATTCCAGGTCTCATTCAGCCTGATGCTTTTTAGCTTGCATTTGTGATAGATAAAACATTCAAATACTCTGAATGCTCCAAAGGTCTAAAAAGGGGGGGGTGTACCTGGAGCTTTTTGTCATGCAAAATCTTGGGTTTCCTTTCATAGCATAAATTTCCCCAGATGTTAGAGGAGCATTTACATGAAGGGGATCGTCTCTATAGTAGGTGGGAAGTTTCCTGATTGTGTAAAAAACCCCAAACAACCCAAAACAACAACAAAACAAAATAGTCAAACAAAACCCCTACAATTTCTTTAATCATTCTTTTAATGCATACAGTGTCCAACACAAAAGACCTGCTGAACTTTATTCTTGCTGTAAATACCTTTGATATGATAAAATATACCGATCCTGTTTGAAACTGATGCCAAACATTGGAGCTCTGTGTTAGAGACAGTAAGAGAAGGGAGCAGTGGGGGTGTAAGGGAAGAACTGCAGGAGGGGTGGGAGTTGTAAAGTGTGACTGTGTCAGAAATCTGAGCACTATGCATGCGTGTCTTCAGCTAAAATTAACCACCCAAGCTTCACATGCCAGCATATATATAATCATTTAACTGTGGACCCCTTGAGAAGGAAGAACAAGCTGGACTCAAGCAGAATATATTCACGTTAAATATGCCAATAAGTAGTATGACCTTCCAGGTCCCTGTTCGTGGGAGAAGTAAATTTTCCTGTGACCATTATAAAACAGTAAGCAGCTCTTGGCTCCTCGATCATGGCACTGGTGCTGTTGAACAGTAACTAACTTCAGCCTTAGAAGTGTTGGGGGGTTTTTCCCCCCCCTTTCTTCTGCAGCTTCTTAGGATTTTCTATGGTTTCTCTTCGGAGTTGATATGTATCACCTTTCCAGATAAGCCCTTTTCTGTCGCTATTTGTGTGTGGTAGTAGATGTAAATGGATTTATTTTGTGTATGAGAACTGTGATATTTGAAAATAACTTGCTGTGCACTTCAAGTGACTTTTTAGAACACACTGAAAAGAAGTAGTGCATTTGTTGCTTTTGTTCTCTGAGGTAGATTATAATTTGTTGGCGTGAGATCAAATCAGTTGTTTCACTGTGGCCAAACGTGACTTGGAATGGGTTTTGCTGATCAGCTCAGCAAACTAAACTCTGTTTCACTTTGGGATATGCAAAGGAATCGGTGCAGGTGTGAATGCAATCTCATTTTATTCAGGACTTCATGGTGTTTTTTGCAAGGGGGAATAAGAGAGCGGCCACCTGCTTGGCGTAGTGTGTGGCTCCAGCTTGACCGGGATTTGTATATGGCAGACGTGGATAATGGGAGCATTGAGAGTGCAGCGTGCCGGATGCCAGCACAATCACTGTCCTTGCTTCACCTTCGGGGCTGGTGCAGAGGAAAGTGCTGCTCTGGTGAGAAATATTGAGCCCTCTATATAGGCAGCACCTGTCAGTAACAGGGTTCAGAAACTTTACAACTGTGAGGGGGAGGAATTCTCTCTTTTCTCCTCTTTTATATTAAATATAGTAAAATATTCAGTAGGGTAAGAGTAGGAGAGGTGCCAGCTGGGCAATTGAAAGCATAATGCTTGTTTAGTATCCACCAAAGATTTGCTCTAAACAAACTCAGTGCCTGCTCTGAAGTGTGGACAGTCCAGGGCTCTATTCCTGGAAAGGTTGCAAGCCTCCTAAAATTGACACATATGCTTGGCTCTGTGTGCTGTGAGTCAGCCCATTGCTTTTGAATAGTAGTCATATGCATGAGAAAAGCCCTCCTCAGTTGGGAATAAGGCTTTAAAGAGAGAGAAATAAGTAGTCCCAGTGGTGTTTAAATTACTCATTTCTCTATTTAACTTCCAAAGGCTAATTAATGTACACAAGTGTCCAGTAAAATGTAATATTCAGAAGAATATCCCCCACCAACTGGGTAATAATTCAAAGCAGTTGCAACAAATGCTTGCACATCTGAGTAGAATAAATAATTTAGTTGAGTTGCCTTAAGAAATGAAAAAAAGAAGCAGAGTTACCTCTGTTTCCCCAGAAATGTGGGAACCAAGTGGGAACTGCAAATGGTTATAGCTCAATTCCCTATAGTTGATGAGAACTCAGAAGTTCCAGCCCTTTAGGTAATTGAGAGTACTGGCATCATATTAGACACTAATTAGTAGATGTATGTGCATGTGTGTGTGACAGCTATTTTTAGGGGATTGCAAATCATAGAACCAGAGAGCGGTTTGGGTTGGAAGGGACCTTAAAGAGTATCTCATTCCAACTCCCTGCCATGGGCAGGGACACCTTCCACTAGACCAGGTTGCTCCAAGCCCCATCCAACCTGGCCTGTTCTCCATGCAGTGACATTCCAGGAAGGTAATTTTGCTATCTCACCTGCCTGCTGGAAGGAATCCACCTGCAATTCAGCCCATCACTGCCTCACACTTGGAGTTTCTGGTGGTTTCCTCCCTTTATTTCCTGGCTTTGGTGCCAAGGTGCTTGGTAGGATTGAATAAACAAAGCTCCAGCCCCCCATCCTGGCTTTCAGGATGTTTCCAGTGTCTTGGAGCAGAGAGGAGTGATTCACTGCTTGCCTCATGTATTCTTTCCTTCTGAGCTGGGGATCACTGGGGGCTCAAGGGCGCCCATAAGGACAAAATATTTGCTTTGAGTTCTACTGTCCTCATACCCTCAGCTGTGTCCTTCAAGAGAAGGAGCAGACAGAACTCTTTGCTCAAAGCCCACTAATACCTTTAAATTATCACAGAGAAATGCGGGCACACCTTATCTATCCTCTGGTCTGCTTTTTAAGCCTTTCTTTTGTTTTGTGTTTTGGTTTGGTTTTGTAAGAACTTACACTGGGGGAAAAAACAAGATACAGTCTTTTTGGATAGCAGTGCAAAGCTTCATTCATTCTGGAAGAGTCAGCACTATCCTTGTAGTGGGATTTGTGTCATGGTTCAGATGTACAGATACAGACTTCTATAGGATTTAAGAAGCATGTAGGGGCAACTAAGGCCACAAATAGTAAGAAATCTTTGAAAAAAGGTCTGTGACAAATGCTGTTAAACTTGATTTTATTTATTTTTTTTACCATGTGCTTCCTTGTTGTCCTTTTGCCAGTAACTCGGCAAAGTATCGTCAAGGCTATAATCTCTGTGCACTTTCAAAATAGCCATTATCCTTCCTGTGCTCCCTTGGAGCCAGAGATGCTTCAGAGGGGTGAGTTTTTCAGCTGAACCTTTGGCTTTAGCTATTTAGCTCTAGGTTTCGCAGTGTGGTATCTGTTAATGAGATCACTGTGTTGGACTGTAGCGTGGATCAGCATGAGACTGCAATTAAGTGTTACCAGTCAAAAATTGGGATTTCGTGACTCCACATGTGCAAGCCCCATGACATTGGGCAGCAGTGAGTATCTCGTGGGCTTTTCCAAAACCCCATAGTGTTGTAAGGACTGCAGGCATTCCCCTTTGGATCATCTCAGTATGGGGTGGCTATTTTTAGGTTTTGGGGTGGTTTTTGTTTTCCTTGTGAACTTCAGCAGGCAGTGTGGTGTGGTTAGTAGCAACACAGGCACTGCATTGTAGTGGGTGTTCTGGAATGGGAGTTCATCGATGTGACTAACCCTGCTATTCAATCATGAAAAAAGCCTTGCTCTGCTCTAATTATGCTACATGATGTCAAAAAGATATTCTTCAGCTGTTACCAAATTCATGAGAGCCTGATTCATGATAATTATTGAGAGTAAACAATCGGAGTCTGATTAGTTCAGAACTGACATGGTAAGAGAAGGAAAGAAAGATTTGAAAATTTACTCAGGCATTGATTATAATTAGATTTTTATGTGTGTGTGGAAATGAGTAACAAGGAAAAGATTCAGGCACATTTTCGACTTGCATAGAAGAGAGGCATTCTTTTCAAGTATTTTCATGTGAATCCTTTCCTTTTCATGAGTGAATTTCAGAATACTGACTCAGAGGCAAAAACATCAGGTAGTTTCCATTTAAAGGAGACCCTGGAGTGCATGATAATACCTGACATTTTAACCTAATTGCAGCTCCACGGATATACTGGGTCTCTAAAGGATTTTCCTGGATTCATTGCTCCCATGACTTTATTCATGCTTTGTATCCGGATTTTGCTGGTCAGTTCTGCTCCCCAGCCTTCTTCAAGTGCTTGGGGTCGGCTGTGTGGGCTTGAACAACCAGTTCTGCAAAAGGCATCTTTTCTACTGATGCAGTGTTCAGATACAGGGCAGGTGGGCTGAGGTGTGCTGGGCTGTGGTGGATGTGCACTCTCAGTACAGCCAGAAATGTTACAGGAGGCTTGGAGTGCCACGAACTTTCAGGAGTCTCCTAGCTGGAAATCAAGATTCCTCTCTCATCTGAAATGTGCTTTAAAGAAGCAGATGTGAGGCTAAGGAAAGGAGAGTGGGGAGAAACCCCACTAAATTTCAAAATTCTTCAATCTTGTTGATGGAAGACAGTGTTCAGGCCTTTTTCTTTACAGACAGCTCTCAAAATCTTCAGAATTTGGATTCTTTTTTTCTCCAGATCTCACTGGTTTTTGTACTACTTTTTAATGTTTTAGCTATGACTCATAATGTACTGGGTATTTCCAAAATTGATACTTAACTGTAGCACTCTTAATTCAAATCTGGTGGATCAAAGGGGTAGAGAGAGAAGAAAAATGTCTTTCACATGTGTTTTTAATTTGTTCCCAGATAACTGGGTTCCTAAGATCATACACTAAAGAGAAAAAAAGCTACCAAACAGCTGAGTCCACCTTTAACAAAAGCTGGGACTTAGACTCGAGTTAAACATTAATGTGACTTGGACACAAAGACCTGCTTATGGTGATAATGCCCAAATCACCATGTTCACTGGATTTTTGTAACTAAAGTAATGAAGCTGCCTTCAGTGATTCTCATACTGTTTGAAATCAGTGAAATGTTTTAAAAGCCTGTAGTGGTGTGTAGAATAAAGCAATATATCTCTTGGGTTGTAGTGGGTTGAATATTTCATATCTCAACATTTTTATATTTTAATTAGACAGGTAATTTTCACATGAATATTCAAAAGTGACTTTGTACCCATTTGCTGAAAATACCTGAGGAACACTCATAATTGATGTGCAGAGATAGGAAAATGGAAAGTTTCTCAGCAGTGTTTTCTTTTATTATTGTTTTTCCAGCTATTTGCCTGGGTTTGAACATTTGAAAACACTGTGTGCTTTGAAATGTGCTTTATGTGTCTAGAAATAGCAGCCATTGTGCAATAATATTTTTTTTCACTTGTTTATATGGAAAAGGAAAAGAAACATTAGAAATCTATTTGTGTAGTACATTACAAAGACTTGCAACAAACAGGTTTCGAAAACATCCTGGAAAGTTTCAATGATTTTCTTAATATATGCCATAAAAATCAGTGGTGACCACGAGAAGCTACTACAATAAGCCTGGGTAATTCTGTATCCATAAGAATGCTTCAGACCTTGTAAATGTATAGCCCAGTGAGTTAAAAAATAATTTGCATGTTATGCATATTGCAAGATATTGTTGTATAATAACATTTTTAAGAGAAGCACAGGTTTATTATATCTGTATTTTCGTGTGAAATGTTTTCCTATCAACTAGTGGAATGAAATAATATTCCACACCCTTAAATCCTCTAGAAACAAGTATTTCCTCCATACTGGTATGCATTTAATAATAAGCATAAAAGCTCTGCTTGTCATTCTGATATCAAACACAGGCTGACTTCAGCACCCAAAGTGGGGTTTACAAGAATAATTTGCTGTCGGAGGGAGTATCTTTATGTGTTATCATAGGCAGTGACTCAGACAGCAGGTATTTGGGGTTTTTCAAGTTGTCTCCTTTACCAGGAGGATTTAAGGGAGTTCAGAGATTTCTTTGATGCAGTTCTATTTATTTCCAGGGTATGAATATAAGATCTGGTGTTCCTGGGTGCAACAGGAATTAGGGCAGTAGGAAGCAGGTACAGAATAGCAGTTTTTCAATGCCAGCCATGCTTTCTCACGCTGTTATTTGACTTAAAAATCAATCCTAACTAGCTCTCAAGGTCTTGCTGTTGCTGTGATTTCAGGCTCTGCCAGGAGAGGTCTGCTCCTGTTTTCACTCTAGGCCTGATCCAAGGATTTGTCTGACTGCATGATGATCTGCATCATGGAAATGATCCAGGATGGGACTGATGCATCGAAGTATAACCTTAAATTTTCTGAAAAGTCCTTCAGTGATAAATTAGGACATTCATTGCAGCCCTCCCATTAAAGGAAACATGGTTATTGTGTTTGATAAGTTCCTTGTCAGCGGAATTGCAGGGATGGCGTGGGGGGGTGGACCCTTGCACTTGCAAAGTAAATAGTTTACAACCTGTTTCCTCGTATGTCTTCACTCCTAGATAAGAAAGCTAAAACCATGTGGCAGAAAAGTAGGTTAAGTCAATCCTAGTTCCTTGAAGTCGTTGAATCTTTTAAAGTATTTTCCTGTTATGGAAAATGTGTTCTTGTAAAAGGAGCTAAGGAACACAGTGTCTGGTTTGTCCAGTGTGGGTTTTTTGCTCCTTTTCTTTTCTTGGTCAGCAGGGGAAATCACTCGTGTACTCAGCCTTTATTTCATTGAGATGTTTTTCTGCTCTGTTTTTTTTTTGTCATGGAGGTGTTCCAGTGTGTTTTTCTGTTGAAGTCCATGACGCTGTTGGCATAGGAAATGCACATCCTGCTGCTCTGAAGGGGAAAGTAAAGGATAAATGGTGGAAAATAGGGGCATATCTTTCAGACATTAAGTGATTTGTTCATGGCTGCTACCAGTTGTGTTTTACAGGTTTAAAAAAAATACAAATGAAGACTTTGTAACAAAAGTAGCTCCAGTCAAAACCTCTGTTCTTCATTTTATCGTATTAACATTGAATCAGCAAGTGCAAGAGAAGTGTGAAATTACAATCCTTGTATTATATCCAGGTTCCTCTGTCTTGTGGCAAATACTTGCCCCCTAGACTTGGCAGTTGGCTTTGACTCCCGTGAAGGAGGACATCATCACCACATTGGAAATACGAGGCTTGAGATGCTTCTGAAATGAGTAGCTGTGGGTCAGTAATTTAGAGGATCTGCACTGATCAGCCCTGGGGCTCCCAGGGTAGGAAGGATGTGGATCTACTGGAGCGAGTGCAGGGGAGGTCCATGAAGATGATCAGAGGGCTGCAGCACCTCTCCTAAAGGTGGAGTTGTTCAGCCTGGAGAGCCACCCCTCTCCTCGTGCTCTTGTCTTTCCATCTATCAGTAGCTGTGAAGGAAAACAGTATTTCCTGGGCAGAGCACAGGGAGAGCTTTCCCTGGGCTTCTGGGCACTGAATACTGTTATTCCCTCTGGGACAGTGACTCACACTGGTGCTGAGGCGTTTGTCATCCCCACAGGGGTTTGTAGGGTCTGTGGAGGGTTGGGATGGCTCATGCTCTAGGAAGCACATTGAATCTACACCTGCTTACTGATAGACTGGACTAGGATGAATGTGTTTCCAATATTCTAGACACTCTTGAGAGTAGAGGTGAACATTAATATTTAGATATTTAAAAGGTAAAATCCTGATATTTAATTGTTTTTACCCTATTTCTTTGGAACATAATAGGTAATTTAAAAAAAAAAATCTTAATTTTGAATATTGTCCTATGTAAAGAATACTGTTATTTAATTCATAAGCAGAAATTCCTAATGAAGTAATTTATCTTCTTTTTGATAACCTAGCATGAAAAATTTTTATAAGTTTTCTGGCAATCTTGAATAAGTTGTGCTGGCATACGATGAGCAGTACTTAGTGCAAATTAAAGAGAGATTTTTGGCTGCTTGGTGTGCTTAGTTTTCAGGCAATACATTTTGAAATAAATCCCAACAGCTGGAGGTTTGCATAACAGATTAAAAGCAATTTAATAGGCCTGTTTAACCTGTGAGATGGAATTTATTAGAATTGGTGGATATTTAGGACCTTTAAAGGTTTCTTTGGTAGTACAATAAAGGAGTTTCCTCACGATGAAGCTGCTGTATGGCTAATATATACCAGAAGAGTTTTTGGGAAAAGAGCCTTTAAAATTTCTCAATAACAGCTATGAAGAAAAAATGTCAAAGGGAAAATGCAAAAAAATTACTTGGGTGGAAATTGAAATCTCTTGCACACACTTACTGCTGCTGTAGAATATTCTGTTGACCTCCTGATGGTCCATTCAAGCTGTAACATGTTCAGGAGTTTGCTGTCATCTGCCATGAGCTTTGATGTCAGGTTGCTGAATGGAAAAATCTGTACTACAGTAAACTGAACACTTGATCTTCACAAGGCCTTGAATTTTAATGCTGTTGACTTATTTCAAAGAGGAAAAAAAAAAAGCAGTGATCTGAAATCTGCCTTTTGGATACTGAGAGAAACAAAGAATTCTCATTTTTCAGATTGTGTTATGAGTGACAGTTTATTTTTGTTTGTCTGTCTCCTAACAGATTTACACGGATTGGGCTAATCACTATCTAGCAAAATCTGGCCACAAGAGATTGATAAAAGATCTACAGCAAGATGTGACTGATGGAGTCCTGCTAGCTGAAATAATCCAAGTTGTAGGTGAGTTATTTCCTGTGTTTGTGCCAAGTATCCACCAGCTCGCTGAGACAATCCCTGTTTTTATCTTCTACACAAACACGGTGTGCGTGGGGGGGAATCCATCAAACTGCACGGAATTATGTAGATAATTTTCCTTCAGAGACTTTGCTAATTAATTTGAAAAAGCCTTGTCTTAAAGCGTAGTGGAAAAATATTGGATGTTGCTGATAAGATCTCCTGACACATCAGTATTACTCCACATGGCTGAATGTTTAAAAAAAGCAACTCATGAGATATTTTTTTTCTGCTAGGGTGCTGTTAGCCTTCACTATGTCTCATACCTCTTGGGTACTGGTCTGAATATAATTCACAGTGATACTGCCTCCTGTGTTGAACCTCCTGCCTCCACTTGGATTTGGGAGATCCATATATACAGCTGGGAAAGGAGAAGGGGTGTAATTTTTATGTGGCAGAAAAAGAAATCTTCCGTAACGAGTTTTCAGATGAGGAAAATCACTTACCATTAGGACAAATCTCAAATGCAGGCTCAGTTACTTTATCCAAAGCCTTTGGTTCTCTTAAATTAGTGCACTAATGTTCGTAGATAGTGAAAGTACTGAACAATTTTCTCCATGTAGAGCTGCATATTATCTCTCTTCCTTTGGACCTGGATCTTTCATTAGTTCCTTCAGAGGCTCATCCATCTGGTCCTGGGGATGCCACAAAAAACATGCATGGGCCGGTGGAGATTGATGGAATTGGAAAGCCTGCTAATGGGAATTAGGGCAGCCATTGTTAGGAGCAAACTGACAGATCTGAGATGCAAATTAAGAAGCCAGCAATGAATGAACAGAACATCGGTGCATGCATATTTGTGTGTGTTTGAGATGCTGTAAGGGAGCTAATTCCTGGGTTTAAGGGACGGAGCTGCAAGCCCTGTTCTGGGATGACACTGTGAAGCATCTTCCAGTGATTCTGCTGGGATATGTTAAAAAAGATTTTGTCTCTGTGTTGTAGAGCAACATTATATCTCAGTAGCATTGTAGACCTGCCGTGCAGTTACAGAGGTGTAAAAACAGGTTGTGAATTGATTGTGTGTTGACAGGTATTCACTATGAACAATGCTCCTTCCTATATCTGTTTCCTTTAATAGGAAAGATTTTTGGAAACCCAGGAGCAGTTAGGTGTTGATTCCTTTCATGCCTATCTAGCTACCCTGCCTTAACAATGTTGTAGGAAACTTCTGCATGAGAGCACGTGTGCAAGAATACCACCATCAAAATGTGGACTTGGCTATTTCTACCAAATATTTAAATGTAGCTCTTTGAGTATTGACTTGTGAAAACCCTTATGAAATTCAAATTATTCCTTCTAAAATACATAACCAGTTATTGCTTTGATCAGCTTTGCGTTTTGGTTTTGGGTTGGTTTTTTTTTTTTTTTTTTTTTTTTTTTTTTGTTGGGTCATTTTATAGCTGCCTTTTGGCTAATGTTTAAGGTAAGGTCTGCAAGGTTTCAAAAGTTGAAGTATGAGGGGAAGGGTTTCTTTTTCAAAGAACGTTTTTCATGTGAAAGAAAGGTCATATTTAAACATTCTGAATTTAATCCTCCAAATTAACAGTGAAGAAAAGTAATTTGTATCTGCTGTGTATGGCTTTAGGCAGCTGCATCTCAATGTCAAAAAGCTGCTTTCACACCCAGAAGCAGCTTTATCTGTAGCCTGCAAAATCCAAGCTTTTTTCCTAACTACATAGTAAGAAAGCTTTGATGTGTGGTGCAGGAGAGGGGTTTTTTTATGTTATGGTGTGCTATGTGTAAAAGCAGCTATTTGCAAGTCAATTAAAATGTATTTGCAGCATTCTGGTTCATTTCAGTTCAAAATTTATGAGCCTGTAAAAGAATGTGTAAGTAATATATGCCTTAGTAATTTCATATAAACATAGTAGCTGTATTTAAATCCTTGAATGCAGATACACTGAGTCTGACCTGGGTTCTTGGAGGTATCTCTGTACACATGTCCCAAACAAGAGACAGCTCATTCACAAGTTAGTTAGGCTCCTTTCAAGTAATTATAATGGTGCCAATTTATAGGAATACAGCTATCAATTTTTAAAGTTTCATAAATTTAGTTGATGGAGATACTGCATGATACTAATGTGAGAGGTAGTAAATATTATGAGATGGGTGCACAGGACTTGGAAAATGGGATTTGATTAATTCATCTTTGTTTCTGTACGACCAATTCCGAGATGGCATTCTTGGAAGCAGTGTGTGGTCTTCATGTGTAGGGGCTGATGGACCACTCTGGGGAGTACGCTGTGGATTTAGCTGCAGTCTCTTTCAGTTTAACATCAGTTTTTTGTTGCATTGCTGTGGGATAAAGGTGTACTGTGACATGGATATATAAAATGTGACCTACCAGGCAAGAGTCAACTTGCCTTACTGATTTGTTTCTCATGGCTATGACTGCTACTGGAATATCGTGCCAAATGCGATCCTCCTAACTGAGGGAAGCCATGAAGTGGGATGGAGTTCTGACTCTGAGTTCTGAGGATATGTGGGACTGCTAGAAAATACAGCTTTTAATGCATGAATCAAATGGGATGTGAGCACCTACCTTTATTACAGTGAAAAAACTGTGGGAAACTGAACTTTGGTTGTAAGTGGTTCTTCAGACTCAAACACAAAGTCGTGTCAGCATCCAAGGCTGAAAGGTGAAACTGAGCAAACTCAGACTCTAAGGCAAACATTATCCACCTCAGGGATTTCATTGTTTCACCTCTGACCTTAAAGATAGAAACTGTGTTCTTCTGCAGGTTGGGGTAGCGTGTAAGCCATGGTGAAGAATCTTGAGAAGTTGTTTCATGATTTGTGCTTTAAAAAAGAAAAAAATAAATAATTAGAGTTACTGATCTTAAATTTCCTATTTGGATTTAAAACTCTCCAAGCAAACCAAGTGCCATGCTAACATCTCTATATATGTAGTGCTCACTTTTCCACCCAGCAGTGATTCAGCTTCCAGAGCTTACATCTTTTCCGTAGTTTAAAGGAATTCCCTGTCACACTGTACAAGAAGTTGTCAGAGCAGTTGGCTTCTGCCCCAGCTGTCTCTGGAAGCACGACCTAGTAGAGACCTCCAGCTGCTTTTTTTTCTTTTTGTGGCTCTCAGTGTTTTACACGTTCACTTGGACTGGGCAGCTACAATCCAAAACTCTTTTAGTAAGCTGGCAGCAAGTGCTCAGGAAATCACTGGAATAAATGCCCTTGGTTTAGTTTTTTTGCCTTATTGCCTCTTTTTTTTTGCTTTTCAGCAAATGAAAAGATTGAAGACATCAATGGCTGCCCAAAAAACAGGTCTCAAATGGTAAGTAGTAAAGTGGTCTGTTGTTTGTGTGTGCGTGGCTGAGTGATAGTGTGGGACTTTAATGTCTGAGACTTTTAATAACAATTTTTAATTAAAATTTCACAGTAGTGAGACTAAAAGTATAATCTTCAGAACATTAATATTACAGTTCTTGCCCCATTGTGCTCCACAGCAGTTGAATCAGGCCTTATAATTTATCACATATTTACAATCGAGATTATTCTTACATTGCTACTTTATATTTCTGAAATATCACATAATTAAACAGAAATAGAAATAAGGAATTAGATATTTGAAAGTATGATTAAAAGTTCCTGTATCTTTTGACATGAAACAAAATAAATGAGCACTATGCATGAAAAAAAAAAAATTCGAATAGTAAAATTCAAGATGCAACGTGTTGACAGATAAGTTGGTTTGTATCTTGCTTGTATCTGATATTCAAACCTGGGGAACCAAAAATGAGTCCAGGAAAATTGAAGGCATATAATACCTCAAGAGTATATCTGCTGTGAGTATTGCTGAAGCTAAAGGTATAGCAGAATTTTACTAAGAACACAAATAATAAGAAACTGGTTTTTAAAATGCATTTAAATGAAGAGCATTTAAAATTTATGATACTTCAAACAAGGTTGCTTCCTTCTGTATCTTGAGAAAAAGTGATTCTACAACATGAATTCTAGTATCTTCCTTTGTCATTGCAAATGCTTGCTTTGGGACACTTGGATATATGTTCTCTGTGTGAAGCTATTTTAATATTTTTTATTTTTATGACTGTTCCTCACTGCCCTTACCTCCATGACTTCAACATGAGCACAGCCACTCACGTAGTAAAATGAAATAAAGATTTAAGGAGAGCTTGACATCTTAAGTCAAAACCCACACTCTGTTCTGCTCTTCTCCACTGGCTTTTTGTTGTTTCTTGGAAGTTATCAATCTTGTTGAAACCGTGGAGCAAGCGCTCTGTAAAAAGAAAGCCATCAGAAAGATTTATCATTGCTGCTTCCTACTGCTTTGAAGAGGGTGGTTGCTGTTCTTGCTGTAGCCACAGCAGCTGTCTGGAGTATAAATAATGAGGAAATTTTGACGATTACTATAATTTAATGTTCCACAAGTGTGTCGTAAGAACTGAGTTTCATTCAGGACTGGAGTCTGTAACCAGTTCCAGGAACTTAGCAGCTTAAAAAGTCACTTCAAATCATGACTCTCAATGGAGAGAAGGCGTTGCTCTGTTGGATTGTGGGATGCGTGTAGTGGGCTATGGAAGCCGGATCAGGTTATAACCAGAGGCATGCAGGGGGCATGTGCTGGGTCAGGAATGCTGAAGGGAGCTGGAAGGATGCATTTGTTCTGTGCTGCCTGCTCTGATGTTACTCCACTTTCTCATTCAGGAGGGTGCGGTGAGTGGGACAGTCCCCCCCCCACTCCTGAGACCTGCAGTCACAGCTGGGCATCCACAGCAGTTTTCCTCATGTGAGAAAAACGAGAATTATGCTTAGGGCTTGCTTTTGTCGGGTGCACATGCTTACAGAGCTCTTTGTCATCTGACTATAAAAATACTGTTGTTGCCTAGAGAAGCTGTGGCTGCCCCATCCCTGGAAGTGTTCAAGGCCAGGTTGGAGGGGCTTGGAGCAACCTGGTCTAGTGGAAGGTGGAACTAGGTGATCTAGATGATCTTTAAAGATCCTTCCAACTCAAACCATTCCGTGATTCTTCTAAGGCAGAACATAGTCTTGTAAGACAGAACTGTGGAATCTTCATAGGGGTGATGTTCATGCAGTTACTTGCAGTGTTTAGGGACACAGCCCTTTGGCAGGTCTGGGACAAACGTGTTACAGTGCTTGTTTTAGGTACAGCAGTCTTCAGCCTTTGCATTTCAGTACACTCTCTTGATGCAGCTTGCAGGGTCCTGCAGAGTGTGGGAACTGGTGTTTGTGTCTAGTACCTCTGGCTCAGACAGGTGGCAGAGGCAAGGCCATCCAGATACTTAGGTAATGTCCAGTCTTTTTTCAAGTGAATCTTTAAGTTGAAAGTGTCCATTTCCATATTAGAGTGCTTGAAAGGTGAGCAGCACAGATGAGGAGATTTGGGGGCATTAAAAAAAAATAACATAGCACCAAAAAATGGAGATTTAACATTGGTCATTATAGAGAAATACAGAGGGAAATCTAGATCTAGAATATAGAAATACAGATCTCAGAGGGAAGCCTTCTACCATCCTCTTTTCCCTTTTTAGACTCCCAGTGCCTTGCGCAGACACATGTGAGCTGAGCTGTGAAGAATCAGCTCACTCCCAGCCAGGTGTATCAGCTTAGAAAGGTGGACCAAATCTGTGTCTTCCCAAGTCCATTAAAGGAAGTGGGGGGAAAAAGTGTCTTTGCTTCCATGTGGCACAGTCCCAAGCCGGGGGTGCCAAACCTGAGGGAGCTCTCTGCGGAGCCAGATCTGGCCTCTTTGCCTTATTCCCAGTGTTGGAGAGCATCAGGCAAATTGGCCCAAACTGAGCTTTAGAGACAGCTTGGGTCTGTCAGGCTCCAAGCCAGTGCTAATAAGCCTTGTCAAGTGAAGTTTAGTACTGCAGAACCATGTGGGACCATCAGTGCTTATCAGCCTCGTCCCAGTGCCAAAAATGACATGACAAGGACCCCACTGGCTCAGTGAAAAATCACTTAGGTAAGAACCTGTCCTCCCATCATCATCCTGTCTGGGTTGTTCTGCTGAGGGGAGTATCCCTGTCTTCCTTTGCTCCAGATAAGAGTTGGCTGCCTTTTATATAATCTGTTATAGACTATTCTATAGCTTGTCCTCTGCATAAGATGTGTTTCAGGGTTTTTTTCCCCCAAACCTCTATATTTTTGTACTGTAGATATTTGTCTAAACAAAAGCCTGTAATTCTGATGATTAGTTCCAGCTGGATGCAGAAAAGACTGTGGGTAATAGGGGATGTACTTGTATGGAGCACAGGCTCTGGGAGCAAGAACATTTGGAGAGCATCACGGCATTTGGGTTTTTAAAATAAAACCCCAGAAAACGTTGGCATGGTTCTTGATAACTGGGTGAAGGACAATAAATCAAGGCCAGTTTCCTCTCCTACACACTTCTGAAAAGAAGACTTAGGTGAATAAACCTGAGTAGGGCTATTTCTGCTAATATTGTTTGTTTATAGAAAAACAGAGGTATTTTTGTTTTTATTTTTCTTGCTTGCTTCTTGTTTAGGGCACAATTTTAGAGTTTAACATATGGCATCTTGCAGAATATGGGAGGTTAGTACCTGCCCTCCTAGGTACTATAGATTCTTATTGATGTGGGTGCTTTTGCAAGTGCTGAATGTTACCTCTTGTAAAAAGGTTCATAACACATTTGTAAAATGATAAATCCAAAGTGTATGAGTTGTCTATGCTACATTATATATATATGGATCTAGCAAAGCTGAAACGTGCTGAAAGGAAGAGAATTGGAGAATCTGTGGGTGGATACACCAGACTTTCATCTTCCCATGTCTGGGGAAGTTGTGGGACACCCAGGACAAGAATTTGGAGCAATAGAAAGGCACGTAGGCTTAACAAACACCACAGCACCTCCTATAAATAGGCGAGGAAATTACTGTGGTTCGCCTGTGGGTTGGTGCTTGGGCTTTATTATTTTTCAGGATCACTTTGTGTCTATAAGTATCTGTTCTCAAATAGCAAGAAGGAGGTATTTATTTTTTTCTTGCGTTGACAGGAAGTTTTTAAGAATCATCTCTTTCTGATGCAGATATCAAGCTGTAGTGATAAATTAATATCATTCACTCTTCCTACTGCTGTTTGTCTTGTAAACAAAGGATCTTGTGCTACAGTGTGGGTCAGAGCCAGCATTTCTTCCCAAGAACTCCATAGAAGTTGTGATGAAGGCTGTGTTTTTAGTACAATAACTTAATTTTCAAGGAAACTTTACTTCCAGTGAGGGGAATATGACTGTTATTTTAATATTTGACTGATTTCTTGCATTCTGATAATGTGCTCTTTTGTAATGTATGTGACACGTAAGGAACAGTTTGTATGGAAATTCTCCAGCCTGGTGGGGACCTTGGTTTTGAATTGAGCAGTGCTGAGAATCTAAACTCAGCTGTTGGAGAAAGGTATCCACTTCTCTTCTCAGTGTGATCCTTGCCAGCTCTATGAATTTTAGGGTTTTTTTAATCGAAATAGCATAGATGTTGAAATCTCCATTACTAATTTGTGTGTATGGCATATGTTATCCATATTTCTGTGTTCTTTTTCTCAAGAGCACTTTAATGAATTGATGTAATGAATGAGTGCTGCCATGATGTGGTCCATACTTACAGGAGATAGCTGGGTTCACACATTCATGAAGGAATAATATGAGCTGAAACCATCGGCGTCACCCGAGCAGCTGTCTATGTGTGTGTGGTACCCACTAAGGGAAGGAGCTGCTGTGTTATGTACAAATAACTGAAAAAAGCTGTTGTATTAAAAAAAAAAAATTCTTAGTTGCTTGTATTCTCACAGAAAAGAATTCTGTCTCTGGTCTTCAAGAGCAGGTGCCCACTTTAACCTGCTCCTCTAAACATTTTGAGCAGTTTTATACAGCCAGTGTTGTCCAAACGTTGCCATAGCAAGGTGCAGTAAATCTGCCAGGCTGTTGCTCCAGCCCCCCTGAGTCCCAAAGCCAAGGAGGGCTCTGCTGCTGGGCCATGTGCTGCTAAATCAGGGGAGCATCTCTGCTGGAAGATCAAAAGCATCACAAGCACATTTTTTCTCTGTGAATTTCCAGCGTAGGATTTTTGGAAACTTATCCCAGGGGTTAAATATAGCCATGTATTTTCAAGTAATCCAACTCCAAGGCTGAGCAAATGTAGTAGAGTAAACTTTCTCATCTTCTAAGCCTTCCCCCATTTTGCCTGGGGAGCTTGTAACTTACTGGGAGCATATGTTGAGAAGTTTAATCTGGTTTGATGTTACCGTGGTAACAGATGGGTATCTTCTGGCCCTAATCTGTGGTGCAGTTCCTCACAGCTGAAGGTCAGCTGAGGGGGAAGACACCCCCAGTGCTTTGCCAGCCTGGCCAGTGACAGACACTGGCTTGGCTGCTGTGACTGCCTGTGCAGGGACATGGCCAAATAGCAAGTTCCGGAATGTTGAAAGCATTTTCTTTAAGCTCTCGGGGTTTCTGTTGGTCATGTATGAACCCACGTTGTGATGTAGACAAGAATGATTTACTACAGAGATGATCTGCCAGGTTGCTTGTACTTATCTGTCCTTCAACCTCAGTTTATATGACTCTTGCTTCAAGATAAGATTGATTTTACTGTCTCTATTTTTTTCCAGATACCCAGACTGTTGTTATGCTGCCATGCTTACCATTTGTGCATGGTAATCAGTGAGACAGGCGTGGTTGGATCAGAGGTTTCTGTGCTGCAGAGTTTGCAGTCTAAATAAAACCACAAGCCCCCCACTGGGCCCCCCCATCATCCTGTGTAGAAAATAACAGGATAAATAGAGCTGGACCGGATCAGGAAAGGCCGATATGTACATCTCCCTGCCATGAGGCATGGCAGTGTCACTAAACAGAGATTTGTTTCGTTTCTGGAGGGGAAGGCTTCCAGAACTCTTTCAGCATGCAGGGTGTGTGATAAGGCAGTGTGTGCCTCCTGTTCTGTCCGTTGGATGGGTGTATAGGGTGCCTTTGGAGACACTGCTGCTGACACTCTTATTTCATTCCCATAATGGATCACCTTCGTGGTCCTCAGTGGGCTGCTCTCAATTCTTCACCCTTTACTGTGATGCAAGAATTTGTATATCATCTGTCTCTGAAACAGTGTAAGGTTCGATAAAGAGCAACAAAGTAATTTTTATGGAAAAAAATGAAATATATGAGCTCCACTATAAAGACAGAATTAGATTCTATTTGATCGTTTATGTCACAGTTAAATGGAATTTTTTGCATTTTGAATACCTTTGGTTCTACCCTAGGCATGTGGACTAAATACATGAAACAGCAAAGGGATTGAGGGGCCAGGGTCATTCCACATGTGTATATGGAGATGTCTGCAGCTTTCACTTATATATTTACACCTACACCAAAGTCTAGAAACACCATTAACGTAATTTTCTGCCATGACCATTACTGATGTAAAATTATTACATAAATATACAGGTTATGCAATACTTTGCAAACACAGCTTCTTTCTGTGCTTGGCATAAATGGGGAAAACTGAGA
The DNA here is from genome assembly GCA_013397775.1 of Eulacestoma nigropectus. Lineage (NCBI taxonomy): Eukaryota > Metazoa > Chordata > Aves > Passeriformes > Eulacestoma > Eulacestoma nigropectus. Next base: position 310,551 of record VZTE01006169.1, read on the forward strand.
AATCATGGACAAGAGGCTTTTCTAACTAAAAAGAAAATGTTAGGTTGATTTCATTTGAGGACAGGTGGAAGTAAAAATTCATTTATTATTCTCCTTCGGCTTGGTGCTATAAGAATTAAGGCTGTTTGTATGGAAATTACTTCTCATGCCTGGGTGTTTCTTTCTTTTTACAGGAGATGTAGTGATAAGCTCTTCACTGTGGAATATCTGTGTAAACAGATCATAGCTGTTACAAAGAATTAAACAGTCCAGAGAAATAAACTTTTTGTCTCAGTGTCTTGTCACAAATCTTTCATTTCCAGCCACTGCTTGTACACTGTAACGGTGTGATAAATGGTTATTTTAATTAGCTATTCCGTGAAGGTAGTGCATATCTAGAGCATTTTATTCTTTTGGTTTTTATGCAGAGCTATTTTTACATATACAAGCAGTACTACTGCACTTGTTCTGAGCAGTTATGCAGGGGAATTTCAGTAGGAGATGTTATCCAGGATCCAGGTGCAGGAAGGAGAGGGCACATATGTGTTGGTGCCACTGGAATAAATCCCTTGGGAACAGGTGAAGCTGTGAGCCTCAGGCCTGCAGACACAAGAATGCCTGTCAGCCCGGCTGGGAGGGAACGCTGTGCCTGGGAACGGGCTGTGGCCGCAGCTCCCTTCCCAGGGACCTTTTTTAGAAATGAACAACTGTCCATGACTGCATTGCAGGAGGTTCTTTCTAAACAAGTTTCACTAAATTCTTGATTCATTCAAGTTAATGATACACAGAGCCTTCAACATCTGAGCTGGTGTTTGAGGACAGAGAGCAGCCAGCGCTTGGTGCACTGAGTGGTGTTAGTCTCAGTCCTTCCTTTTAAGCACTTGTGCACTTGGAAAAACACTGGTTTATGTAGATTTCAAGGACATTTTAGGAAGGAGTCCACCTTTGCTAGATATTGATGTTTAGATTTAATCATAAATGATGAAATTATTTGAGTTGGAAGGGATCGTAAAGACCACCTAGTTCCAAACCCCCTGCCATGGGCAGGGACACCTTCCACCATCCCAGGTTGTTCCAAGCCCCATCTAACCTGGCCTTGAACACTTCCAGGGATGGGGCAGCCACAGCTCCTCTGGGCATCCTGTGCCAGGGCCTCCCCACCCTCACAGGGGAGAATTTCTTCCTAATGTCTGATCTAAACCTGCTCTCTCTCAGTTTAAAGCCATTCCCCCTTTTCCCAATTGCACAGCACGTAACTTTCAGCCTGGGAGCCCCAGATAGAAAAGGGTCTTCCATGAGCAGCCAGGGAAGGTGGAAGTAATGCATCTGTGAGTCACTGCTGTCCTCATTGTGGGTTTATTGAGCACAGCCATGGCTTCTCCCCACCTTTTCCTCTTTTCAGTTACACATAAACAGAGATGCAGTGCCAAGAAATACAGTTACTGTAGTATGTGCTAAAATCTTGTCAAGAGAGTTTCATCTGTATCCTAAATTAATGATTCTCCAGAGGCAGGATTCTTTGTTGATACTTGTTTTGCAAAGTTGAGCTTGTTGTTCCTTAATCATAATTTAGAACATCTCAAGATTTCAATTATTCACAAATTATCCACTTTAACTTTTCAAAGGTCTGATCCTGAAGAGCTAAGCCAAAAATAATATTTCCAGGGATATTTTTCAAAGAAATAGCTCTTTACTTTTGTTTTTCCCCATGGGAAAGTTTCAGTTTTAAATAAATAAACCTGAAAAAAACCAACCTGAAAGAAACCTGAAAAGCTGAATAAAGCAGGAGCATTTCTACAACCCTCCATGTGCCTCTCTTTGAGCAGATCAGCTTTGGCAAATCTTGGGAATTGCCCTGGATGGCCTGAATCCATTCACAATACAAGCATGCCCCTTGGATGCTCTTTGTTGTCATTAGAAATTTTGGCCAGTGTGAATCACAGTTCTCTCCGTGGGGCTTTCCTGCCCTCATTTCTATTCACACTTTTAGGAGTGAATGTTGAATATTTGTCCCGTTAGTTCTGCAGGAAGAGCTGGAAACACAGGATAGCAAAGGTTTTACTGGGATCAAAGAGAAGAGGATGCGCGAGATGAGGCTTAGGCTTAAAAACCCAACGTAAGGCAATTTTAAGAGAAGAGTCAACTCTTCATGTATATTTAAACAGATTTTTGTTTCTGTGGGTAGATCTGCCACAACTTGGCTTCAGAATATGGATTAGCTTCATTTGCCCTTAAGTTACATCTTTTATTTTATTTCTAAGGTGCCCACCAAGTTACGTCAAAATCCTGAAACTTAATTTTGGGAGACATTTTTATCCAAGCAGTCAGGAGCAGCAGATGAACACTGGGAGCAACACATTATTTTCTTTTTAAAAAGATACATTTTGATGGGGATAACTACTAATGAAGATTTATTTTAAGCAGAGCAATAAGAGTTAGTATTTATATCCTTCTGGGACAAATGGAATTCGCAATTCTGCTGTGGTATTTGTTATATACAAGTATGTTTAGGAAATAGAGCAAATGAGATATTATTGGAATGGAGAGCCCTTCCTCCCCCAAAAACTCCAGGGTTCTGAGGATTGTCAATGTAATGACTTAAAATTTTAAGGCTCTTTCTAAACTTTAGAATATAAAAATATGAGGGTAAAAGCCTTATTCAAAAATACAGAAAAGAAATAGATTTTGTCCTAAGAAACAGCTTGTGTTAGGCTATTTCCTTGTTTCTGCACTGTATGTGCAGTCTGCTGGAATATTGCATAAAGGTTTGTGAGGCTTTAAAAACTTTCATATGAATTCAGTCTTTTTTCTTTTGAAAATTAATATACTGCACATAACATTGAGCCACAAATTAAATGGAAAGCACTGTTTTCAATATAAGAAGTGGCTTTTCTGGATAAGCTCATAAAAACTCCCCATTTATCACTGTAAAAGTTGGGAGCAGAGGTCTTGCATCACAATGTGAGAAACTCTCCCTGGTTTGTTAGTGAAGGAACCTACAAGTTTAATTCTGGTTTTTGTTTGAGAAAAACATTGTGTCTGTGGCAAGGGCAGCACTGGTTATCCTTTACCTTGTGTGTTTGACTTGGCAGAGGTGGACAGACAGCTTTGGCTGGAGGCAATTTCCATATTCAGGTTTTTGTCTGATAGAGTCAATGTTCAACAATGTCAGTGCCCACCTGTGGATCTCCATTTACAGGCTATAGGATGGGGATATTTTGAGTTTGGGTTTTTTTTATTTGTTTCTGGCATATCCTGTTCTGCTCTTGCAGGCCAGGGCATGTTTTCTCTCTAGCACTGGCAAGAATAGAAATTGAAATTGCTGCTATATGACAAGCACAAAGACTTGTGTGATGATCTAGTCTTGGACAGTTCTCCACGTTCAACACTTCGCCATGGTGCCTTCTGCTCCCATCTTGTCAGGTTATTGAGGTTAAGAGGAAGTTTTCAGGTAGCTTTTCCCTCTCTGAGTATGAGAATGGGAGTGATGACACTCGATATGTTATGTCTGAACAGAAATTTAATTCTGCGGGGCTGTTGGGGTTGTTTTTCATAATCTCCTAATTAAAAGAAAGGAGGAGGAGGAGCCCTGGAGGCTGGCAGCCCCTCTGGTGTGGGCTCAGCAGTCCTTGGTTGGCATTTAGGGACATCTCAGAGTAAATACCTATCATATAAGGATGTGGGACTGACAGCACACGTTGATAGTTGATTACACCTGAAATAGTTTAAATGTGGTGATCTAAAATTGCAAATTCATTTCATGATTTTGGCCAGGAAGTTGAATAAGGCTCAGTTTTGGATACTCCTGGTAATATTTCTGAGTGAGATAATCACTGTGGATGGCTGTGCTTGATTTTCTTTCTTTTGCACAGCTTTCCCCTGTTTTGGGTAGGCAGGAAATGAGAGCATCCAGCTGCCATCTTTCCTGCTTTGCTTTTGCTGTATTAAATGTTGCTGACAAAGCAAATGAGAAATCAGAATTGTCAGCCAAAAAACAATTGCAGCTCATAGTGAAACAGAAAATATCCACTCCCCCTTGGCAAATCCAGTCCTTTCACATCTGCTTAAAGGGTTTAAGCAATATGTGGACTTGGCAAAAGAAGGGCCTGTAGAGTCTGGGTGATGATTTGCTGCTGAATGCTGCCATTACAAGGAGGCAACTGTACTTTGTGTTGGAAGTCACCAGGATGCAGAGTCATTGGGGTTTTGCTTAGAATCACAGAATGGTTTGGGTTGGAAGGGACTTTAAAGACCATCTCGTTCCAGTTCCCTGCCATGGGCAGAGACACATTCCACTAGACCAGGTTGCTCCAAGCCCTGTCCAACCTGGCCTTGAACGTTTCCAGGGATGGGGCAACCACAGCTCCCTGTGCCAGGGCCTCACCACCCTCAAAGGGAAGATTTTTTTCCTACCGTCTAGCTGAGATCTGTCCAGAAACTTCACATCTGTCCTACACACATCTAAATGGTCTAACTACCACGCTGCTACTTCAGAATAGCTTGTTATCTCCAGCCCTGTCTGCACTGGGGGCATCTTTCTCCATAAAACAATATTTTCATATCATTAATAGTTAATACAGCCGGGGCCAGAGGCAGAATCCTTCCTTGGAGCTTTTATGAGTGAAATTCATGACATGTTGCTGTGTTGGGAACTCATCTCTTCAAACAAGCAACTTGATTTCTGATGCATTAGACTGATTCAGCCAAGATCGGGATTCTTGATGCAGGCCAGCAGTTGTTGTGTGGGAAGGACGTTGAATTCTTACCAACACTAAATTTTAATAATTTCAGCTGTAGTCCTGCATTCAGAGTTTCACTTTCTTCTTGGATTTTCTCTCATTTCCTCCTGTTTTCCTTTTCAAGCTCTATTTTTCCTCCGAAATCAACTAATTCCTCACATTCCTGCCATGCTGCCATGTAGTGTTGTTAATGTTTCTCCTTTGTAAGGAGAAAGGGACCTTTCATATGGCAGTGAGGTTCCAGGTTGCTCAACCTGTGGTCCAATACAGACCTGTGATGCAGAGTCATCCATCAGCCTGGGGATGGGGATGCTGTGTCTTAATTCAGTGGCTACAATGCTCAGAAAAACTGGGGGGTTATTCCATCGGAGAAATGGAGTGGTTTTAAAGGGAGCTCCTTGAATCTGAATAGGATGAGATTAGGACATCAGCAAAGAATGCTGTATAGCACCATGAATGAGGACATGGATGCGGAACTCAATACCCAGATGTAAATCTTAGTCTTGTGCTCACTCTGTCCTAAAAGAGAGTTTATGCAAAGATGCAGGTCCTGGGGAGAGAAGCAAGCAGAGCAGGACTGAGAGAGCTACTGCAGATCTGGAGTGGGGATGAGATATTGCTTATCTTTAGTCACTAACTTGCTTATTGGGAGAGAAGACATCTGCCCACAGCTGTGGAAGTCTGAAAATGTTCTTGGAATGATGCAGCTTGTTAAGTGCAGGTAGTAGGAATGGATCGATCCTTTTATGTGGTGTTTATTCTTGAAAAGGTGAACTTTGGTTTTCCGGCCAAGTCCCAAATCACCTCAATAAAAGAGTTGAAAACTTGAAAGAGTTGTTGAGTACTGAAGAAGGAAATGGATCAATTGACTGTTGGATCTTATTGAACTGTGGATAAATGAACCTTTGAACTGCACCCTGCTCCAAACTTCTAAGGTCTGAGCAGTGCAGGAAATGTATTTTGGTACCTCTCTGGGTTTTGGAGTATATAATTTACTCAAAGTGTACTATATACTTTGTGTACTTTATATTATATCTCAAAGTATAATGAGGTTGATAAAAGTGTTTCTAATGGTTGAAATCATAGTTCAGCAATGCCAATAATTTCACCCCCCCCCATGATAGAAGAAAATCTTTCTATTGTTATAGATAATAAATTAATGTACCCTGAGAGAAATCCATTTGAGAGGTTACCTGGCAGCTTCCCTGGTACTTTTTTATTGCTTTGAGCAGGACAGGGAGCTCAGGTTCTAGAATGCTGCCTTAGCCCTCACTTGTGTATTTTTTTGAGGGCAGGCAGGAGCTGACAGGGCAGCTGGATTTTTCATGTTTCCTTTTGATGTCTCCACGCTTCACAGAATAAAGGTAGTTATGTGGGACCAGGTGTGAGGCTTGGTGTCTGTCTCCTTCCTTGTCCATACAGTGGATGCAGTTTTTGGTTGCAATGTTTTAGGAATTAATAAATTAATGTTTGAGAGATGTTCAAACATAAAGACTCTATTTTATCACTTGCTGGTTGCCATGGTTAAATAAAAAAAATTGCTCAATAGGATCATCCAAAAGTGTTTTGTGTAACCACACACAAAACATGGTATTTCCTAAAATGTTGTTCCTTGCAGCCCCTCGAGGTGTCCAAGCTTAGGCTTTTGCATGGAAGTGCTTTGGTCTGGGATGGGGGCTGGCATCTCTCTGCATCTTCTGGTTATGACAGCAGAGCTTCAGTGGGAGCTTGGTGGGAAATCAGGTGTGAGGCTACTGCAAGATCCCTACTGTAATGCTGAGATAAGAGTGGAAAACATTCCTGACTCATCCAGCCTCTCTGGAGTTCCCTTTCTTAGGTAGGGTTTAGGTCCAGTCTGTGTATAGCAACCGGAGTTGTGTGTAGCAACTGACAGCCAGACCTGTTGTGCACAAGTCCCTACCTGGTGAAAATTGATTTTATCCCATGAAACTTGTTCCCATTGTACCATCTGTGCGAGGGGCAGGACGTGCCCCTCAGCGAGTGACCAGAGTGGCCTGGCGTTTCTGACACGTGGGGAATGCCGTGAGGGAACGCGCTTCGCATTCCGGCTGGGGTTTCCAGTTGCAGCTTTTATATTCAACTGTTGGTATGGCTGGAAACTTCTGCCAGCTGTCAACTTCAGAGCAAGTGGCAATCTGCCTTCTCAAACAAATGGCCTCCATGTTTATTTTCGGTTTCACGTTTGTTACACTTGTTGTAGGTTACAACTCCTGGCGCAGAACATCAGTGACCCTCTAGTAAGAAATGCTGTGATTGCCTGTGGTGGCTGGGGCATGAACTAACCTGCTTCATGCAAATGCAAATAACAGAAGGCCCTGACCCGTGGCATAATCAGTTTACAATCAATGGAATAATCCATGTAGGACCTCAGTAACTGAGAGGGTTTCATGCTATGGTTTCCACATCATGAGCAACGGGACTTTTTATGGGATGCAAAGACTGAGTGTACTCTTACAATGCATTTTCTTTTTTGTGTCTCTCTTTTTGTTTGTTTGTTTGTTTGTTTTTTCTTGAACAGATTGAAAACATAGATGCATGCCTGAGTTTCTTGGCTGCTAAGGGGATTAACATCCAGGGGCTGTCAGCAGAAGGTGAGTCCATTGGTTTTTTAAGCTTTCATGTTAAATGAGGAACCTGGATTACTACTGGTGATTGCAACTAGAACATGGAGTGTAATGGAAGTTTAATAAGGTTAATTGATAACTTCTGACAATCTTTACTTGTTTTTTTCCCCATCTCAGTGTGAAAGGTAGATAAAATACATATCTAATTTCTTCACAGCTGACTTGTAAAAATAATCAATGAGACCAAATTAGAATTCAGCCACTTCTTTCTGTTTAAAACCAGGAATTTCTTACCTCAGTTCTATGATTTGCACATTGATCAGTGTATATTTTACAGATATAAGTGAACTGCTGTCAGTTGTTTGCCTTTTGAGAGAAAAAATTATTTCCTTGTTCTTCAATTATTCTCTTAATTGAACAACCATCCTGCTTTCTTCTCATTTTAAAGATTTTTATTGTTTCCAAGTGCACAAAACAATCAAATCCAAATGTTTTGAGCCAAAACAAAAAGACATTTTGACTTCTCATTAATCACTCTGCTTTTGAAGAGCATCAGAATTTTTCTGAAACCAAACTAGGTTTACTCTATTCCCTTATGCCATTGCATATCTGCCAGAATGTGTGGTACTTGTGGGCTCAGAAGCTGTTTAGCTATTATCTTATTAAGAGATCAAACAGATTTCTGCCATCCTCAGCACCAGCTTTCACTTGTATTTTCATTTAAATATATTGGAAAAGCAGTTGGGTTCAGGAGCTGAATATATTATATGACATCTCCATCAGTGCTTTACAGAACAACTAATTGAATGTGTGGCATCAGGTGAGACTTCAAAGTTACGTTTGATGACTGAGTCTCTTCACAAACCTCGTTTGGAGGAGGAGGCTGCAGCAAAATAGCAGATATTTAGAATGCATTGTTTTAACCTGAATATACCACAGCTAGTAGAAGAGGAGGCTGAATGTTAGGTGTATCCTTAGACTGGATTAGAACAGCAATAACAAATATTTTCTTCCAAAGAGAAGCTTTACTATGCTCCACCTGAGTACTGCCAGCATTTTATGCCTCAGTTGCTCAGTTATGATCAGAAGGGTTCTCATGTCAAGAAAAGAAAGCATGAGCTGAAACTTCAAACAGCAGAAAGTTTGTTTGCCAGGAAATGATTAAAAAGAAAATGCAGCTGAGTCAGTTGTAAAAGCCAGTTTTGACCTTAGCATGAAAATATTGTAAAAATACATTTCACATTATTTACCTGTCTTGATAGAAGGTAAAATCTAAGCGAAATCGCAGATGAGTGACGAGAAAACTGCCTGGGTGTACAAAGTTGGCAGCGTGGTGTTGCTCACGCTGGGGAAGGGACAACTTGATTAATGCTCATGGCTCTCCTGCCAAGTCACAAGTCAGGCCCAGCAGGATACATGTTATGCCATGGCCTTGCTGATTTGGGGTTTCTCCCTTTCTTTTACACTATCTAGGGATTAGTGTTTTAAATCACATGGAAGCTAAGAAGGGACCAGTAATGTTTGCTGCCAGCATATAAATGAGAACATTGACTGGCTCCACCACTAACATTGAAGGAAGAGAGTGACAACTAGAGAGGGGGAGGGAATGAATATATTTTTATAAAATAAGTTAAAAGACTTGAATGCAACAGTGAATTTCTCTTTCTAGTTGCTCCGGATTCTGTGTTGAGGAACACAGAATCATTTAAAGTGAGGAATGTTGTTAGCAAACAAGCCAATGTTCCTGTGCAAGTTGCCAAGACCTGCTAGGTCAGCTGCAAATAACTTTATTTACTTCACTGGCAGATCCTCATCTAGGAGGAAGGAAAAGGTTGTGATTGCTTCCAAACGGGAATAATCACTGAAATCTCCTGGGTTTGTTAAGAGCACGTTTTTCAATAGGGCAGCTTCAGTGTGGAGGAGAGTTAATGATTCAAAACTGGAATTTGGATGACTCCTAAATGTTGAAATAATTTGGGACTGCATGTGTCATATCCTTCCAGTGTTGAAAAATCCTGCTTTGATATGTGTGTGCCACTTACACAGTCTGTTTTTATGGATTTATGCAGTGGAGATGCTGAGGATCTGCAATCACTGATGATGACCATGCTGTGCCAGAAGCAGGCCCCTTCCCCAGAAATGTGGAGGCAAAAAGGCATACCCTTATCAAAGATCCTTAAAAATCTAAAATTTCCATTTGTAGTTACTAAAGAAAATTACAGAGAGCTGGAGACCTCTTTTCACTTCTTGCTGCAAATTTTTATTGTCCATTCTTTGAACTGTCTCTCCATACCCCTGCCCTTAGACTTGATTTAGACTCCTGGAATTGCAGCTGCCCAGCGAAGCTTGCTCTCCCTCACACAGTATCTCCTTGCTGCCGAGATTTTGAAGAATGTGGAGGACATAAATGTGCAGTAGAAACTCAAACTGGTGTCACAGATAAGCAGCTGCACGTCTTCTGGGTGACAGATCAGCTGGATAGCAATCACCTGAAGACATCATGGAACAGTGGTGTAGGGGAAGCAAGCACCAACAGAGATATTCCAGGATGGAAATCTCCAAAGAGTAGATTGTGGGATTTCTTCTGACAACCAAATTCCAGTTTCCTCTCAAGTGGCTGGAGTGTTTGTTCCCAATATCCAGGACAGTAATTTTTGGCTCCACATTTAGATTGGGTGGGTGACATCCTTGTCCTTATCTAAGTCAATATGATACTGGAGCTGACCATGGACTGAAGAGGGCTTGAAGCAGGAAGCATTTGAGACTCTGCTGATGTGCAGAGTGCAGTGAGGCTGAAGTACTCTTTGAAATACTCCTTTTGTATGAAGTGCAGGGTAGAACTGCCAGAATTACCTCAGTTTTTAAGAGAAAAGAAACAGAAGTACCTCTGAAAGTCCGATTTAAAATGTTTTGCTTCAAGTCCAGAGTGAAGGAGACTCCTTTAACTCACTAAAAGTGTTCTTTTGATTATCTTTATTTGGTCAAAAGCAGGTTGCTCTTCTGATAAATACAGCAGAAAACTGGCAGCCATAGAAAGCAGCAGGTCGTAGGTGGGTTGCTGTTATAATTGCCTCTCACTTCACATGGAAATCAGTTTCCAGTTGCATATAGCTTTGCTAAATTTAAACAAGCAGGCCCATGGTAATTTCTTTTATCTTCTGGCCTGTATTTGTACAGTTAAGCTTCTCAGTGCCTCTGGGTCTGTTTGGTTATGCTTCAACCTGTGATTAAGTGCTACTTTCCTTACAGTTCCTGTGAGTAATTTGAGTTCTTTACTGGAGATAAAGAAATCCTTTTTACTGTGTTCTGCTGTATTTTGTGTCTGTTTTACTTTATTGTCTGCTTGTCCTCCCAAGCTAAACAGAGTTTATTGAGGAGAACCTGCAGATTAGAGGAGGAACCTGCCTGGTGCAGTGAGAGAAGGGTGGGTTTGTGCATGGCACTGCATGGGAGCAGGAATGGACTGGGGAAAGGGGAAAGAGGCAGGATTAATTGGGACCCCGTTGTTCAGGAAGAGACTGAAATTAGTCAAGAAAACAAAGGAAGACTGAAAATGTCTGCTGAAGGGCCCTGGGAATGATAATCCATTAAACAAGGGAATGCAGGGGCACTGGGAGACAGCTCTGATGGAGGGGCCAGGCTGCAGGGAGGAAAAAGTGGGTAGGGAAACTGAGTCAAGAAGTATGAGAGGAGAGGAATATCCTGAGTCTGGGGGATGACCAGGGCCACTTAGAGAAGTTCTAATATTCTCTGAGGACATGGACATGGGCTGAGACAAATTTAAGAAAAAAAGTAAATTATATTAGTGGCTGAGAAGGGAAAGTAGACTGAAGTGCAGGTAGACAAGGAGAACAAAGCTGGAAGCTGGCACAGGAAAGGAAACAACAGTTTTAAACCATGAGCCTCAGATGTGCTGGGAGAAGTGCTTAGGATTAGGAGCAGAAGCTTGTTTACACAGCAGATGAGCAATGTAAGCAGAAATATGGCTGGGAGAGGGAGTAAAGGATGGAGTGGGGCCCATCACAAACTCAGAGCAACCTTTCAGCCAGAACTGGGAACAGAAATTAAAATCCTGGTTCTTGCCTTTATGCTTGGCCACTGTCTTGCCATATGTTCTTTTCTTCTTTCTTTCTCATAGGGCAACAGTGAGCTTTATTAGTTCAAGTGATCTGTACAACACTGGCAAAAGTTTGTCTGTTTGGTGTAGCTTTTTTAATTTAGGAAATTAAACATGCTAAATAATTAAGTCAGGACATTAAGGTTGTCTGCAATGAAGAATTTGTGCTTTTGCTTATTAATTATGATACAGTGGTTAAGTGCATGGTCTGATACACCTCTTCTTCTTTGTATTTCTGTTTCCTTTTACATTTTTGTATTTGATACTGCATAGAAGAACAGGATGACATTTAGGAATTGAAACGTTTATACATTCACTGTCAAGCTATCTTTAGGTACATGGAATGTCCATCCCTTACTGGCTTGTGATAGTATCAAAGGTGGTAATTATCCATTTGAATACAGCTATGTCACCCAACAACCATACTTCTAGTGCAAAACTTGTATCAAATTTTCTTTGTGGAAGCAATTAGTCTGATATTCCAGGAATATGTGTGAGAATTGAGTAGTTTCCTCCTTGTGCAAGTTTAGGACTGAGAAATCATTTACCGTGTGCTGTCCTTAATACAATTGTTGTGGGGGTTCTGTTTTGGAGTTTTTAGCTAGTTTAGTTTAAAGGAAAGATTTAAAGAGACTTGCTTTTTAAGCACACTGGCATTAACACAGACTGCAGCAGAAATGTGATACATTGCTCAGTCACCGCAGGGGAGAGATTAGTTATTTATTTGTCATTGGTGCTCACTGGTAATCAACTGTAATGCCAATTAGATGTGCAGAAAGAAACTTATCCTAAAGGATATCCCAAAGGAACTCAGGTCAGACGGTGTTCTGGGGATGCAGTGGCTGACCCGCTGCACTGTCGGGGAGAAGAAACCCACCGATGGCTGACGAGTGACTTCTCAACTTTGCCTTACAGAAATCAGGAATGGGAATCTAAAGGCCATCCTGGGCCTCTTCTTCAGCCTGTCTCGATACAAGCAGCAGCAGCAGCAGCCCCACCACCATCCGTCCCAGCAAGCAGGGCCTCCATCCCAGTGCCAGGTGGGGGTCCCGCAGCAGCAGGTGCCAGCTCCGCTCCAGACTCCGTGCCAGCAGCCCCCACAAGCTGTGCAGCATCAGTTCAAAGCACAACCAGAAATGCAGTCCAGGTGGGGAAATCTCCTTAAAGTTGGTTTTTTTTTTCCATTATGTAACTTTTTTTTTGCTTCTCATTGAAGGTCTTAAAAAGCCAACGAAACTCCTTCCTTTAGTTCTGCTCTAGAATAAAGTGTGTTGGGAATGGAATGCTGGGTAGCAACTGACTTCACGCCTTTGGAAATCAAACCACGTGTGTTTAAGTATGTTCTCAGTGCTGGAAATCCGCAGCCCAATGGGTGTAACATCCCTGCTGGACCAAATAACCACAGGATTTTAAGATGATGTTTTTCTCCCTATTCCTTTTGCTTCTTTCTACTCACAAAGCATGCACATTGTTTCCCTTAGAAAACATACATTTTAGGCATATGAAAACCAACTTCAGTTCTCAGATTACAAGAGTTTCAGTCCCCACTAAGAAATGGAAGGGTTACCTCCCACTGTGGGGAAGGGTTACTCTGACAGTGGTAAAAGAAATAGGGCTCATAACGCCTGGTGGCAATCAAAATCAAATATAGACTTTTTAGTCAAAAATAACATGATGCTGGCTCTACATGAAAAATAATTTTCATAGTTGGTGTTTGTTGTCACTCCTAGATCAGAGTACAGATGAATAGAAAGGGGTTTTGTTCCTTGAATGTCTTTAATGCCAGGAGTGCTCTGTCCAGGTTGGAATAAAAGCAGTTTCTGAGGCAGTACCAGAATAAATGCATGTGCAGCCTTCTAGTGGTCTGACCCTTCCACTGCTAAAACAGGGAGGGGTTTTTGGGGATAAGAAGCAGAATTAAAAGCAGAAATCATATTTGCACAATTACTAAAGTATGAAGGCTTTTTTGTTTTTACATATCTCAAATTGAGGCTTTTTTGTGTTAATACACATTTAGGTGTGTGCTAAAGTGCTGCCTTATGAGGGATGTAAACCATTTAACTGAAGCCTTCCAAGCGACACTACTCAGAGGTTATTTGGGTTTGGCTTTAATGTCTTTCTTCACAAATTATGCTCATTTGGGTGTAAACAATAATTTTGTGTAATTGAAAAACATAGTGTTGCTACAGCATGTATAAGCTTGTACAGGAAATGATTGCTATAAAATAAAGATGTGTTTGAAGAGATTTCTGCAACTTTTCTGTCAAGAACATGCTGAGATGCTGAACACTGTTCTGATATTTTCAGTCCATTGTGTAGATTGGGATGGCTTTCAAATAATTGAAATAGATATATCCTGAGGATCTTCAATGTCATGTTTTCTTAGTATGTACTAAAGTCAAATTGCTCAGATTCTACAGAAAGTATATATAATAAAGGATTGAGAAGGAAAAGAGGAATAGAATTGGGGGTTGCATGCAGATTTGCATGTTCATTACTCTGTAAAAATTAATTCATTTCAGACTGTAGTGGTTTTGACCTGAAGTCATACTTGGGCAAGAAGCTTTATATTCCTGTGAAATTCATAAAAAACCCTTTTCTCCCTAAAACCAGTTACTAAGTTCAGTGGCTTTTAAAATAAAAAGTTTCTTTGTTCAATGTTCTCTTCCGCTTTTTCTTTCCTGTCACAGTGCATCTCCCAGGGACTCATCTCAAAGCAAAATCATCCGATTCACTCTTGGTCAGAAAAGGTCTTCTAGGTTAGCATTTCTTCATCTTCTGCAAAGCATGAATAATCCTTTTGCAATATTTCTGGATGCATGTTTAGGGTTCCAGTTGAAAACAGTATGTAACTAGGCCTTTACAAACGGCTGAAATGTGAAAGTTTTAGATGGATTTAATTTTTTTTTCTTTTTTTTTGAGGTGTGGAATGCATTTTGGCCCACAAGGAAATAATTTGATTTTCTTGTTCTTAGGAGCTTTTGCTTTTGAGAACAAAACATGGTTCTGGGAGTTCTTGCCCCGCTGTATCAATTATATTTTGATCTGTGTTATTGAAATCATAGAATCATTGAATGTTTTGGGTTGGAAGTGACCTTAAAGATCATCTTGCTCCATCCCCCATCTGAGCTGCATCAGGCCAGTGTCTCAGCTAGAGAGGAGAGTATCACCTGCGTGATGTGAGCCCCACCAGCACCGTGTGGCTCTGGCTCATCAGAGCCCCTGCTCTCCCCAGTGCTCTCACACTCAGCACTTGTAATCTCCCTGGAAGTGATTCATAGGTATTTAAGTCCGTTTTTTCCCTGGATCCCAGCATGACTTGCATGCCAGCTCATCTGACCATCTCATCTCAGTGATCGTAAGGGTGGTTATTAATCTGGTTATTAATCTTGTTTATTTTACTATTATAATATATTCAAATTTTTGACTAGAATATAGTTTTACATTGGTAAATTATACCATACAATTTTTGCTAAGCTTGTGAACTACAGCTTATGATCTTTATTCAATTTGTATAGATTGTTTTTTCTGCTGTATAATTTGGATTTATTTCCCATGTCTTAGTTATTTTATGATAACAGTGAAGCTCTGCAGAATAATCCCTGTTAAAAAGTTCCATGTTTCCTTTTCATGTTCTTCCTTGATCATAATTATGGCTTGACAGCTCATATTTGCTTAACAGAGGTGCTGAGGAATAGTAAAAGAGAGTGTTCTCCAAGCTCAGTACCTTCTCTCTAAATAGCAAGAACCCAGAAATGTCTCCCTGAACCTGATTTTTTTCTTTAGATTTCACAGGCACTGCTGTGAAGTATCTTGACCTAATACTAAAAGCAGGGGCTTAAAACCAGTTAGTTAAACTACAGTGGGGAAGAAAAAAAGTCTAAGAGAAAGGATATCTTCAGGAGTGTTTTTAGCACATAGATTTTTTTATTCTTGGTGTGTTTATATTGGCAGTGACAATACTGACTCAAATGGAAAACTTGTCACTTCTTAAGTGGTCACATGGTTTGAGGAGCTTTATTTACTTTAAAATGTGCCAGCTTTGCAAAACCTGTGTGGGTATGTGTGGGGAGCCTTTTCTTATCCATCAGTACAGGAAGATTGTCCCTTCCCTACTACTGGAAAACTCCCCTCCCATACTGCGGCCCTTGAAGCCATCCTGGGGTGGGTGCCCCATACTCAGTGTTTCAAAACTGAGTGGAAGCTTTGGGCTGAGGTACCTGGTAGAAAACCTAGCTCATTTCCTGTCAAACAAAATGAACTTTCCATGAACTTCCTTGTCTTGGTGACTTTCAAGTTCTCAAAAGGTTTTATTTGTCACTGGTTGCCCTCAGCTTCTTCCCCTGTGGTCTGCTCTACAGTGGATGAAGCCTCTCTGGGGTTTTCTCATGTATCCCTTGGTGCAGTGATGAGTATGGACAACTTTTTAGCACTCCCCAGTGCTGGAAAAAGGTGGATAATTTGAGAGACTTGTCTAAAAGTCAACCTCAGAACCATGATGTGCTGTGCTGAATCTGTGGTGGTTTGAGCTTGTGAATTAGTTTTTGGGTTTGTATTTGAATGATGCCCTCATGTCTTAGACTCTTCTAGGCTTTGAAAGCATGTGCATGCAGCTGCTGACATTTTGGCTTTTTCTTGATGTTTCTTTTCATATTTTCTATTTCTTCACTAGTCTTGGAGAAGTCAGTTTATTTAGGAAGCCCTGCCAGGTTCCTTCCTGGCTTCTCTTCCTTCTCAGGCACAGCGGTGATTTGGTCAGTTGCATCCCCACTCTCCCTGACAACTGGGATTTCTTCCTTTTACCTTATTATTGACACAAGTTATTTAAATAGGTTTTTGTATTTTATATACAGAAGTTTTAAAAAGATCTGTGTGTGAATGTTGGCCCAAGTGTTCTGAGATGTGATGCCAGTGGCTTTCCTGATTCTGTCAGGCTTTTTAGAGAAGTCTTCCACCTTCTTTTTTGCCTGAAAAGCATAAGAGTTTGTCTACTTACTCCAAAATAACTACATTTTTTTTCCTAGTTAATCAGCTAAATTTGGTAAATACAGGCTATGGTAAGAAAATACTGGAAGAGACAGATGCTCAGTTTAAACCAGAGGCTTATACCAGCTCACTGATAATGTGATTACTCTAGGAGAGGGTACTGAAGCTTTGTGTGATTTATATAGGCTCAAGTTAAAGTTTTGCTAGGCTTGGCTGCTGAGCTTTGTAGCTGCCAGGGCAGAGATGTGATGTGCTTCTCTATGAGGGAAAAGGCAGCCAGCTTCCATCTTGTTGTTTCTGAAATAAGGGTAGCCCTTATGTGGGTGGCATGTGACGAAGTGTCCGGCTATCTGGTGTAAGAACATTAGTGCCTCACTTAGTTGTAAACTTTTGCCAGTGGTATTGCTCCACTGAATTTACCTGTAACTATTTCTGATTCACCAGATTTATGGCAGGTGACTGTTAATCTTGTCTCAGGGCTTTTTTTCTGGTGTAAAACAATTCAGACTGTAGCTTGTTTGACATACGCTTTTCATCTAAGACGATTTTTGATTTGTTCTTACAGAAGTAGAAAGACCCTTATGTGTCTATACTTGTGCTGTTGATCCTTTTATTTTCAGCTTATGCATGGTATCCCATAGTTTCTTCCCCAGAGTGCTTTTTACCTGTGTTTAATCATGCTGTAATTCTTCCATCAGACTTCCAGGTCCCACCACGAGGGTGTCCGCTGCGGGCAGCGAGGCCAAAGCTCGTGGTTCCATCAGTGCCAACAACCGACGCAGCCAGAGCTTTAACAACTACGACAAATCTAAGCCTGGACTTCCCCCTCCAACCCCAACAAGCAGCAATGACAAAGGTAAGCACTTAATATTTTTGATTTTTCTTAATAGTTCATTCGGAGGAAATTGGATTTTCTGTTAATCTCCAGAAGTTGTAAGACTGTCTCGAAGTTGTATGTTGTAAACATGATGTCTACAATCCAAAAGCCGGCTGGAGGTTCTTGAAAAAACTATAGTCCTGCTTTAATATATCTGAAGTTATGACTCGCTGGCCTGAAGGTACATCCAAAAAATAACTTTAAAAAGTCCTGGCACTGGTGAACCGTGTTTTTTCATTTTGCTTCAAGCATAGATAAGAGGGAATGAATTAATCATAAAATAAGGCATTTTGATGAGTAGTTTGACAAGAATGAGAAATGACTGCTGAAGATTTCTCCAAAGTTTTTATATGATTCATAGTACCATTTGCTGTCATTTCCATCACTATTGTGGAAGATCCTGTAAGATACAAAATTAGACAATTTCAGTCTAATTTCAAGAATCATCTAGTGTTATGTTTGAAAGCAGGAACATATTATGTTTTATAAATGTTGCAGTGAAACGGTGACTGTGGCAGGGCATCAGAAACACTCAGGGCTGTGCTGTGTGTGAAGCGGAGCTTTTCTGAATGACATTTACTGACTCGTGTCCATTCACTAATTTAGTGATCTGACAGCATTCATTAGCTTGAGTTTGTAGCTCTGAGCTCTGTGGTGCCACAGGTACCAGTGGGGCTGGGGGGATGTGGCTGGTGAGAACTGAGCGCGTCTCTCCAGTCTGGTACGGTCAAACAGTCGGCGTGGGCTGGCGGCAAATTCCGCATCCTTGAAGTCATTCTGCTGACAAAGATGGGCCAGCCCTGCACTTCAGCACAGGCTCCTTGCAGTGACTTGACAGTCACAGCCTTCAGGCTCGGGTCTCCTCACTGGCCGTACAGAAGTTCTAATAACTGTAATGAGCATTTCGCTCCAGGGAAAAGCACTGGTCTGGGTCAGCTTGTCTGTGGTTCTCATGCTTGGTTCTTTCCAGGAAACTCTGGGCTTCCTTCTCTGGAAGCTGTTGTCCTAGGAAGGCATGTTGGTAGATTTTGGAATGTTACCCCAAAAAAGTTATGGTAGCAGTGGAGTATCCTCAGCATCTTCCAGGGACATTCTGAAACGCCCTGATCAGATTTTGTATAAGAGAAAAATTAAATTCACCTCTGTATAATATAATTATTATAATTGTATGACAAATTAATGTATTAGCATAATACGCTAATAATTTAGCAATATTCTACCTTGGTAAATCCACGCTTCCTCTTTTAGAAGGTACAATGTATAAACAGTAATGATTTAACTTTAACAGCAGCATGTAATAGTTGTCTCTGAATCTGAATTAGGTCTGGCTTTCAGTTCAAAGCACAAGCTAACAGGTTTTAGTGGGGGCAGTAGAAACCTTGTTTTCCTGTGTAGTATCTCCGCAGTCTCTTTCTTTGTCCTTCTTGTGAATGCTCTTCCACTCATGTCCCATAAGCACTAGACTGGGGAGAAGTGAGGTGGGATTTGTCTTGTCCTGAAGCATTGGTTACTTGGCTGGATGATCCCTACTCCTTATGGGTGGTGTGATGTTATGCTGCATGGAGGAGAGGACTTCTATGTATTTTAGCTTTTTCTCAGTTTACCAAGATTACTAAATAAGGAAAGTAAAGTACTGGTTTTAGTCTTCAAAAAAGGAAAAGAAGAAAAAAGTCCTCATGCATACAGAGAAATAACAATAATTTGTCAACTGAGTAACTTAAATATCAACTGCTTTTAGACAGTCAGTTCTGGGAACCCTCATTCCTCACTGTAATTTGTCTCCTGAGAAAGATAAACTGGTTGCTGAAGAAGCACATGAGATGAGCTGCTCCCTATGAATATTACAAATGACTAAAGGAAACAAGGCTGGTTTTTAGGCTGACAATCTACATAAGTTGCATTAACTACTCAGAATTTTGCTCTGGTCAAAATTTCCAGTCATAAATTATGGTCTTCAAAAAAAAAGAAAAAAAGGACTTATGTAAAGTTGAACTTGAACTTTTCTTAAAAGTATAACCATGACACAAAGTTGGTCTGCATCCATGAGAAACAAAAGCAATTGGTCTGACAAATTTTTGGCTTATTTTGAAGTTAATTGTAACATTGCCAGGCAAAGTTTATTGTCAAAGTGCTAAGACAATTCATGTTTTCTGACCCATATCCTGTATTTTGCCTAAGAAAGTGAGACTCACATGACTGTGCTGTGTGCCAGGCTTGGTGAGTTTTCATCTCTTTATCCAGTACCTGCTCCGTTTGTGTTTTTGAGGAAGGAAATAGGAGAAAGAAAAATCAGACTCTTTTGGCATGATTGGTCACTTTGTGATAGAAGGTGGCCTTCAGTGTCTTATGTTTGAATCATTTCTTACAAAAAGTAGGTTGTAAATTTTAGCTTTTATTCATCTGTGGCCTTTCCCTCCAAATGCAAATTGTCTTGTTAGTCAATCATCTGTGTCTTGTGGCAATGAAAGTGCATTAATTGAAACAGAATGCATCAGAAAGGAAAAGGACAGCAAATGAAGCATGGAAGAACAGCCAGCTACTGGGAAATAAATAACCTAGATTTTTCAAAAGATTCTATATGATGAGACCACTGATTTTCTAGAAATCTTGGGGAAGGGATTTGTGTAATATCAAAAATGATTGCACCATTGCAGAAAAACAAGAGGTTCTTGGATGGATGCACGTGTTTGATGTGAGGTGCACACAAAGCAAAGGAACGTGTAAAGAGATGCAAGTCTCTCTTCCCCACAGCTGACCTTGTGTCCTCAGTGTTTTTTTTTTCTCTCAGTCTGCACATGCTGTCTGACACCACTGTCAAGATATGGAGAAGAGATAAGTGTTCTCTGGTAAAGACACCTAGTTCAGTCCCATGGGCACCTTCTTTGAGGTTAGGGCCTGATGGCTTTAACTTGCTTTTTAGAGTTAGCTCCTCAGTTTATATGCAAAATTCCCTTTTTATAGGGAATTTACCCAAACTCACAGGAATTTCAGGACCATCAGTCCTCACATTATAAGATAATAACACGCTGTAGTATGGTTTTTTATTTATTGTCACAGGGATTAGGCATTTATAATTGCAGTTACATTCTAGACAGAGTATTTTTATGTGTGTAATTGGTGTTGCAGGCTTTTCTTAAAGAAAAATGCCATTAAAGTCTTAATTGCCTTTTTGTTTTGTGGGCAAATAAGCCACTTAGGCTTGTGGTTTTGGGGTTTTTATATGTCATCCTAATCCCTTCATACAACTGGAGCCTTTTAGCTCTCTTCTGAATTGTCAGAGTTACTTAGTCCATGCTTATGTAGGAATAGCTTTGGTTTTCTTCCCTGTCCTTTAATATCTTTGAACACCACAGGTCTACTATGGCATGGACGGCACCAGACACTTTCCATGTTCCCTACTGAACTCATCTAAATTGTCAAAAACTTTTGTAAGGAATGTAGAGAGGCAAATGAACGTTGCATTTCTATGCCTGTGTGCAGTTATTAGTTAGTAGTTACCTTGAGGCTCCACATTACCATGTCCTTCTAATTGTCTAATAGGATCACCAGATAAAATATAGCCAAAATTTGATTTGCATATGCAATTTAGAATACATAAATCTGCTTTTTATCCATATCAAGGAGGAGCAGAACTGCATCCTAGGTAGTATCAAGAATGAAACTTAAATATATTGAAATGTACAACTTCAGTAAAGACTTTGATACAGTAGATTTTCTCTTGAGTTTATGTCAGTGTTTTGCTTGCACACAATGGAGAGTCTCTTGAGCTGTGCTCTGAAAGCAGCCTGCAGTTGTGCAAAATGGTGGGAATTTCTGACTGTCTCTGAACACCCTCATATATCCACTGTTTTCACTGTTCTTCAGGCACTCAGTTTGCATTTTGCAGTCTCAAGTCTGATAGTATTGTCTGGGCATATTCTGCTTATTACTTGTGTCAATTCTATAAAATCAATGAAGTTACGAAGGTGTAGGAAACATCAACTTAATAAGCCACCTCCACAATGTTGATGATGTGATACAGTACTGTGACAGACTAACATGCTTTCTTTTTTTTTTTTTTTTTTTTTTAC